>JARQOC010000002.1:388689004-389222427 GCA_033576535.1 Allobates femoralis | reverse complement strand
ATGAACAAATCATTAGAGTCATTATCAGTACTTGAATACAACACCAGAACCTTCATCAGTACAGGAGTATATAATCAGAACCTTAATCAGTAAATTAACAAATCACCCGATCCACCATCAATACAGGAGTACAACACAAGAATCACCATCACTAAATGACCACATCACCAGAACCATTACCATTACATGAGTATATCACCAGAACCACCATCAGTAAATGACTACATCACCAGAACCATTACCATTACATGAGTATATCACCAGAACCACCATCAGTAAATGACTACATCACCAGAACCATTACCATTACATGAGTATATCACCAGAACCACCATCAGTAAATGACTACATCACCAGAACCATTACCATTACATGAGTATATCACCAGAACCACCATCAGTAAATGACTACATCACCAGAACCATTACCATTACATGAGTATATCACCAGAACCACCATCAGTAAATGACTACATCACCAGAACCATTACCATTACATGAGTATATCACCAGAACCACCATCAGTAAATGACTACATCACCAAAACTATCATCAGTACATGAGTACACCACCAGAACAATGATCAATACATTTATGCAGATACACATATAACCATATGCATCTTAAAAGAGATGGCATTATGTATACATAGCAAAATTAATAGCTGTTAGTACATTCTACTTCACAATACCTTTGTACATTTGGTAGAAACTGCCAGTTATTCTCTATGGGTTCCTAACCAGGTAATCATGTTTACAACTATAGTGTTGCACCCTATCAGGGATTCAGGAGAATGTGCTGGTGGAGCCATTCACAATATGATAAAGATGGAGTCACAGCGAGCTGTCAGATATCATTTTGGTCATATACCCCTAGTTGACAACCCCTTTAATGACATTGGCTGTACATTTGGGCTTGGTGTCCTGCTGCAAAATAAATTTGGAGCTAATCAGACGCCTGCTTGATTGTCTTGTGGACAAAACTGATGGTCGACAGAGCACACGGTGACTCTATCTGCATCATTATAGTCAATGTCCCTATCAGCATCTACAATCAAATGCTGTTTTGCAAGGGGCTCGGACGAACGCCCTGATGGAGCCGCTACATGAATGCTGAACCACTATCTGAACATAAAAGTACTCCTTATGGTGCATTTACACAACACAGGCTGCAAAACGTTTGTCCATTGGGTGAAATACGCTATAAGCTCATTGTTCTCTGCAGCATAGTCCTGCATAGACATGTGCTGCCGAGAACAATATTATAACTTGTGCACAGAAGGAGCACGTTAAAGGGGTGGTCCAGGTTTGTCTTGTGATGTAAGTGAAGCCAGGCCGTGTACATCTAGTCAGAATGTGGCCAGAAGTGTGCAAATCACACCGCTGTGGTCACACGACAGCCCGCTCTCACTACCGACACCCTGACAGCACACAGTGCGCATGATGAGGATTCACACAAGTCTGCAGTCAAAGGCTATTAAACGACTGATGATCGGCTTCATATAACAGGCCGGCGGTCATTTAGAAGCGTCAATTGTTCCAGTATGAACAGGGGCGGACCTACCGTGGTGCAGCTGGTTCAGCTGCACCAGGGCCCCCACCGGGTAGGGGGCCCCTCAAGCACCTGTAGGGGGCCCCCCGTTACCCCATGTCAGAGGAGAGGAGGTTAACCGAGGGAAGCTTCCTGCTTCCCTTGGCTGTTTCCGCCCCTCCTCTCCTCTCCAGCCGCGGCTCCCAGATCTACAATGCGCGGCTCGGTGCAGGCAAGAGCCGCACGCAATTCCCCTCTGCCAGCAGCCCCCGCCCCCCCCGGTCCTCACCGAAAGCTGCACCAGGGCCCGGCAGGCTGAAGGTCCGCCACTGAGTATGAACGCTCCCTTACATCCAGGTACCTGATTGGTTGACTTTTTCTCTGATTGGATTTGGCTCATCCGATTGTTCTTCATCTGGTTCAGACATCATGATGACTCTCACATCCACAGCTTGTCTCTGAAGACTTCCAGCCTCTCTGCTCCTCTGCGGCACATTCCTGCACAATGCCCTTAGCATCAATATAATTACACCTAAATAAGAAATATCAGTGAGCTGCCTTCATCCTCTCCCCTTCTCTGTTATACACTTGGATAAGTATTTGCCCCACTCTATTCCCTGCCCAAAAAGTGACCCCCCCCCCACACTGTCTCTCACTATACATGCCCTCATCACTGTCCCCTTCATATACTGTGACACCATCCCTCCTCCACAAACTAGAGCTGCATCACTGTTTTTCCTTATGAAAATATCCTTCAAACCGTCCCCCCCATCTAAACCATGGCCTATACGCTGCCTGTATTACCAATGTACCTGCGATATGGACAATGGCCCCATACGGTCAACAACTTTCATGCCCCTCCTCACTCTACCCTCTACATATGGTTCCCCCATTTCACATGGTACCACCTCTATAATTTGCCCTCACACAGCTCATACCCCCATATCACACAGCTCATACCCCCATATCACACAGCTCATACCCCCACATCACACACCCTGCACCCCTCATCACACAGCCTGTACCCCCACATCACACAGCCCATACCCCACAGCCTGTACCCCCACATCACACTGCCTGTACCCCAAATCATACAGCCCGTACCCAAAAATCACACAGCCTGTACCCACACATCACACAGCCCCTAGCCCCTGGCCTATACCCCTGCATCACACTGCCTGTACCCCCACATCACACTGCCTGTACCCCCATATTACACACCCTACACTCCTCATCACACAGCCTGTACCCCCACATCACAAAGCCCACACCCCCACATCACAAAGCCCACACCCCCACATCACACAGCCCATACCCCCACATCACACAGCCTGTACCCCCACATCACACAGCCAGTACCCCCACATCACACAGCCTGTACCCCACATCACATAGCATGTACTCGCACATCACACAGCCCGTACCCGCACATCACACAGCCTGTACCCTCACATCACACTGCCAGATTACACTGCCTGTACCCCCACATCACACACCTCGTACCCTGACATCACACAGCCCTTACCCTCACATCACACTGCCTGTACCCCTCATCATACAGCCTGTACCTGCACATCACACAGCCTGTACCACCACATCACACAGCCCTTACCCCCACATCACACAGCCTGTACCCCACATCACACAGCCTGTACCCCACATCACACAGCCTGTACCCCACATCACACACCCTGTACCCCCACATCACACTGCCTGTACCCTCACATCACACAGCCTGTACCTGCACATCACACACCCTGTACCCGCACATCACACACCCTGTACCCGCACATCACACACCCTGTACCCCACATCACACAGCCTGTACTCTCACATCATACAGCCTGGAGCCCACATCACACAGCCTGTACACCACATCACACAGCCTGTACCCTCACATCACACAGCCCGTACACCATGGCCTGTACCCCCGCATCACACTGCCTGTACACCCACATCACACACCCTGCACCCCTCATCACACAGCCGGTACCCCCACATCACACAGCCTGTACCCCACATCACACAGCCTGTACCCCACATCACACAGCCTGTACCCAACATCACACAGCCTGTACCCAACATCACACAGCCTGTACCCCCACATCACACAGCCTGTACCCCCACATCACACAGCCTGTACCCCCACATCACACAGCCTGTACCCCACATCACACAGCCTGTACCCCACATCACACAGCCTGTACCCCACATCACACAGCCTGTACCACACATCACACAGCCTGTACCCAACATCACACAGCCTGTACCCCCACATCACACAGCCTGTACGCCCACATCACACAGCCTGTACCCCCACATCACACAGCCCGTACCCCACATCACACACCCTGTACCTCACATCACACACCCTGTACCCCACATCACACACCCTGTACCCCACATCACACACCCTGTACCACACATCACACAGCCTGTACTCTCACATCATACAGCCTGGAGCCCACATCACACAGCCTGTACACCACATCACACAGCCTGTACCCTCACATCACACAGCCCGTACACCATGGCCTGTACCCTCGCATCACACTGCCTGTACACCCACATCACACACCCTGCACCCCTCATCACACAGCCGGTACCCCCACATCACACAGCCTGTACCCCACATCACACAGCCTGTACCCCACATCACACAGCCTGTACCACACATCACACAGCCTGTACCCAACATCACACAGCCTGTACCCAACATCACACAGCCTGTACCCCCACATCACACAGCCTGTACCCCCACATCACACAGCCTGTACCCCCACATCACACAGCCCGTACCCTTACATCAAACAGCCCGTACACCACGGCCTGTACCTCCACATCACACTGCCTGTACACCCACATCACACACCCTGCACCCCTCATCACACAGCCGGTACCCCCACATCACACAGCCTGTACCTCACATCACACAGCCTGTACCCCACATCACACAGCCTGTACCACACATCACACAGCCTGTACCCCACATCACACAGCCTGTACCCCACATCACACAGCCTGTACCCCACATCACACACCCTGCATCCCTCATCACACAGCCGGTACCCCCACATCACACAGCCTGTACCCCACATCACACAGCCTGTACCCAACATCACACAGCCTGTACCCCACATCACACAGCCTGTACCCCACATCACACACCCTGTACCCCCACATCACACACCCTGTACCCCACATCACACACCCTGTACCACACATCACACAGCCTGTACTCTCACATAAATAAAAAAGTTGAAATTATATGCACCCCAAGTTTCAATCCTTAATATGCTTAATTATAATGTAATTGTAATGAAAGCTCCTATGAAATCGCTCCCAGAGGAAAACCCAGGCACAGGTGGCGCTGTGTAATGCATTAGAGGTTAGTTACCAAGCACGCCTGTCATGGCCGCTTTACACGTCCTGATATCGTTGTCCAACAACGCTAAAAAGTCACGTGGTTCGTGCGTCGTGTGGTGTAAATGAGCAATTCGATGCAAAACCGATATCATTGGGGAATTATTGGGGAATTGTGCAGGCTCTCCAACGGCCCGATATTGGATGGACGATCTGGCAGGATTGTGCTGTGTGAAAGTGCAACAACGATTTGGAGCAACTTCCCCTATTCACTCCCATGTTAAATGGTCGTTCCTGGGTCGCTCGTACAAGGGGGCGTACACATCGCAGTTGTGCTGCCTGCCAATATCTCCCTGTGTGACATCTCCTATGGGATCTTGAACTAGTGCCAAAAAAGTGCGCGCTCCCGTGCCGTCGTATCCAATATCGAAAAAATGTTGGGACGTGTAAAGCGGCCATCAAGCATGAAGATGAGGATGGGCGGACTCATGGAGGACTGGAAGGCTGAGGCACCGACACCTAACGTGTGTCGCTGTCAAAACGGCAGCTTCCTCAGCCTGTACCCACACATCACACACCCTGTACCCCCACATCACACACCCTGTACCCCACATTACACAGCCTGTCACCACACATCACACAGCCTGTACCTCACAGTCTGTACCCCACATCACACAGTCTGTACCCCACATCACATACCCTGTACCACAGTCTGTACCCCACATCACACAGTCTGTACCCCACATCACACACCCTGTACCCCACATTACACAGCCTGTACCCCACATCACACAGTCTGTACCCCACATCACATACCCTGTACCTCACAGTCTGTACCCCACATCACACAGTCTGTACCCCACATCACACACCCTGTACCCCACATTACACAGCCGGTACCCCACATTACACAGCCTGTACCCCAAATCACATACCCTGTACCTCACAGTCTGTACCCCACATCACACAGTCTGTACCCCACATCACACACACCCTGAACCCCACATCACACACCTGTACTCCACAGTCTGTCCTCCATATCTCCCATCTTCCCTCTTTACCTGTCACACGATCCTCCATCTCCTCCAGCTTTTTTCCATGTCCCATGTGTGGCCCCTCCATGCACCATGTGTGGCCCCTCCATTACCTGCTCGGACACCGCTCTGAACAGGCAGGTCCCGTCCTTGGCCGTCAGCTTTCTGTACAGGCCCAGTCTCCCCAGATAATCGTCCATGGCGACCTCCTTCACCGTCTTCTGGCCGAAGTACTTCTTACAGGCCTTGGCCATGGTGCTGGTCCCGCCGGTGCCGGTCTGTGCAGGGTGCGGAGCCGGTCTGTGCAGGGTGCGGAGCCGGTCTGTGCAGGGTGCGGAGCCGGTGCGCTACAATGTGTCAGTGCAGCCCCGGAACCAAAAAGGTAGAGACGGGGGAGGAAGGAAGGAAAGAAACCCTGCACCTGCCGGGGACAAACATGGCGCCCCCCAAGGGGGTGTAAGAGCAACAAGTTAGAAAGGAACATCGCAGTATAACACATGCGGGGACACAGCGTCACTCCCCTCAGTAATCAGACATGGCGCACAGCTCGGGGCCTGTTCACATGATGCAGCTTTTTGTAGCCTGCAGCTTCCTACAAGTGAGAAAAACGCCATTCTCTATGGAGCACTGAATATGGGAGAAATCCCAGGACCAAACTGCAAAAAAGCCCCCAAAAATCACCTCAGGCCTCGGTGTTTGTCCTCCACGTCGTCCCCACTGGAAACTACAGGGACGTCACATCAGGAAGGAGTTGGAAGCTTTTCATGGTGGATTTTCGGTCACTGGTCACAACGCGTTTCCCATAGACGTCCAGGGAGGTCACAACGCGTTTCCCATAGACGTCCAGGGAGGTCACCACAGACGCCGCTTTTAGGTAAAAGTGTCATTTTTATGTAGACATAGTAACATAGTAACATAGTAACATAGTTTTTAAGGTTGAAGGAAGACTTTAAGTCCATCTAGTTCAACCCATAGCCTAACATGTTGATCCAGAGGAAGGCAAAAAAAACCCCATGTGGCAACACTAATCTCCACATTGGGGGAAAAAATTCCTTCCTGACTCCAGATACGGCAATCAGACTAATTCCCTGGATCAACGCCCTATCAAAGAATCTAGTATATATAACCGGTAATATTATAGTTTTCAAGAAAGGCATCCAGGCCCTTCTTAAATGTCAGTAGTGACTCACTCATTACAACATCATGTGGCAGAGAGTTCCATAGTCTCACTGCTCTTACAGTAAAGAATCCACGTCTGTGATTATGATTAAACCTTCTTCCCTCCAGACGTAGAGGATGCCCCCTTGTCCCAGTCTCAGGCCTAAGAGTAAAGAGATCATTAGAAAGGTCTCTGTACTGCCCCTCATATATTTGTACATTATTATAAGATCACCCCTAAGCCTTCGTTTTTCCAAGCTAAATAACCCCAAGTTTAATAACCTGTCTTGGTATTGCAGACCCCTTAGTCCTCTAATAACTTTTGTCGCTCTTCTCTGGACCCGCTCTAGTTCAGCTATGTCTTTCTTATACACCGGAGACCAGAATTGTACACAGTATTCTAAGTGTGGTCGCACTAGTGACTTGTATAGAGGTAAAATTATGTTCTCCTCATGAGCATCTATGCCTCTTTTAATACATCCCATTATTTTATTTGCCTTTACAGCAGCTGCCTGACACTGGCCACTAAATGTGAGTTTGTCATCTACCCATACACCCAGGTCTTTTTCAGTGGTAGTTTTGCCCAGTGTTTTATAATTAAGCACATAATTATACCCTTTGTTTCCTCTGCCCAAGTGCATGACTTTACATTTATCCCCATTAAAGCGCATTTGCCATTTAGCAGCCCAAGCTTCTAGTTTACATAAATCCTCCTGTAATATAAAATTGTCCTCCTCTGTATTGATTACCCTGCAGAGTTTAGTGTCATCTGCAAATATTGAGATTCTACTCTGTATGCCCCCTACAAGGTCATTAATAAATATATTAAATAGGAGCGGGCCCAACACTGACCCCTGTGGTACCCCACTGTTAACTGTGACCCATTCTGAGTGTGTTCCATTAATAACCACCCTTTGTTTCCTATCACTAAGCCAGTTCTTAACCCACTTACACATATTTTCCCCTATCCCCATTGCCCTCATTTTATGTATCAACCTTTTGTGTGGCACCGTATCAAAAGCTTTTGAAAAGTCCATATACACCACATCCACTGCATTTCCTTGGTCCAGTCCAGAACTTACTTCTTCATAGAAGCTTATTAGATTAGTTTGACAGGAACGGTCCCTCGTAAAACCATGTTGATAATGGGTCATGAGGTTATTTTTGTTCAGATACTCCAGTATAGCATCTCTTAGAAAACCCTCTAGGATTTTACCCACAGTAGAGGTTAAGCTTACTGGCCTATAATTTCCAAGTTCAGTTTTTGTCCCCTTTTTGAATATTGGCACCACATTTGCTATACGCCAGTCCTGTGGTACAGACCCTGATATTATGGAATCTTTAAATATTAAAAATAATGGTCTATCTATGACAGTACTTAATTCCTGCAGCACTCTGGGGTGTATCCCATCTGGGCCCGGGGATTTGTCAATTTTAGTGATTTTTAGACGATACCGTACTTCCTCTTGGGTTAAGCAGGTGACGTTTAATTGAGAATTTTTGTTATCACTGATCATATTGTCTGTCATGGGATTTTCTTGTGTAAATACTGTTGAAAAAAAGTCATTTAGCATATTTGCTTTTTCCTCATCCTCATCCACCATTTCACCCAGACTATTTTTAAACGGCGACTCCGACCATGATGGGTCTCACACGACCGAGAGGAACTTAGTGCCGAGGACGCGGAGATGGCAACCAAATCTACGACTCCTCAATTACCCTGAATACGACTCCACCAAAATGGAGGACTCTGACTCTACCACAGGGACTCCCAGCTCAACTAGGACTCCGCCACAATGGCCCCTTACCGCAACACAATGGAGGACTCTGACTCCACCACAATGCACTCCCAACTCCAACACAATGGAGGACTCCGACTCCAACACAATGAACTCCCAACTCCACAAAAATGGACTCTGACTCAACTACAACTCCCACCACAGTGGACTCCCAACTCCTCCGCCACAGTAGACACCCGACTCAACTACGACTCCAACACAATGGACCCTGACTCCAACACAATGGAGGACTCCGACTCTACCACAATGGACTCCAACTCAAGTACGACTCCACCACAGTGGACTCCCAACTCCTCTGCCACAGTAGACACCCGACATACGACTCCGCCACAATGACCCCTTACCGCAACACAATGGAGGACTCCGACTCCACCACAATAGACTCCCAACTCCACAAAAATGGACTCCGACTCAACTACGACTTCGCCACAATGAACCCTGACTCCAACACAATGGAGGACTCCAACTTCACCACAATGGACTCCGACTCAACTACGACTCCGCCACAGTGGACTCCCGACTCCACCGCCACAGTAGACACCCAACTCCACTGCTACAGTCGTTCATCGTGTCAACTTTCAGCTTTTTCCATCCCTGTAAAGTCAGTGACTTAATGTAGAAATACTCAGCGTCGGCACAAACCTCAGGCCCCTTTCACACGTCAAATAATGCACATGTGTGAGGGTCCGTTTTATTGGCCAGTGTGTGTCATCCCTGTGCTGTCAGTGTGACATCCGGATAGGACACCATGACTTTGTATACTCACCTCTCTCCAGGATAGGACACCATGACTTTGTATACTCACCTCTCTCCAGAGCTGCTGTCCCTGTCGGTGTGACATCCAGATAGGACACCATGACTTTGTATACTCACCTCTCTCCAGAGCTGCTTTCCCTGTCAGTGTGACATCCGGATAGGACACCATGACTTTGTATACTCACCTCTCTCCAGAGCTGCTTTCCCTGTCAGTGTGACATCCGGATAGGACACCATGACTTTGTATACTCACCTCTCTCCAGAGCTGCTGTCCCTCTCAGAGTGATATCCGGATAGGACACCATGACTTTATATACTCACCTCTCTCCAGACCTGCTGTCCCTGTCAGTGTGACATCCGGATAGGACACCATGACTTTGTATACTCACCTCTCTCCAGACCTGCTGTCCCTGTCGGTGTGACATCCAGATAGGACACCATGACTTTATATACTCACCTCTCTCCAGACCTGCTGTCCCTCTCAGTGTGACATCCGGATAGGACACCATGACTTTGTATACTCACCTCTCTCCAGAGCTGCTGTCCCTGTCGGTGTGACATCCGGATAGGACACCATGACTTTGTATTCTCACCTCTCTCCAGACCTGCTGTCCCTCTCAGTGTGACATCCGGATAGGACACCATGACTTTGTATACTCCCCTCTCTCCAGAGCTGCTGTCCCTCTCAGTGTGACATCCGGATAGGACACCATGACTTTGTATACTCACCTCTCTCCAGAGCTGCTGTCCCTGTCGGTGTGATATCCGGATAGGACACCATGACTTTGTATACTCACCTCTCTCCAGAGCTGCTGTCCCTGTCGGTGTGATATCCGGATAGGACACCATGACTTTGTATACTCACCTCTCTCCAGAGCTGCTGTCCCTCTCAATGTGACATCCGGATAGGACACCATGACTTTGTATACTCACCTCTCTCCAGAGCTGCTGTCCCTCTCAGAGTGATATCCGGATAGGACACCATGACTTTGTATACTCACCTCTCTCCAGAGCTGCTGTCCCTGTCGGTGTGACATCCGGATAGGACACCATGACTTTGTATACTCCCCTCTCTCCAGAGCTGCTGTCCCTCTCAGTGTGACATCCGGATAGGACACCATGACTTTATATACTCACCTCTCTCCAGAGCTGCTGTCCCTGTCGGTGTGACATCCGGATAGGACACCATGACTTTGTATACTCACCCCTCTCCAGAGCTGCTGTCCCTGTCAGTGTGACACCCGGATAGGACACCATGACTTTGTATACTCACCTCTCTCCAGAGCTGCTGTCCCTGTCGGTGTGACATCCAGATAGGACACCATGACTTTGTATACTCACCTCTCTCCAGAGCTGCTGTCCTGTCAGTGTGACATCCGGATAGGACACCATGACTTTGTATACTCACCTCTCTCCAGAGCTGTTGTCCCTCTCAGTGTGACATCCGGATAGGACACCATGACTTTGTATACTCACTCTCTCCAGAGCTGCTGTCCCTGTCGGTGTGACATCCAGATAGGACACCATGACTTTATATACTCACCTCTCTCCAGACCTGCTGTCCCTGTCGGTGTGACATCCAGATAGGACAGCATGACTTTGTATACTCACCTCTCTCCAGAGCTGCTGTCCCTGTCGGTGTGACATCCGGATAGGACAGCATGACCTTCTATCCTCACCTCTCTCCAGACCTGCTGTCCCTGTCGGTGTGACATCCAGATAGGACACCATGACTTTGTATACTCACCTCTCTCCAGAGCTGCTGTCCCTGTCGGTGTGACATCCGGATAGGACACCATGACTTTGTATTCTCACCTCTCTCCAGACCTGCTGTCCCTCTCGTGTGACATCCAGATAGGACACCATGACTTTGTATACTCACCTCTCTCCAGAGCTGCTGTCCCTGTCAGTGTGACATCCGGATAGGACACCATGACTTTGTATACTCACCTCTCTCCAGAGCTGTTGTCCCTCTCAGTGTGACATCCGGATAGGACACCATGACTTTGTATACTCACCTCTCTCCAGAGCTGCTGTCCCTGTCGGTGTGACATCCAGATAGGACACCATGACTTTATATACTCACCTCTCTCCAGACCTGCTGTCCCTGTCGGTGTGACATCCAGATAGGACAGCATGACTTTGTATACTCACCTCTCTCTCCAGAGCTGCTGTCCCTGTCGGTGTGACATCCGGATAGGACAGCATGACCTTCTATCCTCACCTCTCTCCAGACCTGCTGTCCCTGTCGGTGTGACATCCAGATAGGACACCATGACTTTGTATACTCACCTCTCTCCAGAGCTGCTGTCCCTGTCGGTGTGACATCCAGATAGGACACCATGACTTTGTATACTCACTCTCTCCCAGAGCTGCTGTCCCTGTCGGTGTGACATCCAGATAGGACACCATGACTTTATATACTCACCTCTCTCCAGAGCTGCTGTCCCTGTCGGTGTGACATCCGGATAGGACAGCATGACCTTCTATCCTCACCAGGCTTCAGCGCGGCTGTCCTTCTTGCTTCCGGTTCCACAGTTAGACTCAAGGCAGTGAATATTCATGAGCTTAATGAGCGTCCCTGGCAGTGAGGGTGACCGACAGCATCGCCGGAGACAGGGGAAGGATAAAAATCCATTGATGTTTAGTGATTAATGTTTGCTCCAGTCCGTGTCACATGGACGACATCCGTGTGCGGAACGTTTTTGGCACTGACCCATTGACCTGAATGGTCCATGCTGCTGCCCAAAAACAGACATTCCTGATTGGTCAGTTGGGGTGTGTGCACACAGGAAGGTTTTGCTACGTTTGGGGTCAGGTTTTGCCTTGGTTTTATGCTAATCTAATCCTGCATTTTTGGTTTCCAGCAAAACCTCTGTGACCAGGGAAAAGCTCCCACACACACATTGGTTTTTGTTGTCTGCAGAAAGAGGAAACATCACAGGCGTTTCCACTTTAGCCAAAGTGCAAAAAAGAATTGATGCTCATTCTTTCTATAAAGCCTGTTCACACATCCGTGTGCGGTCCGTGCCGACACATGCCGGAGGCACGGACATATGGAGACCCATTGTTCTCTATGGCCCCCCTTCACCTGTCTGTGGTATAACACAGACTGTGTCTCCGTGTGGAGCAGATGCACGTATGTTTTTTTACCAGCACCATAAACCGCTTTTGGCCCAAAGCGTCCTGCACACGGATGTTCACCGTGTTACATCCGTGTGCACGGATCATGGCATAAAGTTTAAAATTTAAAAAATAAAGAATTTCCTCCTCTCCTCCCAACAGCGATGCCAGCTCCTCTCTCCTCCCTCCAGCGCTATCAGCTCCTCTCTCCTCCCTCCAGTGCTGTCTGCTCCTCTCTCCTCCCTCCAGTGATGCCAGCTCCTCTCTCCTCTCTCCAGCGCTGTCTGCTCCTCTCTCCTCCCTCCAGTGCAACCTTGTGGTTGTGGTGTATAAGAGGGGACAGTGTGGTGGTTGTGGTATATAAGGGAGGACGGTGTGGTGGTTGTGGTATATAAGGGGGGACGGTGTGGTGGTTGTGGTATATAAGAGGGGAGGGTGTGGTGGTTGTGGTATATAAGAGGGGAGGGTGTGTGGTTGTGGTATATAAGGGAGGACGGTGTGGTGGTTGTGGTATATAAGGGGGGACGGTGTGGTGGTTGTGGTATATAAGAGGGGAGGGTGTGGTGGTTGTGGTATATAAGAGGGGAGGGTGTGGTGGTTGTGGTATATAAGAGGGGAGGGTGTGGTGGTTGTGGTATATAAGGGGGGACGGTGTGGTGGTTGTGGTATATAAGAGGGGAGTGTGTGGTGGTTGTGGTATATAAGAGGGGACAGTGTGGTGGTTGTGGTATATAAGGGAAGACGGTGTGGTGGTTGTGGTATATAAGAGGGGAAGGTGTGGTGGTTGTGGTATATAAGAGGGGAGGGTGTGGTGCTTGTGGTAAATAAGAGGGGAGGGTGTGGTGGTTGTGGTATATAAGAAGGGAGGGTGTGGTGGTTGTGGTATATAAGAGGGGAGGGTGTGGTGGTTGTGGTATATAAGGGGGGACGGTGTGGTGGTTGCGGTATATAAGAGGGGAGGGTGTGGTGGTTGTATATAAGAGGGGACGGTGTGGTGGTTGTATATAAGAGGGGACGGTGTGGTGGTTGTGGTATATAAGAAGGGAGGGTGTGGTGGTTGTGGTATATAAGAGGGGAGGGTGTGGTGGTTGTGGTATATAAGAGGGGAGGGTGTGGTGGTTGTATATAAGAGGGGACGGTGTGGTGGTTGTGGTATATAAGAGGGGAGGGTGTGGTGGTTGTGGTATATAAGAGGGGAGGGTGTGGTGGTTGTGGTATATAAGAGGGGAGGGTGTGGTGGTTGTGGTATATAAGAGGGGACAGTGTGGTGGTTGTGGTATATAAGGGAGGACGGTGTGGTGGTTGTGGTATATAAGGGGGGACGGTGTGGTGGTTGTGGTATATAAGAGGGGAGGGTGTGGTGGTTGTGGTATATAAGAGGGGAGGGTGTGGTGGTTGTGGTATATAAGAGGGGAGGGTGTGGTGGTTGTGGTATATAAGGGGGACGGTGTGGTGGTTGTGGTATATAAGAGGGGAGGGTGTGGTGGTTGTGGTATATAAGAGGGGACAGTGTGGTGGTTGTTGTATATAAGGGGGGACGGTGTGGTGGTTGTGGTATATAAGAGGGGAGGGTGTGGTGGTTGTGGTATATAAGAGGGGAAGGTGTGGTGGTTGTGGTATATAAGGGGGGACGGTGTGGTGGTTGTGGTATATAAGAGGGGAGGGTGTGGTGGTTGTGGTATATAAGAGGGGAGGGTGTGGTGGTTGTGGTAAATAAGAGGGGAGGGTGTGGTAGTTGTGGTATATAAGAGGGGAGGGTGTGGTGGTTGTGGTATATAAGAGGGGAGGGTGTGGTGGTTGTGGTATATAAGGGGGGACGGTGTGGTGGTTGTGGTATATAAGAGGGGAGGGTGTGGTGGTTGTGGTAAATAAGAGGGGAGGGTGTGGTGGTTGTGGTATATAAGAGGGGAGGGTGTGGTGGTTGTGGTATATAAGAGGGGAGGGTGTGGTGGTTGTGGTATATAAAGGGGGACGGTGTGGTGGTTGTGGTATATAAGAGGGGAGGGTGTGGTGCTTGTGGTATATAAAGGCCACTTTACACACACCAACTTGTCTGTCCAACTTCTGACCAACTTGCTGGTTGCAGTAAGATCATGGACACATTGCTCCATTTTGTGGCTGTGTACAAATGTAACAATGTGTCCATGATTTCACTGCAACCAGTAAGTTGGTCAGAAGTTGGACAGACAAGTTGGTGTGTGTAAAGTGGCCTTAACCTTCCTAGCGTTATTCCCGAGCCTGACTCGGGGTTAACATTCACTACCAGAAGCGTTAACCCCGAGTCAGGCTCGGGCTTACCCGCGTTCGCGGCAGATGCGGTGAGAAAACCGCATCTACCGCATCTGCCGCACTTGCCGCACTTGTGCCGCACATGCGGCGCGGTTGCGGCGCGGTTGCGGTAATCTGCATAGGAACCAACCACCTCTGATGACCCTCATACATTGTTAATATGTGCCCCTGCAGCCTAGTAAACCATTAGCAGCACTGTTGTTGTGTGAAAAGTGGCTGCAGTAGAAGTGAGATAATGATTTTATACACTTACATGCCTGCGTACTTGAGGGCGTCTCCCTGTGTGTGCTGGCAATTGTGGGCGGTGCTCATCATGTCTGCTCTCCCCCTCCCTTATGCACGCCCCCTCTCAGCCTGCTATAGTGATGTGAGGCTGATTGCGTCATAAAGGGGCGGGGCTAAATCGCGGCATCACGGTAGCCCCGCCCCTTTATGACGCAATCAGCCTCACAGCACTATAGCAGGCTGAGAGGGGGCGTGCATAAGGGAGGGGGAGAGCAGACATGATGAGCACCGCCCACAATTGCCAGCACACACAGGGAGACGGCCTCAAGTACGCAGGCATGTAAGTGTATAAAATCATTATCGCACTTCTACTGCAGCCACTTTTCACACAACAACAGTGCTGCTAATGGTTTACTAGGCTGCAGGGGCACATATTAACAATGTATGAGGGTCATCAGAGGTGGTTGGTTCCTATGCAGATTACCGCAACCGCGCCGCATGTGCGGCACAAGTGCGGCAAGTGCGGCAGATGCGGTAGATGCGGCAGATGCGGTTTTCTCACCGCATCTGCCGCGAACGCGGGTAAGCCCGAGCCTGACTCGGGGTTAACGCTTCTGGTAGTGAATGTTAACCCCGAGTCAGGCTCGGGAATAACGCTAGGAAGGTTAAGAGCTTCAGAGTACCCCTATCCATTCCACAAAGAGAGCACAATATTAGAAGAGAATCTAAAGAGTTAACATCAAAAATGGCTGAATAAGGGCCCTTTCACATCTGCGTTTTTCGTAATTCGCGGCAGATGCGGTGAAAAAACCGCATCTGCCGCGTTTGCCGCATAACGGTTCCACTTGCGGCACGGTTGCGGTTTTTTCCATAGGAAGTATAGGGGGACTTGCGGCAGATGCGGCAAGTGCGGTATTGCACTTGCGGCAGGTGCGGCAGAGAAAAAAACCGCGGTCAGCCGCGGTTTTTTTCTCTGCCGCACCTGCCGCAAGTGCAATACCGCACTTGCCGCATCTGCCGCAAGTCCCCCTATACTTCCTATGGAAAAAAACGCAACCGTGCCGCAAGTGGAACCGTTATGCGGCAAACGCGGCAGATGCGGTTTTTTCACCGCATCTGCCGCGAATTACGAAAAACGCAGATGTGAAAGCACCCTTAGTAAATTAAAACAGAGAACAGAGTGTTTTCATATATCTAATATATAAAGCTGAATGTGTGTGTGTGTGTGTATGTATGTATGTATGTGTGTATGTGTGTTATATCCGGGATTGGCATCTACACGGTCGCAACTACAGCCACAAAATTTTGCACACTCACACGTCTGGACCCCAAGAGCGTCATAGGCTATGTTGTGAGGCGAAATTTTAACCCTGCGCGCTCCAGTTCACCAAACAATTTTGCCCCTATCTACATAATGGAGAAAAAATGAATGGAAAAGTGTTGGAGGAAAATCGACAGCTGTCAGCTATAGCCACAAAATTTTGCACAGTCACACGTCTGGATCCCGGGAGCGTCATAGGCTATGTTGTGAGGCGAAATTTTAACCCCAATAACTCCAATTCACCAAACAATTTTGCCCCTATCTACATAATGGGGAAAAAGTGACAGTTACCAGTTGACAGTTGTGAATGAGAGGGGCTTAATGATAGTGTCAAAGACTATCAGCACATGCCAGCAAATAGTCACTAAGGTGTAGCCCCAACATGAGATATTCACCACGCACGGGGACATGTACACACACCACATGCACACAAAGAGTAACAGCAAGTGTATAGTCGCTAAGGTGCAGCTCCAACATTGGATACTCACCACGCACCCGAACAAACACACACACACCACAAAGAGACACACACACACCCAATAGCGACACATGCACTCACCCCATAGGGACACACACACACCACAAAGAGACACACACAACACAGGCACACACACCACACAGACCCCCCCCCCCACAGGGACACACACACATAGCCACCCGATAGGGACACATGCACTCACCCCACAGGGACACACACACACACCACAAAGAGACACACACACCACACAGACCCCCCCACAGGGACACACACACATAGCAACCCTATAGGGACACATGCACTCACCCCACAGGGACACACACACACACACCACAAAGAGACACACACACACCCCACACAGACACCCCCCACACAGGGACACACACACATACACACCCTATAGGGACACATGCACTCACCCAACAGGGACACACACACCACAAAGAGACACACACAACACAGATACACACACACACACCACACAGACTCCCCCACAGGGACACACAAACACACTCCCTATATGGACACATGCACTCACCCCACAGACACACACACACACACACCACAAAGAGACACACACAACAGAGACACACACCACACAGACCCCCCCCCCACAGGGACACACATACACACCCTATAGGGACACATGCACTCACCTCACAGGGACACACACATACACACACCCCAGGGACACACACAGACAGACACAGATGTGCACAAATCACCTCACACAACTCGCCTCATACGTGTGCTATCTTTAATTTCCAAACATAAACATCTGATTAAAAACAGCCAATGTGCAACACATGTGCCATATAGGGAATTAAGGCAGATGTCAATCACATGAGCTGTCTATTATGTGTATGTGTGAGGTAACATATACTGCCCGGCCAGGGGAGGGTTTACTGTTGGCTGGAAATTTATTAGGCTGCCTATAGCAATCAATCACAGCTCAGCTTCTATTTTCTTACAGGTCATTAATATGACATATTCAAATTCTATTTTATTATAGCTAACATCAGTTATTTATTAACCCGGGCGTAGCCGGGTACTACAGCTAGTCTATAAATAAATTTACGTTAACTACGTAGTGCCACTTGAAGAATATTGTAGGGGCTACGCTTACGAGCCGGCCAGTAACTAAGTAACAGTAAACAAAAGCAAGCCTATGTTTTATATTGAGATCTATGTTATCTACGTAGTGCTGCTTAGAGAATAGCTCTAGGCACTATGCTTGTGCGCCGGCCAGTAACTAAGCAACAGGAAAAACAATAGCAATCCTATGTTTTACGTTATATTCTAAACTATCTGCGCAGTGCCAATTAGAGATTAGGTCTAGTCACTATGGTTGCGCGCTGGCCGGTAACTAAGTAACCGTGTAACGAAAGACTAAGTAAGCTACGTAACGATGTTCCCGAACAAATTTATGCACGTTCTATGATTAAACACTGCTTTACCTGCGCAACCCGCTCTAGCTTTATTCACAGAGCAAGTCCCGCAGCCCAGCAATGCAAATCAATGCACACAAATCTACCAGCATGGCTCAGAAGCCGCTTCACTACTGGCCAATCCGACAGAGTCAGACAAAAGGTCCGAAATAGGTGACACCAATAGGGGGAGGTGATATCAACTCGCACCCCCCACTACACCCACACTGGATCTGTCATGTCAGCCAATATAGGCCACCTCACTGATGATAGAGTGAGGAGAAAATCTCTCACTGTCCAGGCCTGCGAGGCTTAGGATCAGGGGAGGCTCACCGACCCCGCTTGATCTCCACGTCCGTTCACCGCAGATGCCTCCAGGTTAGGATCTGGAGAGAGTAGGAGATCCCTCTCTGTATTCAGTCAAATGGAAAGCGCCACGGCACTACATACCATACTAGTGTCAGGTGTCAGTAATAAATACTCTCCTCACAGAGCATGGAGGACGGGAGTTACTAAATGGCAACAGTGTTAAGCACCCATACAGTGATCACCTCAGCTTTATCATATTATACAGTATGGCTGCCATTTTGTGGGTAACTCCCCGAACTGATAACTGACCCCAGGCACGGCAAAGTCACTGGTTAATAAGCAAATTTGCAGTTCACAGATATAAACCATGTTCCAAATTATTTTGCACATTAGCTTTAGGTGTCATAGGGTTTTTTTTTTTTTCTCAATGAAACCCATTGATGGTATTGTATCTCAGAGTTCTTTGGATCACTGAAAACAATCTCAGATACCTGTGATAATTAGTTTGACAGGTGAGCGCAGTAAAAGGAAAACTGGATGTTCCACAATATTACGCAGGCCACAGTTTTCAAGTAACATGGGAAAGAAAAAGGATCTCTCTGCTGCCGAAAAGCAACAAATAGTGCAATGACTTGGACAAGGGATGAAATCATATTGCACGAAAATTTAAGCATGATCATCGTAATGTGAAGAGATTTGTGGCTGATTCTGAGCACAGACGTGTTCGTGCAGAAAAAGGCAGAATGAGGAAGGTTTCTGCAAGGCAAGTTCATCGGATTAAAAGAGCAGCTGCTAAAAGGCCTTACAAACCAGCAAACAGATATTTGAAGCTGCTAATTCCTCTGGAGTCTCTTGAACGTCAAGGTGTATGATCCTTCAAAGGCTTGCTGTGGTGCATAAATCTACTATTCGGCCACCCCTAAACAGTGCTCACAAGCAGAAACAGGTGCAGTGGGTCCAGACATACATGAAGACTAATTTTCAAACAGTCTTGTTTACTGATGAGTGCCAAGCAACCCTGGAGGTCCTGATGGATTGAGTAGTGGATGGTTGGTGAACGGCCACCATGTCCCAAAAAGGCTGCGACGTCAGCAATGAGGAGTCATGTTTTAAGCAGGAATCATTGGGAAACAGCTGGTAGGCTCCTTTAAGGTTCCCGAAGGTGTGAAAATGACCTCTGCAAAGCAAATAGAGTTTTTGACTGAGAACTTTCTTCCATTGAACAAAAAGCAAAAACATGTCTTCAGGAGCAAAATCATCTTCATGCATAACAATGCACCATCTCATGCTGCAAAGAATACCTTTGTGTCATTGGCTGCTATGGGCATAAAAGGAGATAAACTCATGGTGTGGCCACCATCTTTCCCTGACCTCAACCCTATAGAGAGCCTTTGGAGTATAATCAAGCATTAGATCTATGAGGGTGGGAGGCAGTTCACATCAAAACAGCAGCTCTGGGAGGCTATTCTGACATCATGCAAAGAAATACAAGCAGAAACTCTCCAGAAACTCACAAGTTAAATGGATGCAAGAATTGTGAAGGTGATATCAAAGAAGGCTTCCTATGTTAACATGTACCGTAACTTGGCCTGTTAGGATGTTTTTGCGGAGCACTGCGGGTGCAACGCTGCTCCCCGACTAGCATGCCCTTAGAAAGGGTTAATGTTGCCGGACTGGCATACCACCAGGTTAAAAATGAGCCTATCACAGCTCGCTTATTGGTTATTGGTTGAATGGTTTCACCATGGTATAAAAGGAGGGAGCGGCGGCCATATTGGCCCTCCTACATCTGAATCCCGGAGCGCAAACGCTGCTGCCGGACCAGGATGGACCCGCTGATTACCGCGGTGAGGGAGCGAATCGCTCGCGAGGGAGCTGCGTGGATAACCGACCTGTTAGTCGGCCCCGGCGGCACCTCTGCGAGTCGTGCGCCCGCAGCGTCTGGCGGGCGGAGGTCGGGCAGACTTTCCCGCCCGCCGAGGAGACTTAGCCCTAGCTGGGATTACTCTCCAGGCATGCGCAGTAGCGCGCGTGCTCAGGGAAGTTTCCCTCCCCCTGCAGTTGCCCACGTGGCGTCGGCGGCCTTACTCCGGCGTTCGGACCCGGATCCACAGGTGCCTTCGCATCCACCCGGTTCAGGCGCTCATACGCCGGACGCGGTGCCCATCACCCAGATATCCGCTTCCTTGACAAATAGTGTAGGCGACAATTCCGTAGGACAGACCATGGGGTCGGCTATGGGATCCGGGGGCGGACAAGGGGAACAGGCCGCGGTATTGGAGAGACTGGCTGGTTTGAGCCAGGATGACATTCTAAGGGCCATAATGGAGCCAGGATTGTCCACAGGACAAATTCCCACACCGCCACCATCTCAGCAGACTGTAGAAACGGAAGCGGAGAGAGACTTTTGAACCCCTTGCTGGCTGCAATGGGTCGGGAAACGACTGTGCCTGTCCTGCAGGGCCAGTCTTCACTGGTGCCGGTGGACACGGAAACAACCCGCCGGGCTAGCTCGGATCAGGGCCATGGGGCAGACCCTTTAGTTCCGGTACACGAGGCCCGTGTCAATGTTAGCCGGAGCGTTAGCAGGGCTAGAAGGACTAGATCCCGTTCCCGGGCCCGGGAACGGAGCTGTCACAGCTGCAGGAGCCGTGCTTCCCATCATTCACAGCGTCGACGTCGGTCCAGGTCTCGCAACAGCCATAAACCGGTCTCGTTCGCCAGGCAGGCGCAGACGGTCAAGGTCTCGCCGCAGCTATTCCTGTTCTTCTTCAGAAGAGCGGCCTCGTGGGCCTCGGGACACATTTGGCCGTAGGCACACTCAGTCTGGGCCCCCCGGTACTGAATCCAGGACTGCCCCTTCCGTTGCATCAGCACAACAGCCGACAGTGCAGGTCGCACCGCCCGCAGCTACAGGAGCCGGTGAGTATGATTATGTAAGGGCTTGGCATGGCGAGACGCAGCGGGTGGGGGTAATGGATGTATTAAGAAATTTATTGACTAATAAGATATTAATTAACCCTAAGGCGCTCCAAACGGCGCGTGTTGAGCCGGTGCACCCTGATTTGCATAAGGACACCTTTTTTTGCGGGGGTCCCGTCTTTAGGGTCCCATTTAGACCCAGAAGTGGCCCAAAAGATCTGGGCGAACGAATACGTGGACATATGGTCCTTGGTGTCCACGGAACAGAGTTCCGTCGACCGGGAACGGAAAATGGTTGATCGCCCTTTTGAACGTAAGCCCAAAGTGGCGAAGACCATGAATAATTGGTTGCAGGCTTTCTTCGTCCTCGGGTGCATCATGGGTCAAAAACACCCGGAGAGGTGCTTGGAGCTTTTTACATATGCGGATACAATATATAATTCCTATAAGTCCCACGGCGGAGCGGCGTGGTGGAAGTATGATGAGGACTTCCGGCGACGTTTGGCGATTAACCCCAGTTAGGCTGGGGGGTCAAGGTCACTGATTCTTGGTTGCGTCTTATGATGTCCCAACGGGCATCACAGCCCTTTTCAGGACAGGCCACCCCTGCTGGTTCCACACCGGGGGCGGTGGCCGTGTGCAGACCAGGCTGCTGTTGGCTCTTTAATGACGTCAATTGCCGATTCCAAGCCTCATGCAAATACAAGCATGAATGCTCTATTTGCGGCGGAGGACATGTGGCCTCCAAATGCCAAAAGCAGCAGCCCAGAGGCGGGGCTAGCAAACCAGCCTCGTCCGGTGACCAGAAGGACACCGGTGAGCGTGGTCGCGATGGAGCCATGGCTAGCTCAGTACCCCAATAAGGAGGCGGCCGTTACCTTGCGGGAGGGTTTTACGGTCGGGTTTTTCATCCCCTTCACGTTTTCAAAGGAAGGTTCCTTCGCGTCAAACCTGAGGTCGGCAAGGGATTTGCCACAGGTATTGGCTGCGAAATTGCAAAAAGAAACCGAGCTGGGCCGCATGTGCGGTCCTTTCATTTCGCCCCCCTTTTATAACTTAAGAGTTTCCCCTCTGGGTATTGTGCCTAAAAAAGACCCGGGCGAGTTCCGCCTAATTCAGCATTTGTCACACCCCCCCGGGGTCGTCAGTAAACGACGGCATTCCTCAGGAATGCTCGTCGGTGAGTTACGCCCCTTTTGACCGGGCCGTCTCGCTAGTACGCGAGGCGGGCCCGGGTGCTGAACTGGCCAAATCAGATGTGGCTTCCGCTTTTCGATTACTTCCCGTCCACCCCGATTGTTATCATTTGCTGGGCTGTTTTTTCGACGGGGGTTATTATTACGACACGTGCCTCCCTATGGGCTGTTCAATTTCTTGTCGTTTTTTCGAGATGTTTAGTTCTTTTTTGGAGTGGGCCGTTTGCCGGCGCTCGGGAATCAGGTCCATAACGCATTATTTAGATGATTTCCTTTTTGTCGGCCCAGCTTCAGCCGACACGTGTACCCTTGCCCTCCGCTCTTTTCAGGCATTGTGTGAAGAATTCGGCGTGCCTTTGTCGCCGGGTAAAACAGTCGGCCCCGCAACCAGGATGTCATTCCTGGGTATTGAAATTGATACCGAGGCTATGGTTTTCCGCCTCCCAAAAGATAAAATTGCTAAATTATCCTCCCTAATTGTAGAATTCAGATCTGTGAGAAAAGTCACGCTCGTGAGACTCCAATCCTTGTTGGGAATGTTAAACTTTGCATGCAGGGTAATGCCAATGGGCAGGATTTTCTCCCAGCGATTGAGCATGGCGACCAGGGGTGTCGTATCGCCCAATCACTGGATCAGGCTGACGCGCCCGTTGAAAGACGACCTGAGAGTATGGGAGATTTTCTTGGCAGCATATAACGGGCATACGTGTTTTCAGTCGGCTGAGGTGTCATCTTATGACATTTCCCTCTATTCTGACGCTTCCGGATCTTTGGGATTTGGTGTCGTTTTCGGCAACCATTGGTGCTCGGGGCCATGGCCTCCAGAATTGAAGCTCAACGGTTGGTCAAAAAACCTGACGTTGTTGGAGCTGTTCCCGATCGTCCTGGCATTGGACGCTTGGCCCGATTCCTTTAGGGATCGTAGATTGCGCTTTTGGACTGACAACGAGAGCGTGGTACACGCTGTTAATCATTTGTCTTCGTCTTCTCCGCCGGTAATAAACTTGTTGCGACACATGGTCCTTCGTTGTTTACAGCTGAATATATGGTTTAGAGCCAGGCACGTCCCGGGCGTCGACAACTCGATTGCTGATGCTTTGTCACGTTTTCAATTCCAGAAGTTCAGGGAGCTGCTTCCGTCGGCGGACGAGACATGCTCGGAGTACCCAGACTCGGTTTGGAAAATTCCCTTGGGCCCCTGATGCCGCTGGTTGAGGGCTTCGCTTGCCTCTTCGACTTGGAGAGCCTACGGTAAGGCCTGGTTGGAATGGGTGGAAATGATGGGTGATGCGCGCGCGCATGACGCCCGGCATTGCAATGTGGAAAATGTACTGCAATTCTTGTCAAACCTCCGCGTTGCAGGTATCGTGGGGTCCGCGGCGCAACACAGATTAACCGGCTTGGCTTTCCATTTTAAATTAAGCGGTTTGCCCGATGCTACGAAACATTTCTTGATTTCACAAGTGATCAAGGGTTGGAAGCGGGAACGTCGCATTCCGGACTCGCGGCGTCCGATTTCTTTTGTTTTATTGCAGCGATTGCTTGGCGTTTTGCCTACGGTTTGCGCGTCCGCGTATGAGGGAAGTTTGTTTTCTGCGATTTTTGGCTTGGCATTTTTCGGAGCTATGCGCCTCAGCGAATTGGTCCCTAAGACTTCTGACGGCCCCGGTGGCCTTTTCGCCGATGACGTCGTGTTTTGCCAACAAGGCCTGCGCATACGGTTGCGTCGATCAAAGACGGACCAGACCGGTCGGAGTGTGTGGTTCCCTCTTTTCGCCATCCCAGGCCCAGTGTGTCCGCTCTCGTTAATTAGATGTTATTCGTCGATCATGGCTCAAGGACGGCATTATTTTTCCCACGAGGATGGGACGGCGGTTACGGCGTCGCAATTTAAGTATGTATTGCACGACGCGCTTAGACTTTCGGGCTGTCGCCCGGAAGAATACGGTACGCACTCATTCCGCATAGGAGCGGCGACGGAGGCGTCGCGCGCGGGGCTCCAGGACGAGGTGATTAAGAGAGTGGGTCGATGGAAGTCTGAATGTTTCCGGAGATACATACGCCCTGATTTGTTGGATAAATAAAAAAAAAAAAATTTTTTTCCCGTTCTGTAAGTAGGTGGAATGTTGTTTTGAGGAAGGTTATTAATTGAGCTTTCTTTTAGATGGATTTCGGCCGAATGTGTGGATCCTGGGCCACTCCTATGTCTATTGGGCAGCACGCCACGCTGAAACCAGGCCCGGAGGACGGGCGTTGGGATTCCACGATGTCAATATTAATTGGAAAGGCACCAGGGGTTTGGTTTGGGCACAAGTGCTCCCTGAGGTGGTGAGAATTTCCAGAATTGACCCTGGCCCCGTGATTTTGATCATACATGCGGGGGGAAATGACCTGGCCAATTTCAGATTAGGAGAACTCTGCACACTAATGAGGGCGGATTTAGATAAATTTCATAGCTTTTTTACAGAGCTAACCTTGGTTTGGTCGGAAGTTATACCCCGGGTGGTTTGGCAGGGCGCCAGAGACGGCGCTGCATTGGAGAGGTCCCGAAGGGCGCTTAACCATAGGATGGCACAATTTGTTGGTTCAAAAGGAGGTTTTTCCATACGTCATCACCAACTGGAAATGGATACCAGTCGTTTAATGCTCAGGGACGGTGTCCACTTAAATAATATAGGGCTCGATATCTTTTTATCGGGGTTGCAGGATGGTATTGAGCATGCCCTTCATTCTTTTGTGGGGGGTCGCAGCTCGGGTTTTTGCCCTCGCTCCTCCGTGGCGGAATAAGTGACGGAGGTGTAAGTAACCTGTGCTGGATGGCCAGTGACAGAACACTTACAGTCACTGGTTTTTTAAAGGCGGGTTTGAGCCTTCATTAAGCTGCGGCCAATTTAAAAATAAATTTCCCACTTAAGAGTTTTAAAGAATTTGAGATGGTTGTTGGAGACTCTCAATAAAGTTATAAAAGGTTAACCTGGTGTCTGTGGTTATTGTCCGGCCGGAGAAGGTGGGTTATGCTAGTCTGCGGAGCACTGCGGGTGCAACGCTGCTCCCCGACTAGCATGCCCTTAGAAAGGGTTAATGTTGCCGGACTGGCATACCACCAGGTTAAAAATGAGCCTATCACAGCTCGCTTATTGGTTATTGGTTGAATGGTTTCACCATGGTATAAAAGGAGGGAGCGGCGGCCATATTGGCCCTCCTACATCTGAATCCCGGAGTGCAAACGCCCACCCTCCCTCCCTATGGTTTTAGGTTTTGTTTGTCGCAGCAGCGGAATAAGTGACGGAGGTGTAAGTAACCTGTGCTGGATGGCCAGTGACAGAACACTTACAGTCACTGGTTTTTTAAAGGCGGGTTTGAGCCTTCATTAAGCTGCGGCCAATTTAAAAATAAATTTCCCACTTAAGAGTTTTAAAGAATTTGAGATGGTTGTTGGAGACTCTCAATAAAGTTATAAAAGGTTAACCTGGTGTCTGTGGTTATTGTCCGGCCGGAGAAGGTGGGTTATGCTAGTCGGAGTTAAATAGCTTTTTGTTTCAGAGAATGTGACCTCCTAATGCTGCAAATTCAACAAATGAGCATTTCCAGTTATTTCAAACATATCAAATGTTTAGAAACTCTACCGTGCCTAATAATTTGGAACAGTGCATTTAGAGGTTTTTATTATTTTGAAGATTATACTGTTATCATTGGGAGGTTTATTCAATAAAATTTGATGTATACTCTAACAGGTGATGACTTTTATTACACTGACTGTCATTTGTACCGACCATTTAGAAAAATCAGAGAAAAAGAACATTTGCATAATAATTTGGAACAAGGTGTAAGAGGGTCAGCACAGACTGTTGAGGAGGAGGATGATCATAAATCTCTACCAGAAAACGCTGTCCAGAAACCCTTAGGGAGACTCCTCCCAAAATGGCGACATTAAACAACCATATTACCTTCAGAGGGCACAGCGTCCACAGGGTCAAATAAAGAGCAGCTCCAGAGGGTAGACCCTGACACCAAATCTTCTCATATGTGTGTGAAAACACAGTTAATATCAGCAATAGAGAAGAAAATCAAGTAGAAAATAATTTTTTTACCACACAAAATGGCGTCATCAGAGCTTGTCAATTGAATCAGCAAATAGAGTCTGTGGAGCCTCGGTTAGAAGTCTCAAACACAGGACTAGCCATATATCCCTCCAGGGAAGGACCCAGCCAAGGGGCAATCTTGGTCTACTAGGCCTTGCTCCCACCTAGCCAGAATCCTACTCCACACTGATGAGGGGCAACACCCCGAAACAGCTGTATGTGGATGGATACCTGGCCTTGGTATTCCCTTGTCATATCTGTAAACTTGTAAAAGAGTTGGATATTGACTTAAAGGGCCACTTCATTTGGTGGTTATGGTGTTCTCCGCAAGGAGCCAACCCTTGGCTGGGTCCTTCCCTGGAGGGATATATGGCTAGTCCTGTGTTTGAGACTCCTAACCGAGGCTCCACAGACTCTATTTGCATATTCATATTTCCCAGGGGGCAATGTGCCTAGGAATTCACTGTGTTTGAGCGCTTTAGCCAGCTGCCCGCAGTGTTTTCTTGGACTGGTCTCCCTGAGATCAGTGAATACTTTGCAATCTTTGTCACTTGAATCAGGTGCACTCCCACACGGTGTTGTGAGGCGAATTTTCAAAACAGAGAGACTAAAATAGTCTCAAATGAATCTGAATAACAAAGGAGAACCAAATAGCTGCTTGAATTTAGGATCTGAAGTCCATAAAAGGACTCAAGTCCCAGTAGTTTAGTCTGGTTGTGGGAGCTCAGGATAGATGCTACTCACTCCATCACACCGCAGGCTTCACCCCTTGGGTTATGGTTCATGATCACCTTATTTGGGTTTTACCGGTGTAGAAAGAAGCTCATTTTATTTTTATAGACATGTCTATTAGAGATGAGCGAGTACTAAAATGCTCGGGTGCTCGAAGCTCGGGCCGAGCATCCCAAGATACCCGAGCACCGAGCCCAATGTTATCCTATGGGAGACCTGAGTACTTTTCTGGCATGACCCCCGGCAGCATGAAAAAAACCCTAAAAATGTCATAAAAGTATCAGAATAGTGCTCAAATTACATGGGAACAGCATGAGGAAGACCCCTGTAAGCATTTCAGACCCCTAGGTCACTGCTGTGAACAATGTTGTCAGACTATTATGCCACTTTTACAGACTATCAAGAAAACGTTACAAAATGAAACCAAAATGGATTTTCATGCAAAAAATATTAAGGGCTCATACCCAGGGCCGGCCTTATGTTGAATGGTGCCCTGTGCGAATTTGCCTTATGGCGCCCCCACGCCATTACTTACTCAGAACACATGAGCATACATGTTTGTACATGATCTATTCATGGTCTTCAAGGAGAGCAGGGAGGGGCGTTGCTATGCTAGGGTCAGAAAAAATCAGGGACCCAAGACCTATATCCTCTCCCACCTGTCATTACCAACCCTCCCATATATAGAGGTGTTACCTGTCATCTTACAGGAGGAGGAGGTGAGCTGTGATATCACCTATTGTGAATGGTGGATCCTGTGTTATCTACTGTATATAGAGGTTATCAGTCATTGTACAGGAGGAGGTGAGCTGTGATATCACCTATTGTGAATGGTGGATCCTGTGTTATCTACTGTATATAGAGGAGTTATCAGTCATTGTACAGGAGGAGGTGAGCTGTGATATAATCTATTGTGAATGGTGGATCCTGTGTTATCTACTGTATATAGAGGTGTTATCAGTCATTGTACAGGAGGAGGTCAGCAGTGATATCACCTATTGTGAATGGTGGATCCTGTGTTATCTACTGTATACAGAGGTGTTATCAGTCATTGTACAGGAGGAGGAGGTGAGCTGTGATATCATCTATTGTGAATGGTGGATCCTGTGTTATCTACTGTATATAGAGGTATTATCAGTCATTGTACAGGAGGAGGAGGTGAGCTGTGACATCATCTATTGTGAATGGTGGATCCTGTTTTATCTGCTGTATATAGAGGTGTTGACTCTTAAATAATGCAGCATTTCAAATAAGAACATACTCCAAAAGCTTCTGGGGACCGAGACAGATAGGAGAGTAGCAAGAAAGGCTAGTCCCTGGTGAATTCACCCCATTTGCGTGTATACGGAGAGACCGGTCACTCAAGGCAGTCAGCAGGGAGAAGCCTTCAGGGAACAGACTTTCTGACTAGTCTCCAGCAAGATTTGATCCCTGACAGAACCCCCCCCATAGTATTCCACATAGTATATTGCACCCCCAAATTCCTCCATATATTATGCACCCCAATAGACCTCCATATAATATAATGCACCCCCATAGTCCTCAATATAGAATAATGCACCACCACAGTCCTACATATAGTATACTAGATGGCGGCCCGATTCTAAAGAATCGGGTAGTCTAGAATCCATATATAGTTTATTTACTAATAGTTAGGGGAGTGCGATGAAATGAATTGTGTGTATACAGGTGGCTCAGTGGGTAGCAGAGTATACGGTTGCTCAGTGGTTAGCACTGTGCGGTGGCTCAGTGGTTAGCACTGCGCGGTGGCTCAGTGGTTAGCACTGCGCGGTGGCTCAGTGGTTAGCACTGCGCGGTGGCTCAGTGGTTAGCACTGGGTGGTGGCTCAGTGGTTAGCACTGCGCGGTGGCTGAGTGGTTAGCAGTGAGTGCGGTGGCTCAGTGGTTAGCAGTGAGTGCGTGGGCAGAGTGGTCAGCGCAGCGCCGTGGGCAGAGTGGTCAGCACAGCGCCGTGGGCAGAGTGGTCAGCACAGCGCCGTGGGCAGCGCAGTGCCGTGGGCAGGGTGGTCAGCGCAGCGCCGTGGGCAGGGTGGTCAGCGGTGGGGGGGACGGACACACACACACAGACACACACTCCGATATATTTACCACCGTCCTTGCTTCTTCCCTGCCACCTGCGTCTTCCTGAGTCCTCTGATCTGCCGACATGTCGCCACACCCAGGACTGGATCCAATATTGCGTCCGGGAACTCTCGGTGGCCCGATTCTAACGCATCGGGTATTTTAGAATATAGAAATAGAGATTGCATGGGGAAGGCGGTGAGGGCTGAATTGGGAGGAACTTTGAAGAAGGAGCGGCCGGTGAAGAACGGCGTGGCAGGGGGGAGGAGGGAGGACAGAACAGCAGGGGGAGGAGGATGGAGGACAGAGGAGGTAGCGGCGGGGTGTGGGAGGATGTAGCAGCACAGGCAGGGGGAGGAAGGAACGGCAGGGGGAGGATGGAGCACAGAGCGGCAGGGGGAGGAGGACGGAGGATGAAGCGGCGGGGTGGGGGAAGATGGAGCAGCACAGGCAGGGGGAGGACAGAGGATGGAGTGGCAGAGGGGAGGAGGACAAAGGAAGGAGGAGGAAGCGTTGCGGTGGGGGAGGATGGAGCGGCACAGGCAGGGGGAGGATGGAGCGGCAGGGGGAGGATGAAGCACAGAGCGGTGGGGGGGGGTGGAGGACAGGATGAAGCGGCGGGGTGGGAGAGAACGGAGCAGCATAGGCAGGGGGAGGACGGAGGATAGAGTGGCGGAGGTGAGGAAGGAAAAGGAAGGAGGAGGAAGCAGTGGGGTGGGGGAGGATGGAGTGGCACAGGCAGGGGGAGGACGAAGCGGCATGGGGAGGACTAAGCACAGAGTGGCGGGAGGGAGGAGGGTGTAGGATGAGGCAGCGAGGTGGGGGAGGACGAAGCAGCACGGGCAGGGGGAGGACGGGGGATGGAGTGGCGGAGGTGAAGAGGACAAAGGAAGGAGGAGGAAGCGGTGGGGGAGGATGGAGCGGCACAGGCAGGGGGAGGACAGAGCGGCAGGGGGAGGACAGAGCGGCAGGGGGAGAACAGAGCGGCAGGAGGAGGACAGAGGACGAAGCGGTGGGGTGGAGGAGGATGGAGCAGCCCAGGCAGGGGGAGGATGGAGTGGTGGAGAGGAGGCGGACAAAGGAAGGAGGAGGAAGCGATGGAGGATGATGGAATGGTACAGGCAGGGGGAGGACGGAGCACAGAGCGGTGGGAGGAGGATGATGGAGGACAAAGCGGTGGGGTGAGGGTGGATGGAGCACTGTAAGGCAGCTTAGTGGTTAGCAGTGCGCGGTGGCTCAGTGGTTAGCACTGCGCGGTGGCTCAGTGGTTAGCACTGCGCGGTGGCTCAGTGGTTAGCACTGCGCGGTGGCTCAGTGGTTAGCACTGGGCTGTGGCTCAGTGGTTAGCACTGCGCGGTGGCTCAGTGGTTAGCAGCGAGTGCGGTGGGCAGAGTGGTCAGCGCAGCGGCGCTGTGTGAGCAGGGTGGTCAGTGCAGCGGCGTTGTGTGGGCAGGGTGGTCAGTGCAGCGGCGCTGTGTGGGCAGGGTGGTCAGCACAGTGGCGCTGTATGGGCAGGGTGGTCAGCACAGTGGCGCTGTATGGGCAGGGTGGTCAGCACAGCGGCGCTGTGTGGGCAGGGTGGTCAGTGCAGCGGGGCTGTGTGGGCAGGGTGGTGAGCGCAGCGGCGCTGTGTGGGCAGGGTGGTCAGCGCAGCGGCGCTGTGTGGGCAGAGTGGTCAGCGCAGCGGCGCTGTGTGGGCAGAGTGGTCAGCGCAGGGCAGAGTGGTCAGCGGTGGGCAGAGTGGTCAGCGGTGGGGCGGACGGACACACACTCCGATATACTTACCACCGTCCCTGCTTCTTCCCTGGCGCCTGCGTCTTCCTGAGTCCCGACATGTCGCTGCACCCAGGACAGGATCCAATATGGCGTCCAGGAACTCTCGCGAGACTTCCCGGATGCCATCTTGGAGAATGTATGTCGCCACCCCTGGAGCCATGGATCCAATATGGCGTCCGGGAAGTCTCGCGAGACTTCCTGGACGCCGTATTGGATCCAGTTCTCCAGGGGCGGCGACATGTCGGCGGTGGAGAAGACGGAGGAGAGGTGGTAAGTATAGGCGACTGTGTGTGCGTGTGTTGTGTGTGTGGTGTGTGTGTGGTGTGTGTATGTGTTAGGGGCTGCCATAAGCGTAGCGGGCTCTATGAGTCCCGGCTCCCGCTTACGGCCGCCATCTTGGCTCACCCTGAGCGGGTATAGCTCTGCCGGACGTTGGGACAAAGTGACGGATGTGAGGTCACAAATCCTTCCGGCTTTTATATAAAAGATTGCACACCCACAGACCTCCATATAGAATAATGCACCCCCACATTTCTCCATATAGAATAATGCACCCACACAGTTCTCTATCTAGAATGCACACCCAAAGTCCTCCATTTAGTATAATGCACGCCACAGTCCTCCGTATAGTATATTGCACACTTAAAGCATGACATATAGTACTATACACCCCCACATTCCTCCATATAGTATAATGCTCCGCTCCGTACACTTCGTACACACGCGGCTCTGCTCCATATACCTCGTACACACTCGGCTCCACTCCATACACCTCATACACACTCGGCTCCACTCCATACACCTCGTACACATTCGGCTCCGCTCCATACACCTCGTACACATTCGGCTCCGCTCCGTACACCTCGTACACACACGGCTCCGCTCCGTACACCTCGTACACACGTGGCTCCGCTCCATACACCTCGTACACACATGGCTCTGCTTGGTACACCTCGTACAAACTCGGCTTCACTCTGGAAACACACGGCTCCGCACACCTCGTACACGTGGCTCAGCTCCGTACACACGTTACTCTGCTCAGTACACCTCATACACACTCAGCTCCGCTCCGTACACACTCGGCTCCGCTCCGTACACCTCTTGCACACTCGGCTCCGCTCCGTACTCCTCGTGCACACTCGGCTCAGCTCCGTACACCTCGTACACACTCGGCTCAGCTCCGTACACCTCGTACACACTCGGCTCAGCTCCGTACACCTCGTACACACTCGGCTCAGCTCCGTACACCTCGTACACACTCGGCTCAGCTCCGTACACCTCGTACACACTCGGCTCAGCTCCGTACACCTCGTACACACTCGGCTCAGCTCCGTACACCTCGTACACACTCGGCTCAGCTCCGTACACCTCGTACACACTCGGCTCCGCTCTATACACCTCGTACACACTCGGCTCAGCTCCGTACACCTCGTACACACTCGGCTCAGCTCCGTACACCTCGTACACACTCGGCTCAGCTCCGTACACCTCGTACACACTCGGCTCAGCTCCGTACACCTCGTACACACTCGGCTCAGCTCCGTACACCTCGTACACACTCGGCTCAGCTCCGTACACCTCATACACACTCGGCTCAGCTCCGTACACCTCTTACACACTCAGCTCCGCTCCGAACACCTCATACACACTCAGCTCCATACACCTTGTACACACTCGGCTCCACTCCTTACACCTCATACACACTCAGCTCCGCTACGAACACCTCATACACACTCAGCTCCATACACCTTGTACACACTCGGCTCCACTCCTTACACCTCATACACACGCAGCTCTGCTACATTCACACTATACATCCCTCTTGATCCCACACAAACTCACCTCTTTTCACAAACTCATTTCTTTACCTCTTCACTTTTTGCTTGGTGGAAGCTGCCCTGCATAGTCGGAGATGCTGATCATGTGATCCCTGACTCCTCCCCCTTCATTGACATCATCACAGGTCCTGTAAGCACAGGCCTGTGCAGCTCCACAGGTGGGCTCACACTGCAGGGTGGGGGGGATAACGCGGCGGCAGCGGCCAGGACTATAGTAGAGAGAGTGGCATCAGCAGGGAGCCCGCGCTACCACCGGGCGCCCCTGCGGATGCCGTCCTCTGTCTACTAGCAGCCGCACAGATCTAGCAAAGCCCCAGGGAGGCGGGAGCAGGGCAGCAAATAACAATGACAGCTGTCTCCCTGCGGCGCCCCCTGGAGCGTGGCGCCCTGTGCGGCCGCACGACTCGCACATGCCAAGGGTCATACCCACTTGTGAGTCAGAGTTTGTGTATGTTAGTTTTTTGGATTATATGAAGGATTTTTTTCCAAAAAATTGTGTGGCACTCCCATGCCCCTGGGAAGAGACGTACATGAAGGCCTCTTTTAATAATGTGCCCAATATAAGGAAGTGGGTCTTTTGTAGGATTGGCCTAGGCATGGCTACCAAAGGTTGGGAGGCACTCTGAAGCCCCTGGATGGAGGCGTCCATGAGGGCCTCTTTTAATATTGTGCCCATTATAAGGAAGTGGGTCTTTTGTAGGATGGCCCTAGGCAGGGAAGCCAAAAATTGTGTGGCACTCTGATGCCCCTGGATAGAGAAGTGCATGAGGGCCTCTTTAAATAATGTGCCCATTATAAGGAAGTGGGTCTTTTGTAGTATTGCCCTAGGCAGAGCAGCCAAAAATTGGGAGGCACCCCAATGCCCCTGGATAGAGGTGTGCATGAGGGCTTCTTTTAAGATTGTGCCCATTATAAGGAAGTGGGTCTTTTATAGGATTGCCGTAGGCAGGGCATCCAAAAATTGTGTGGCACTCCCATGCCCCTGGGAAGAGACGTACATGAAGGCCTCTTTAAATAATGTGCCCATTTTAAGCAAGTGGGTTTTTTGTAGTATTGCCCTAGGCAGAGCAGCCAAAAATTGGGAGGCACCCCAATGCCCCTGGATAGAGGTGTGCATGAGGGCTTCTTTTAAGATTGTGCCCATTATAAGGAAGTGGGTCTTTTATAGGATTGCCGTAGGCAGGGCATCCAAAAATTGTGTGGCACTCCCATGCCCCTGGGAAGAGACGTACATGAAGGCCTCTTTAAATAATGTGCCCATTTTAAGCAAGTGGGTTTTTTGTAGTATTGCCCTAGTCAGGGCTGCCAAAAGTTGGGAGGCACTTCAATGCCCCTGGATAGAGGCGTGCATGAGGGCCTGTTTAAATAATGTGCTCATTTTAATGAAGTAGGTCTTTTGTAGTAATGCCCTAGACAGGGCTGCTAAACATTGGGAGCCACCCCAATGCCCCTGGATAGAGGCGTGCATGAGGGCCTCTTTAAATAATGTGCCCATTTTAATAAAGTAGGTCTTTTGTAGTAATGCCCTAGACAGGGCTGCTAAACATTGGGAGGCACCCCAATGCCCCTGGATAGAGGCGTGCATGAGGGCCTCTTTAAATAATGTGCCCATTTTAATAAAGTAGGTCTTTTGTAGTATTGCCCTAGACAGGGAAGCCAAAAATTGTGTCACACTCTGATGCCCCTGGATGGAGGCGTGCATGAGGGCCTCTTTAAATAATGTGCCCATTTTAATGAAGTGGGTCTTTTGTAGTATTGCCCTAGGCAGGGAAGCCAAAAATTGTGTCGCACTCTGATGCCCCTAGATGGAGGCGTGCATGAGGGCCTCTTTTAATAATGTGCCCATTTTAAGGATGTTGGTCATTTGTAGTATTGCCCTAGGCAGAGCTGCTAAACATTGGGAGGCACCCCAATGCCCCTGGATAGAGGCGTGCATGAGGGCCTCTTTAAATAATGTGCCCATTATAAGGAAGTGGGTCTTTTGTAGTATTGCCCTTGGCAGGGAAGCCACAAATTGTGCGGCACTCTGATGCCTCCTGGATAGAGAGGTGCATGAGGGCCTCTTTAAATAATGTGCCCATTTTAAGGAAGTGGGTCTTTTGTAGGATTGCCCTAGGAGGGCTGCCAAAAATTGGGAGGCATTGCGATGCCCCTGGGAAGAAACATGGAGGAGAGCCTCTAAAAATTGTTCCCAATACAAAGGAGCGGGTCTCCTGTACTTGTAATGCCCATTCTGTAAGCATGGACTAAAACATTTACCCCTGGGGCGTATACATGAAACTAATGCCTAACTTTTGAACGGTTATGGTCATCATCATTATAAATATGATGTAAAAAAAATTATGTTTTTGTGGCAACATGAACCACGGTCACACTGATCATATGATGGTGGTGGATGAGGAGAAGGAGGAGCAGTACAGCAAGTTGCCAAAGACATGAAGTGTGTACCGATGTGTGGGTGTGCGGAGGTGCATGGCAATCTACTAGCACAAAATTTTAATTTCACTCTCATTTGGTGGTGGTGTGGTGAAGTGAGGCCCAATCCAACCCTTGTTCATCTTGATCAAAGTCAGCCTGTCGGCATTTTCAGTTTACAGGCGGGTGCGTTTATCTGTAATGATTCCACCTGCGGCACTAAAAACACACTCTGACAAAACGCTAGCGGCAGGGCAGGCCAGGACTTCCAAGGCGTAGAGAGACAATTCATGCCACGTGTCCAGCTTGGATACCCAATAATTATAAGGCACAGAGGAGTCTAGGAGCACTTTAGTACGATAAGCAAGGTACTCCCTCAGCATCTTGACAAACTTTGCAGTCCTTGTGACACTACCCCGCACATCATGGCCTGTGGTACGGGAGGTGCTGAGAAAAGTGTCCCAGATCTTTGAGAGTGTGCCCTACCTCTGCTGGATTGGACTTGTGCCTCTCTCGGCCAGAAGCCTTGGTTGTCCACTGAATCATGACCTCTGCCGCTAACGTTTTCATAAGGGAATTTTTTGACTAATTCCGCGACTATGGCCTTCTGGTACTGCAGCATTTTTTTAGACTTCTCCGCTTCAGGAATAAGAGAAATAAAGTTCTCTTTGTAGCGTGGGTCTAAAAGTGTCACCAATCAGTAATGAGTGTCCGCCAAGATCTTGATAACGCGAGGGTCACGAGACAAGCAGCGTAACATAAAGTCAGCCATGTGCGCCAGACTGTTAACAGGCAAGACTTCAGGGTCCTCACCAACAGCATGACTGGCCATGCTGACCTCCTCCTCTCCCCTGTCCTCTGGCCATCCATGCTCAACCAACGGTCTGACGGTTGCGCATGTATTACAGTCAATTCCGCATGAAAGTAACTCTATTTCTTCATCCTCCTCCTCATCATAGTCCTCCAATGCACGTTGGGATGAGATGAGGCTGGGCTGTGTGTAATCACCCAGTATGGTTTCTTGCTGCAAGTCATCGTGCTCCGCCTGCAATGCATCGTCTTTGATTTTGAGCAGAGAGTGTTTTAGAAGACAGAGAAGCAGGATGGTGACGCTAATGATGGCTTCATCGTCACCCACCATATTGGTGGAGTCCTCAAAGTTTTGGAGGACGGTACATATGTCGGACATCCATGTCCACTCCTGAGGTCTTATGTGTGGAGTTTGAACCGTATACCGACGGCCTAGTTGATGCTGGTACTCAACAACTGCCCTCTTCTGCTCACAAATCCTGACCAACATGTGCAGTGTGGAATTCCAACACGTGGGGACATCACACACCAGTCTGTGAGCCGGAAGCTGCAAACGCCGCTGAAAGCCGGCAAGGCCGGCAGAAGCAGTAAGCGACTTTCTAAAATGGGCACACAGGTGGCGTACTTTGACGAGCAGATCAGACAGCTCCGGGTAGGATTTAATAAACCGCTGAACCACGAGGTTGAGCACATGGGCCACGCATGGAACATGTGTCAGCTCGCCTCGCCGCCACAAGGTTCCGGCCATTGTCACACACGACCATGCCTGGCTGTAGGTTCAGTGGTGTGAGCCAGTGATCTGTCTGCTGTTTCAGAGCTGTCCACAACTCTTCAGCATTGTGGGGTTTGTCACCTACGCATATTAGCTTCAGCACAGCCTGTTGCCACTTAGCCGAGGCAGTGCTGCAGTGCTTCCAGCTTGGGACTGTTGTGGAGGGTGAAGTGGAGGAAGAGGAGGAGGAGGAGGCTGAGGAGCATGATGTGCTAGAGTTGTACACTGTGGGTGAATACCTGACTGAGTTAGGGCCTGCAATCCTTGTTCTCGGAAGGACGTGTCAGACTGGGTTCCGGCTTCCAGAATATTAACCCAGTGTGCCGTCAGCGAGATGTACCGGCCCTGCCCACAAGCACTTGTCCACATGTCCGTGGTTAGGTGGACTTTGCCTGAAACTGCGTTGTTAAGGGCACGCATGATGTTTTGTGACACGTGCTTATGTAATACGGGGACGGCACACCGGGAAAAATAACGGTGGCTGGGGACCGAGTAACATGGGACAGCAGCCGCCATCAGGTTGCTGAATACTTCCGTCTCCACCAGCCTAAAAGACAACATTTCCAGCGCCAAGCAGTCGTGAAATGAGTGCATTTAGAACTGTGGCATGTGGGTCGTTGGCAGCGTATTTGCGCCTGCGTTCCAAATATTGGTGTATGGATAACTGAACGCTGCGCTGGGACAAGGACGTGGCTGATGATGGTACTATTTCTGCTTGTGCAAGTACAGGTGAAGGACAGGAGGCATCTTCGCCTGCAGTATGGACAGGGGATTGGCTTGCACGCACAACAGTGGAAGACGCAGCAGTGTCACCCGCAGACACTGCTCCTGGACTCTGCTGTACATCCCACAAAGTCGGGTGCTTTGCTGCCATGTGCCTGATCATGCTGGTAGTGGTCAGGCTGCTAGTTTTGCTACCCCTGCTGATGCTGGCATGGCAGGTGTTGCAAATGGCCTTTTTCGAATTATCTGCAGACACCCTAAAAAACAGCCAGACTCAGGAAGACCTAACAGTTGTACTGGCAACATCACTCATGTTGTTGTTCCGGGGAACGGTTGCCTGCCTTCTGCCTGCGGACACCACCCTGCTTCTTCCGGCCTGTTGTGATGCTACGCCCAGCTCCCCCTGTGCACTACTGTCCTCGCCCTGCTTGTCCTCCTGCCAGGTTGGGTCAGTTACTGGATCATCCACCACGTCGTCTTCCACTTCCGCACCCTGGTCCACTGCCTGACTTTCTGGCAATTGTGTCTCATCATCGTCCACCTCTTGTTGAGACATGTTCCCACCGTTGCCTTCGTGAGACCGTGGCTGCTCAAATATTCGTGCATTGGTACATACGATCTCCTCATGACCCACTTCAACTGAAGCTGTCGAACGGCTAGAATCTAAGAATGGATAAGTGAACAGCTCTTCAGAGTGTCCAAGTGTGGGATCAGTTATGTCCGGGGCCGGGCACTCGGCATGGTGGGAGGAAGGAGTATCAAGGCATGGAATGTGCGGTCCAGTCTCACGGCTACTGACACTTGACCGTGTGGAAGACAGGGTATTTGTGGTGATGCCAAACTGACTGGAAGCATTATCCAACCGACAACCTGTTGACACTGGTCTTGGTTTAATAGTGGAGTACTGCTGCGGTCCCCTAGAAATTGGGACAGGAAGGTCGAGCGAGATGATGTGGGCGTTTGTCATGGCGCAATTCCAGCTTGCACATGGCCTCGGCCTCTGCCTGCACCACCATCACGTCCAGTTCCTTGTCCCTTGCCACCGGCCTTGCGCATTTTCAATGTTGTGCTGACTGTATACAGCTAAATGAAGGCGTCCAAGAAATGGTTTTTAGCAGCACACTGAGATTAGAGATTAAGGCCCTGCAGGTGGACTGGTCAGACACAAACGCTGACGAGAATAGCGAGTATTTTGGCATATCCTAATTTACGCTCCAACCTACTCCTGCCTATAGAGAGCTAAATTAATCCCTAAAAGCACTGTTTTGGGATGGATGGATGAGATTTCCAGCCTGTACACCAGCCCCAGAAGTGATGCAGCCGGGTATACTGGCACAACGAAGTTTGGTAGATACCCTGCCTCCCTGCCTGCCTGTATACAGCTCTATTAGTCCTCAGAAGGACTGTTGTGGTAATTAGACTGGCAGCCCTGTGCCTACACTAGCTGAAAGGCCACAAATCTGTCCCTGAATCAGCAGCACCTCTCCCTACACTGACTGTCTGTGGAGCAGAGTGACGAGCACAGCACGGTCAAGTCTTATAAAGACCTGGTGATGCTGTGCGGCCAGCCAATCACTGTAATGCCACAACCAAAATGGCTGTGGCATTACAGTGTCTGTCAGCCAATCCCTGCATGCGGGCTGGCTCTGTAAAGAGCGCCAACATGCAGGGAGATGGACCCCGAGCATAGCAAGAGTATTGCGAGATTACTTGGTACTCGCCGAGTACCCCGAGTACCGAGATATTCGTGCGAGTATTGAGTAGTGACAAGCATACTCGCTCATCCCTAATGTCTATATTAATATTGTTATGTAGCGAAAGAAGAAACTTGGCTAAATGACAGTGATAGCCAGTCTGAAACCTCATACAGCCTATTTTTTCCAACTCTGCTGCCTTCTATCACTCTAAAGGTCTCAGATGTCTGGAAAATGTAATAATGACTAGAAGCAGTGGTTTACATATGATACTCTAATTATATGTGTTTATTAAGTCTTCTTCGGAAGTAAAACAGCTGAGAAATAACTGGTTTAATTGACCTGTACAGACTCCTAATTAACAGAAGTCCATTAGTGTAAATTTGCAGTGTCTGTCTCTGCCCTCTCCTTTTCTTTAACACTGCTATATCTCTCTCTCTTCGTCAGAGCTTAACCAGCCATTTCCTGCAATCCCAGCCAGGGCGATATGTGTCTCTGGAGACCACTTTCTCTTAACTGGTATCATTTTGATTTATAAACAATGCCAGAACTGTAATTGAAAGCCTAAAGTCTGGGACGCTGATTTACGCTGAGCGAAGAAATCAAACTCTCTTCTTCAGATGTGAAATTTGAAAGGAAAGCAGTCAGCAGATAATGCAAACTGCTGCATGTTGCATTGTGATCATAAATGCTATTCTTCAGTTTTAAAAGATACGTCATTTCCACAGAAAAAGACCACATAGCAGAAAATGTTAAGAAGATCTGATGGAAAAATCAATTTGAGAATTATTACATTTTGTTCTTTCAAACAAAGCTTATATGTCATTGAAGGAAGAAACGGTTGCCTTTTTCCATAAACAATATCACAGTTATGTTTTAATAGGTGTCAAAAAACAAAAAGCCTTCTATACCAGACACAGTCTACGAAGGAAGCAGCATTGCTTTTTCCTTTAATTTCATGCATTTTGTACAGTCAATGGAAATGTATGAAACTTTACCATCTATAGTCCGTTTGCTTGTACATTCTCATATTGCTGTGATCTGTGTGTTGGGTTTTGGATATGTGGTCCAGGTTCGGTACTCTTTTAACACTGCTGTTGCTCAATTAATTTACAATAATAATTATTATTAATATTATGTATTTATATAGCGCTACTATTAGGATACATAGCGCTGTACAAGTTAGGGGGTAGACAAAGACAAGTGGTCGAAAAACGACGACAAATCGATTAGAACTTATTATTTCGGCAATTCTTATATTTACATCTGGTGCTATTTTTACTATAGAAACATAAAATATGTGTGCATATCATTCTTCTATTCATGCTAGACCATTATTTCTTCTCATAATTAAACATCCCTTTTAGTTGAAATGACCTGACATGACAAGACTTCTATTTTACGCTCCTTATTGAACAATATCCAATCAGCTTTAAGATTTAATCTTCCTCTAAAGACTTAAGCTATAAACTAATTGATCCAAGTAAATCAATATTATTTTATAGTGGGGCTACTGAAGATAAGCAAATAGCCTCTAATGAAGGAAAACATGTCACACAATCACTTATCCTGCTCCTCATGTCATAGCAATAACTGGATCTACTGTTTGGCCCAAGCATTAGAAGAGACCTTCTCGGGGAAATATTTACAGTAAATACTATAGAAGGGCTAGGAATGAGCATTGCCAATAGATCTATATTAGTTGGAAACTGTTGATGTTCTCACTAGCGGATGATGAATGCACTTAAAGAATTGGATTTCCAGAAACGGGTATTTGGTGTTATGTCGGTAAAAACTGCTGCAATGATACGAGTGGCCTTATTACGTAAACATACAGGTGCATCTCAATGAATTAGAATAACATCAGAAAGTTATTTAATTCAATACATAAAGTGCAACACATATATTATATAGAGTCATTACAGAGTGATGTATTTCAAGTGCTTATTTCTGATAATGTTGATGATTGTGGCTTACAGCCAATGAAAACCCAAAGGTCATCATCTCAGAAAATTAAAGTAGGGAGTGTGGCTATGTGGAGGGGGCAGGGTATAGTATTTTATTTGAAACTTATTCAAGAGCCTCTTGATAAACAACATTCTTGTTTTTTCCTTCCGCTGCAAAGATGAACAGATTTTTGACAGTTCCAACTCTTGAACAGGTCACATAAAATTGACCGTGAGTAATTGGGTTCTTTCTCTTATGGGTCATTAGTGTCTGTAGGACACTCAATAATGATCACAAAGTATTCACTGATCTCAGGGAGAGCAGTCCAAGAAAACACTGCGGGCAGATGGCTAAAGCGCTCAACACAGTGAATTCCTAGGCGCATTGCCCCCTGAATATTATGAATATGCAAATAGAGTCTGTGGAGCCTCAGTTAGGAGTCTCAAACACAGGACTAGCCAGATATCCCTCCAGGGAAGGACCCAGCCAAGGGGAGAACACCATATCCACACTGATGAGGGGGCAACACCCCGAAACAGCTGTCTGTGGATGGATACCTGGCCTTGGTATTCCCTTGTCATATCTCTAAGATTGTAAAAGAGCTGGATATTGACTAAAAGGGCCACTTAACATGGTGGTTATGGTGTTCTCTGCAAGGAACCACCCCTTGGCTGGGTCCTTCCCTGGAAGGACATCTGGCTAGTTCTGTGTTTGAGACTCCTAACCGAGGCTCCACAGACTCTTTTTTGCATACTCAATAATGATCAGGCAGTGACATGACACAGAATTTTATCAGCTAACATTTTACATTTTATAGTAACATCAAAATAATGGGGCGGGGCAATAAAGGAGATAGCACTATAAAAGGGGTGTGGCTTTGTGAAGGGGTGGATCTTCAGAGTGGCTGCTTTGTGGAGATGTGACCATGAAGTGGGCATGGCTATATAGTGTGGGTGGAGCTATGGGGGAGGCGGTTTTATTTTTTTTTTAGAAAAAGGTTACACGGGCTGTTTTCAGTTATGTTCACTTTATAGCATTCTGCACACAAATAACAAACATGCTTTAGATTTCTATTACTATAGCGTGAAATCTAACTAAATATAACTTTGTTACCATACTTTATAAAACAACAAATGACAAATAATGAAAACTTCAGTTTTTCTTTTCTATCTCTAAAAAAGGGTGAACAGGTTCATGCATTTTTACATTGAACACTATAATAAAATATATGTCCTTTACACAGATATTTTGCACACCCCGCACATGTCAGATTGGTTTTACTGTCACAGGAAGATGGACAAAAGCCACATCTCTTCCTTTTTTGGCTGGTAGCTGTGCTGGTGGAGGCTGTGGAGTCTCTTTCTTGATCTGCTGGACATTCTTCACAATGACTGCTGCTCCTTCACATCTAGGGTTTACTTTTCTGGCTTGTATATACAGCCTAACTAGGGATTTTGTGAATTCTTCAATAAAAATTCTTCTTTTATGCAGGTTATTTCCGTGGCAATTGTGGTTGATTTCTCTCCATAAAACAAATGTCAGGGCTGCCACTAGGAATTTTGTGGCCCCTTACTGCCAAAATTTTGGGGCCCCCCTAAGACTCCACCCAGCCCCCACCCCAGCTTTGCCTCCACCCATGCTCCACCTCCTCCCATGCTCTGCCTCCACCCATGCTCTGCCTCCACCCATGCTCTACCTCCACCCAAACATACATTATATTTATAGTGAAAAATTGGAACAGCACCAAATATTACCTCATTTTATGTGCAAAGCTTTCGCAACCAGCAATCCAGATGGTTCCTTACAATAGAGTAAAAAAAGGAAAAACTGTACAAAAAAATAGAAAAAAGTGGGCTTTATTGCCCAATGCGTGGATAAGCCATTGGGCAATAAAGTCCACTTTTTTCTATATTTTGTACTGTTTTTCCTTTTTTTCTACACTCTCTCTCTCTATTATATATTACACACATACACACTTGAGACTCCTGTAGGCTGAATACACAATAGCTGTATACACAATAGAGAATATACAATAGAGACGGCTGCTAGCTGTATACACAATCGAGATGGCTGAAGGCTGTATAGACAATGGAGATGGCTGCTGGTCGAATAGACAATGGAGAATGCTGCGGGCTATACACACAATAGAGAATACACAATAGAGACTGTGCTGCCTGTATACACAATGGAGATGGCTGCGGGACAAAGGCACAATGGAGACGGCTGGGGGACAAATGCCTAATGGAGATGGCTGCGAGACCTATGCACATTTGAGACTGCTGGGAGACGTATGCACATTAGAGACTGCTCCGGGTTGTATGCACATTACTGACTGCTGCAGGATGTATTCACATTGGAGACTGTGCAGGACGTATACACAGAGACTGCTGGCCATATGCAGAAACTGATGGCTGTATATCTTGTATACACATCACTCTACTGCATATACAGGTCCACTCTACATACATACAGTATATAGATACACAAATACAGCATCCCGTATGGACCTGTACATAGAGTATAGTGCTGTGTAGAGATAGAGACAGAGATCAAGAGAGAGCCAGAGAGTGAGCAAGAGACAGAGAGCGAGAGACAGATAGCGAGAGACAGAGACAGAAAGAGCGAGAGACAGACAGAGACAGACCACAGTTAGTACATGAATAAATCAACACGACCATCATTAGTACATAAACAAACCATCAAAACCACCATAAGTACATGACTAAATCACCAGGACCACTATTTGTACATGAATTTGAGCACCATGACCACCATCAGTATATGGTACACCAATTGTAATTGTCAGTCCAGTATATCCTTAACAATGGTAAGAAGATGCTGGGAGTTGTTGTCATCGGTCATCAGACTGCGGATCATACAGGAACCACAGTACTGATGAGACACAGGCAGGATCACAATGAAACTTTTTCATCCGGGTACCTTATAGGTGAGATGTTCTCCAATTAGAGTCATTATCTTTTTCTTTATTCATCTTGTCCGGATGCCATAATGACTTTTCATATTCACAGCTCATCTCTGCAGATTTTGCATCTTCTCCGGCCTTGTGCAGCAGATCCCTACATGATGCCCTTAAAAATAATAGAATGATTATAATGCTCCTGAATAAAAAATATCTGCTGTACGCTTTGCTTCGGAATGAATAAAAGCTCCTCTTCACTGTGTTTACTGCACCAAATATGATTTGCACACTGTCCCACTTATGGTACATGGCCTCTCCACACGTATCTCTCCTAACATACTGGTGCCCCTCTTCACACTGTTCTCTTACATTGTGCCCCCTATACTGCACAGTCTCTATATTATGCCCCTCATCACACTTCTCCTCCTCATGCAGCCCCCTCTCTCTGCTACCCCCATACTGTCTCAACACATATTTACCCACTCACTCTCCATACTATCTCCACATATGCTGTCAGTGTCCCCTGCCATCTGCCAGACATGCACCTGAAATACACACATTTTATTGAAAACACATAAAATGGTATATACTGAGATATGCATACACACAGTACACATACAGTACGAATACATGCAGGCAAGCACACATATACATGCAGGCATGCGCATACACACATGCATAACCAAGAAAAAAAAGAAAAGACAGTATTTAAAGAGATGCACACGCCAGAAAATAGAATAGGTATCTGAAAAAAAATCTAAGTTTATTATATACCAAAAGGACATAGAAAAACAATTAAACTTAATATAATGACACTCCCTATAGCCCCAATAAGCAACTGCAGAAACTGAGCCTTGTTAGCATAAATATACGGTATTGATCACAGGACAATACAATAAACCAGCAGCAATGATTAGTAAGCCAGAGCCGTTAGTGCTCATAGAATTCTATGGTAGGTCAAGACTTATAAATACAGGACTATATTCCAGCAAACAGATCAGGTATGGGGACCACCATCTCCATCACTGCCCTCCCTCACTATCTCCCTACAATAGCTGCCCTGAGGTAAAGCTCCACCTGTGGGGAGCTGTACCACACTTTGCTGCCCCAACCATCACCTTAGCGGCCGGCTGGCAGCGCCGGTACCATCTTACCGGACACTACAGGTGGCGTCAAGATCCCCTGTAAATAACCCCTTTTATCCCCCATCATCAACATCTACCCCCAGTTGATCACCAGGGCACGGCACCGGGATCCCGACCATCCGTGACTCCCTATTCAGTAGACCTGGTGACCGAGTACCCCATCCCTTAGCTCTGGTTGAGTCAACATCATCTCAGGTCCTTCTGTACACAGTAATGAGCTGTGTATAGAGTACTGAGGACAGTACACACTGTGTGCTAATTGCTGAAGGACCTGTGATAAGATAAGCTGTTGAGAGAAAGTCTGATTCATTTTCAGTTTCTGTTTCTAAGAAGCTTGCAAAGAGTAGAGCTTGTGAGCCACAAAAATCCAGAGAATTGTGCACCACCTAAGAGTATAAAAGGTAAGAGCTGCTGAGGGTGAGTGGAAGAAGGGGGGACTTTACACTTACAGTGTGTCACACACAAGCAATATTGTTCCACTTGTAAGGAAAACGTTTGCAAAGAACATTCTTCTGAAAAAATAACATGTCAGAATTGTTTGGAAGACTAATATAATAGAAAAGAAAGTTAGAATACAAATGGTGCTGCAGCTAGTTTGCTGTAGATTTCTATGCATTTTTGTGTGTGTTTTCATACCTTTGTGTGAAATTTGGAAAAAAAAAAAAAGATTTTTTGGTGTTTTCTGTGAAAAATTATAATTAACATTTTGTCCACTATCCATATTTTATTTAGCAATTTTGAAATAAAACTTGTGAAAGTTTTTAAGTGTGTTTTTCTATATTATTTGCATGGGGCCTAAAAGGCCCCCAATACGTTAATATGTATATTTTTAACGTCATGCGCTCTAGGGTTAAGGTATAGCATAAGACTCTCCAAGTTCCATGCGATAACACAAAGTGAAATAGAACACACCCGGTCAGAGTTAACCAGGGCCCCTGTCTTGCATAAATGACACAGACTCGAGATGTCCCATTTGATGACTCTGCAATCTATCCAGGTCTTGTGCCTAAAGCATCAGCTGAAGAGTTAATATATAAAGAACAGTGCAAATAAATAAGAGCATTAGCTATCCATTCAGTGGAACAAAGATTTACAAATGTATTTTGCTTCTAATCTGCCCTTTTACCACCGCCCAAGGAGTCACTGTAATTTGAGGCTTGATTAAGAGTTGTGGTGAGTAAAGTCTTTTTAGCTGAGTGCACTTTGGTTGTGGAAACAAGGTTCTTTTCTCCTTAAAATATAGGCCTAACTAACTAACTAACTAACTAACTATATTTGGCTGCAAACTCTAATTTCATGTACTCATACCACCAAGATCTTTATGGAGTTAAACTCACCGACTGTAACTTGGTAGCTGAAGGGGTTGCAGTATTATGGTCAAACATTAGCTGGATGAAAGAGCATGCAGGGATGAATCTGACACCCGAAGCATGGATTGTAGGTCAGGCCTTCCTCACAGGTCACTCCAGAAATCTTTTGGTGAGTTCATCTCTGCCCCAAACTGTAGTCATCACTGTCAAGGCACACTCCATCTTTGGCAAATGTCTCTGGAACTGGAACAGGCTTTTACGATACTTTGGACAGTCTCAAAATTTCAGAATATGGAGTTATTAAGATTCTGATGGAGATCAGTCTCAAATGCCCTCATGCTTTCAGTTGTCCTTGGGTACTAACTGCACCACTAGATCTACGAAAGAGTCTTTTTCCCAGTGCCAACAGAGACCCTTGGTGGACAAAAGCCGACACTACCAGGGTAACCTCCATCATCAGTCACACAATGATGGCCGCAAAGGAAATGGATGGAAGATGATCATGATTCAAAATAGTCCAAGGATTGATAATAATGGTGTTGTTGAAGGCAGCACAGGAAAATTACCACAAATGACATGGTTGGATGATTTTGTTATAACGAGACAAAGATGAATGACAATAATACTTACAGAAAAGAACTACAATGTGAGATGATGATGATGATGACGATGATGGATGATGATCATGATGATTATGTCACAACATAACAAGGATGAACCATGATAATGAAAGAACAAGAAAAAACAAATTTGAAAAATACAGTGCTTGCACCACATGTGGTAAAGAAAAAATGAACGGGTGCACAAATACACTATGTGGCCAACATACAAACATATGCATACAGTATGTGTCCGCATACTGCAATTAATTAATAGATTATGAGTTTGTTTATGGATAGCTGTGATAGCTAGTGGTCTATACAAGACCCTTATGCATGTCACCATTGTATTTTTGTGAAAGCCAACCATCATTTTTTTACTTTGTACTGTTATTCTGGATATAGCACAAGCAATTAGATGGTCACAGATTTAAAGGGAATCTGTCAGCAGGTTTTTGCTATGTAACCTGATAGTAGCGTGTTTAAGTCAAAGAGGTTATGAATCCATGGATGTTTAACGTTGATTACTGAGTGCAGCCATTCTGACACAATCAAAACACTTAGTTTTAGCCTTGCAGCAGAGTTAGGAGAGCTGTTCTGCCCACACCAGCCTCTCAATAGAGAATGTACATTGACTGTGAAGTGTCAATTATGGCAGTGGGAATGTCAGACTGCCCTGTGCGTGACAAATTAGTCCAGTAATAAAAATCACCAGATGATGAAGCCTTTTGTTTCTTTAAATAACAACACTCAAACTATGCAGAGTTGATATTTGCTTTTTAACCCTGCAGCATCCTTTCATGCTTACATAGCAAAAACCTGCAGACAGATTCCCTTTTAGTCTCCTATGGGAACAAAGAAGTAAAATATATAAACTATAAAATATAGTAAAAACTATATATATATATAGATACACAGTGCATTATGAAAGTATTTGGCCCCCTTGAACTTTTCAATCTTTTGCCACATTTCAGGCTTCAAAACATAAACATATAAATTCTATTTTTTTGGGAAAGAATCAACAAGTGGGACACAATAGTGAAGTGGAACAAAACTGATTGCATATTTTATACTTTTTTAACAAATAAAAAACTCAAAAGTGGGGTGTGCAATATTGTTTGGCCCCTTTACTTTCAGTGCAGCAAACTCACTCCAGAAGTTCAGTGAGGATCTCTGAATGATCCAATGTTGTCCTAAATGACTGGTGATAAATAGAATCCACCTGTGTGTAATCAAGTCTCTGTATAAATGCACCTGCTCTGTGATAGTCTCAGGCTTCTGTTTCAAGTGCAGAGAGCATCATGAAGACCAAGGAACACACCAGGCAGGTCCAAGATACTCTAGTGGCGAAGTTTAAAGCTGGATTTGGATACAAAAAGATTTCCCTGAGACTGGGATGAATATTTATCTCCCAACAAGACAATGATCCCAAATATAAAGCAAAATCTACAACGGAATGGTTCAAAAATAAACGTATCCAGGTGTTAGAATGGTCAAGTCAAAGTCCAGACCTGAATCCAATTGAGAATCTGTGGAAAGAGCTGAAAACTGCTGTTCACAAACGTTCTCCATCCAACCTCACTGAGTTTGAGCTGTTTTGCAAGGAAGAATGGGCAAGAATTTCAGTCTTTCGATGTGCAAAACTGATAGAGACATACCCCAAAACGACTTGCAGCTGTAATTGCAGCAGAAGGTGGCGCTACTGTCGAGCCCACTGGGACAGGGTACTCGGTACCAGACCGGGTTTGCTGCTAGGGGATTGACACGGGGTCCTGGTCCGGACCGTGTCCCGGGCCTGGCAATAATAAAGGGAATATTTACAGGGGATAATGTCAGTCGTGACGCCACCCACGGCTTGTGGTCATTAAGGGGGACCACCGCTGCTGCAGAACCTCCGGGGATGATGTTATAGCAGCTTGGGATGGTATACTTCTTCGCGGGTAGAACTTGGTTCCCCAGGGCAGTGATGATAGAGTCTATGATGTAATGTATGGTGCAGGCCTGTGCTGGGTGCAGTGCACTTACTGTCCTGATGCTGCAGTAATCCTCCTCCAGGGTTCAGAGCTGACAGGCTGTGGCTCTTCAGGTTGTAATCCTCTGCAGACCTGTTTGGAGGGAATCATGTGCAGGCAGAATCACACGAGGGAGTCAGAGTCAGGGTTCACCATGTTTACTTCTCAACTGTCTCAGTTACAGTCCAGTCACAGTTCGCAAGTCTTTACACGGGCATTACTCTCCCTTCCGGGTTCCTTTACTCCCTGCAGCCAGGTTGTTCCTTCTATGACCCCTCACTCATTCACTGTCCTTTCCAGGCTTTCACTCTCTCCACTACTTGGTGTGTGTGTGTCTCCGGACGGTATGGCGGTGGCTCGGACCCCTGTGGGCCCTCATGGTTGCCACTGAGCGACTCCTCCTTTGGGGTGGGAACCCTAACCTGTAGCTAGAGTCTCCCGTCGGTTGTCTGGGAATGCCCGGTGAATCAACTGTCCCTTTCAGAGCCGACACTCTGCTGCTAGCCTAGCCTCCAATAGTCCTCCCAGGTGAGGATCTACCAGGCTCCTTCTAACCGTGTCTTTGGGTTCAATAGGAGGGCTACTCCGCCTGCAGTCTGCCGTCTCAGCCGTGTTTCTAGGACCCAGTGCTACTGGTCCTCTCGTCCCTCACACTCCTGGGGTGCTGGCTCCGGATAGGCTTTCTCTCTGTGGCTCACACTGGCTCTCCAGACTCTGCGCTCCTTCCACCCCACTCTCCCAGGACATGTGCTTCTGTCTTTGCATCTCAGCCTACCTCGGCCTATTGACTCCTTTCTCCTCCCCCTGCTCTATATCTACCCTCTGTCACCTGACCTGCTTGTCGGCCCACCCATTGTCTCTAAACCCACCACCCCTTGCCCGCCTAGAGTTCCCGGGCTCCGGGTTGGGTGCTGCTGCTCTCTAGTGGTTGTGTGGGCTATCTGTGAGGGTGTTTGGGTGCAACTGTCGTTCCTACCTTCCTAGCTGCAGTTCCCTTTGTGGCCTCCTGGTCGCAGGGGCGCCACACTACAAAGTATTAACTCAAGGGGGCAGATTAATATTGCACACCCCACTTTTCAGTTTTTTTGTTAAAAAAAGTTTAAAATATACTATAAATTTCGTTCCACTTCATGATTGTGTCCCATTTCTTGTTGACTCTTCACAAAAAAATTAGAATTTATATCTTTATGTTTGAAGCCTGAAATGTGGCAAAAGGTTGAAAAGTTCAAGGGGGCCAAATACTTTCACAAGGCACTGTAAATGCTAATGGATCTACTTAATACTTACAGGTGGTGCAAACAGCAGGGAAGTTAAGTATTCCAGGGTAATGCTCCAGGAGAGCTCATAGTATTCATAGAGTAGACAGAGATGTAGTCATAAAACAGTCCAGGGTCAGGTTTCCAGGAGAGCACAAATCAGGGAGTCAACTGAGCCGTATTCAGGTCATGGTCCAGGGTTCAAGATACTTGGAGATCACTACAAGTGTCATACAGTTAGGGCCAGAAATATTTGGACAGTGACACAATTTTCGCGAGTTGGGCTCTGCATGCCACCACATTGGATTTGAAATGAAACCTCTACAACAGAATTCAAGTGCAGATTGTAACGTTTAATTTGAAGGGTTGAACAAAAATATATGATAGAAAATGTAGGAATTGAAGATAAAAAAAACGGATTGGTCATGGAAAACACTTCCAAAAATGGATTGCTATGTGTGACCCTAGCCAGACACAGAGTTCAGGGAAAACACCAATTCAAATAGAATGTATGACTGTCAGAATTCTGGGAGAGGTTGCTTAGTAAAGAAGCAGAGCAATCTCAGGGGAGATGGAACACCTGAGCAAACACAGCAGCTCTCAGAACCAGGATGGAAGCCTGACAGCTCAGCACACCAGATACGAAACACAATAGCAACTTTTATTACATCTATAACACAACCCTTATCTTTTATAGTGACTGTTAAAGTACTCCTTAATTCACTGTGTTAGATCATGTGATGCGATAGCTTTCAGGCATTATGAAGAAAGCTAGACTTCAAAAGTGTTTGAAAAACGCAGGACATTTATTTTTTGTCATCAAATTTGCAGAGACCTGCATATTTCTGGAAATTCACTTCAAAGTCGACCCGCAACATAGTGCAATGCTTATCCCTTAAAGGGAACCTGTCACCTCATGCTACCCCCCTGACCTATCACTTGCTGTCCCTACACCTTCCTAGCTGCTCACTAATCAACCCTCTCTGCGGTAAATCCGCCCTATAAAGATGTGTAAAAATGACATAACTTGCAGGCCGTCACTCAGTCAGGAGACTGGAAAGGCAGCTCAAGGCTCCATTCTCCCCTCCTCGCTGCATCACTGCATGCTCCGTTGGGCGTCATTTTCTTTCTTGATCTCCTCCTCTGTTGGAATCTCCCGCCCTCCTCTCCTCATATGATGCAGTAGCCGGGACGTCATATCCAGCCCGATGCATTGTAGGGCTTAATCACATGGTACGCCGCTGGCTTCAATATGCGCACCTCGCATGCTCCAGAAGCCAGCGCTGTACCATATGATTAAGCCCCACAATTCTTTAAGTAGTAACTAAACTTTGTTTTCGTGAACCAAAAATTGAAAATAAGAAACTTTGTGATATGCTTCCTCTTTGTCTCCTTCACTGATGATTTACTCTCAAAAACTACTGAAATCTGTCTACAAATCTGCCTTCATAGAGAGATCAAATCAGATATATTACCTATAAGTTTATAGAAGGAGGAGAGGGAAAGGTTGGAGAGAAACAAAAACAAAAAGGTCTAAGGAAAAGCTGCCTTCTAGAACAAAGAGAATGTTCGTTAAAAATACTGCTTACAAGTAATTTAATGGACAGAAATAATGGTATTCCTCATCTACACTGATGCGCAAAAGGGTAACAATGATTTGAAATTTTGACTTTCAGGTCACGTATCTCATCATCCAATACATCCTTGAGTGTAGGACTACCTTCAGTTTATAGATAGTCATTTTTGCTCATACATAAATATGACTTGCAACTATTTGGCACATGGTTAGTTATGCAGATTCTTGTCATGTCAATGCAATGTTTTTGTTTTGCATGCGTTTGAAAAAAATCTTTTTCTTCCTATTTACTACAAAGTACAACCTGTTCTCACATTGCCTAATAGCTCAGTGTGTTATTATGGTGATTCCCATGCAAAAAGTCACTGGTTCAAATTGAAAGCAGCCATGAAAAAGAAGATGTCTCTAGATAAGAGAAACAACATCATCCAGTTCGTTTCAGCCAAAAAAATTGCCAAACTGAACTATGTGAGTCCGAGATCCTTTATTCCATGAACAGCTTTATTCCAAAAAGTTTACATCGGTGGGTGCATGGAAGGGAGGACGGAGGGCTGACGGTGACCGGTTTGTGTGCTCTGCACGCTTCAGCGGGTCCTGTGTACCTGGTGTTCCTTCTCTATCACTTTCTCTGTCCTTACTCTGTGCTCTTCTTCTTCCTTGCGCTGCCCTGCACAATCCCACTTCTTTAACCAGGCCCGTCGGGTGATATGGGAACCCTTTATCTCTCCAAAGGGGACCCTACCCTCTTTAGTGCTTTTGGTGGGGACCGTGCTTGGTGTAGGGGGGTTGGATTGTGCTCCTAAGAAGACATCGACCACTCTGGCAATTTGTAGCTCAGGAATGTACCTCTGATCCATGTCTGAGCCGGTACCTCGTTTCAGACTGGGCTAGGGTATTTGGTTACCCTCTATCTGCCCCTTTCTCTTTTGGGTCACAAGGTTGAGGTGCCCTCCCTTTTAGCTTCTCCTCTGCTGTTCTTTACAGCTTCTCATCACTTCACAGCTCTACACTGCACTTCTGCCTCTTGCTTTCTTCACTTCACTGCTCTTTCCCCACTCATTTTATAACCTAGCTTCTCCACCCACCGGGACCAGTTACCCTTGTAACGGGCATCTGATTGGTCCCCTATCACTAGGTGTGTGTGTGTGGTGCTGGAGCTTCAGGCTTCCACTACTCCTTACCAGAACAAAGCATACTGCACCTTCTGTTAGGGGTGCAGTACCTTTTGTAGCGTGCTGACTAGTGGAGCGCTACATTTGCAGCCCCATTGTCTTAATTTGTAGATTGCTAGCTTAATGTGAATTGCCTTAGCCCTTCTGAATTCATCATTTATCATTCAGAGGAAAATTATGCAGTTTGATTGAACTGCTGGCCAATCAGAGAACAGCTTTATGCCATCAGTCCTGTAAAATGCCACCAACCTGACTCCGGTACATTGATCATGGAAGTGACTGGCCTTAGGCCCAAGCAACCACTCTTGGGCAATGTTATACGCAAACTGTATCTCCTCAATAAAAGACACAGGATTGGATGGTTCATGCCATACTGGATAGTTACTCGGGGGGGGGTGGGGGGAGGGGGTCCCCACGCGACATTTTTCCAGTCGAATACCTCTAGGTTATACACATAGCTGGAAAACAGGGATTTCTGCCTCTTCTACCTCCTCCTCTTCATCATCATCCTCCTCATGCTCCTGGTCTTGGTGGAATTGGTGATCCAGTAGTGGCACCACCAGCTGCAGGTGGAATACAGCCAGGCTCGCTGCAAGATTCTCTGCAGTCTGACATCCGGGGCTCCCAGATGGTATAGGTAAAGAGTCACCTCTGACTGTGAGCTCAGGTCCTCCTCTGGCATTGAACCCCAGCACTGCATCTGCACCTCGCTGCACCTTTCATCTTTTTGTTCAAGAGAGTACATAGTTTATTATGTTGGAATACAAGAAAAAATAGTGTTCTTTCACCACCTCCACGAGTGCACAGATCATGCTGTGAGGCAAGTTCCAAAAATGAAGAAAGTAAGTCCAGTGCTATTGGTCAATAAAAACTACAAAAGACTTTTTATTCCATTGTTTCCATTAAAAACAAATGTAGTCACAATCCAAAAATCAAAAGTGTTTTGATGCAGTGCAGTTTATTGATTGTCGACAGATAATGTGCACTGCACTGCACTGAAACAATTTTGATTTTAATATGTTTTTGGAATGTGACTAAATTTGATTTTAATGGAAGCAATGGAATAAAAAATCTCTTGCCATTTGTATGGACTGATGGTGCTGGATTTACTTTCTTCATGAGGCGACAAGGCACAGTACCTACTCTCTACAATAGATAAAAAGCCTTAACTTAATCTAAAATTTAATAAATAAGACATACTTCAGAACATTGTGGGTAACAGGGCGTGGCCTAGGCAGTGGAAGAGATAGACGTGCGGAGAAACAGCTCCTGCACCAAGGCCACAGAAAACTGCCAAGATAAACCCATATTCCTGAGGGATCTGGGGGTTTTCTGCCCACCTGTGTACCTGGAGGAGAGGGAGCCACGTTTGCCCTGGTGAGGACCCGGAGAACCTTGTCTGGAACCCCTGGAGGCGCCGGCACTGCGGAGAATGCTGCAGACACAGGCGCCATATTTCTTCATAGATCAGCCTCGTGGTTCTCCCTGCAGCAGATCCCGGAGAGGCAGTGGTGGAGACAGCGGTCCCCAGAAGGCAGCGGGCGGCATCCAGAAGACTCACCCGCCGCCGGAGAGAGGCGACTGGAGGGACCAGGTACCGGGGTGGAAAGGAGTGGCGGCGGGAGCGGAGCGGTAGGGGCTGTGGAGAGGTGGGGGAGCCTGGAAGGGACCCACCTGACGAGACAGCCCAGGAGACAGCGAGGGAGAGGATAGGAAGACTGAAGGCGGCATAGCAAAGCAGAGTAACGGGGGAGGGCTGTGAGACCTGCCCCCAAGCAAGCACCCACGAGGCGGACGCCATTACAGAACTATTGCAGCGCCATTATACAGCCACTAAGCCTCCCATCCACCGGGACCATCCATTGTCACATATATTTGACTTGCACTTTGATAAATGTTTTTTCTTCCATGATTACATATGAGATCATGTCATTACGAGCTTTTGTATACATAACAATGTGACGTCACCTACACGCCCTTTTGTTTACCTCGTCACATCCAACTTAATTTTCACGCTGTTTTTCATGTTATAAAGGTTTCTGTTCACTGTAATCTTGATGTTCCCTGAGGAAGGAGTTCGGGATACGACTCCAAAACGCGTTGGAAAATAAACAGCTACCACTATACCCAGACATACCGTTGTATCTGGTCTTTCTATCATAATATCACAGCAGCTCGGACCACGAGGTACTTTGTCCTGCAGAAGCAGATCTTCTAAATGAGCCCTCTCTGGAATCTGACACTGCCTTTAGACCTGAGGCTACTGCCTGCGACACTATATCCCTAAATTAACTAGCAGGCAGGGACACAGTATTGCCATGAAGAAAAAAGGGGTTATGCTCACCGCTCAATGACAGGGCCCGATGTCCGGCAAGCACATCTGGGATGGCTGACATCACTTCACGGTCTTCATCAATATCTTCTCCATGGGGAGGCATCCCGCCAGATGCGGCTGCAGCAACATGCTCAGGCACCTGCCCCCAGAACTGAAGCGCAGCAGGCGCCGCGTGTAAGCTCTTTTGCTGCGGCGTCCTTACAGCACTCCTGCCACTGGGGCGGCTTATATAGCTCTCCGCCCTGCTGCGGCCACTCTCCCTCTCTGCTCTCCGCATCCTGTCGGGTGACGGCGATCTCGCTGGGCTCGGCGTCCTCCTCAAGCTCTGTTGCTGCAATCCTGCAGCTGCGCGCTGTGGCGCCGCCAGCTTCCTCCCGGAAGTGCTTATGCGACGGCTATGAGTGAGAGGCGAGTATGGCTCCCTCCTCCCCTTCTTCGTCCGCTGGCTCTTCCTCTGGACATCGTCAGCTGGGCCGGATGCTTCTGCCAGTCCTCTCTCCATCAGTGGTGAAATTGCTCTCTCCTCAGCTGCCGGCTTCAGCTCTGGCTCCTCGAGGTATCTCCTCAGCCACTCCGCTCCGTCAGCATTCCCTGCCTTGGCGACCAGGCGCTTCAAGAGCTCTTCTATGGACAACAACCTCAGGCTTCCAGGTAACTTCCAGCTTGAATGACTGCGGTCCCTAAAACTCCCTTCTTATATACCCATTGACTGACATCTGTCAGCCAATTACAACATTTGAATTTGAGCAGGAAGCCAACCGGTCTAAATCGGTTTTAGCTGCCCAGAACTAGCTAACCATGCATAGAGATTTATTGGTTTTAACCCTTTTCATGCCTGTCACCTCAAGAATGTCCAACCTTTATACAATGCTGGCCATTTCACTCTGGAGCTTATTTTGTTGTTACAGAATATGCTGTATGCTATCATTTACATGTACTGTAAATTCATCAATGTTACTGAAAGCTGAGTCCACAAGGATCGGAAATGTTGCTTTTACTTAGCATGTGGCTAAGACTTAGGCTATGTTCACACATAGCGCTTTTTGCATTTTTTTGCGCGGGTGCTTTTACCCCCGTACAAAAAAATGCAAAAAAAGAAGCAGTGCTGTTCAGACAGCACGCTTTTTTACGGGCCAGGGTAGTAGTGATGTCACAGGGGGGAGGAAGAATCCTGCTTCCACCTCCCCTCTGTGCCATGTCTGCCAGCCTCCATTTGATTTCGCAGTGTATTAATATACACTGCAAAATCAAAATTAAACAAAGCCAGAAGTATTAAAAATAATACAGATTTCATACTTACCTCTCCGCCGGCTTGTTCGCGCCATCCGAAGCTGTGCGAAGGCCTTGTACTGATGGAAAAAAGACCTGCTGTGATGTCAGAGAGGGCGTTCCCTGCGCTGATTGGCCGCTCGCGGTCATGTGATACAGATCACATGACTGGAACGCCCTCTGAAATCACCACAGTTCCTAGCAGGACCATTCCTGCGGCGGCTCCTGGCTCCTGGACACCAGAACACTGTCGGAGATATAAGTATTTAATTCTTTATTATTTTTAATACATTTGTCTTTATTTCATTTTGATTTCGCAGTGTATATTAATACTCTGCAAAATCTAATGGGCGGTCACAGGTGTCACAGAGGGGAGGAGGAAGCAGGATTCCTCCCTCTGTGACATCAGATGAGGCAGCGCCTGCCCTTATAGGAAAAAGCGCTGGTGCTGCTGCGTAAAGAATTGACAAGTCAATTCTTTTTACGCCGGCGCTTTCTCCCAGAAAGGCGCGGCGCGAAAATACGCGCTGTCTGAACGGCAAAGTGAATTTTACATTCACTTTGCTGTCAGACAATATGCATCTGCGCATTTTTGAAAAGTGCTCGTAAAAAAGCGCTCAAAAATGCGCAGTGTGTGAACGCAGCCTTAGACTTCAACAAATTTCATTGACTTGTTGCTTACATTGTATGCTGCAGAGTTTTAGAGAGATTTTACTTCTTTCAATGCAGAATGTGAGATGGAAAATCCCAACAAAATTTGCATGTTAAATATGAAAATGTTGCTACAGATTTAGCACCAAACTTGTGATTCTTAAGTGAATCTGTCATAATTTCTACATTTTTATGCTAAGACTTGATTTTTTTAAATGTATTCATTACTATATTAAAAAGCCAGATTTTTTTTAATCTCCATTAGGGCTAATAAGACTTATTAGCCTTTTTATCTGTAGTGATTATTTTTTTCCACTAATATCATCAATCCAGGAAACAATTAAAAGAAATACTTGAATACAGATAACATGGGAACCAACTATAGAGGATTAGAACTTTGAAATTTGAATTTGCCAGGTACACTAAATTGTCTCAAAAAATTTGATTCATATGGAATTTGCCATAAATCACAATATTGATAAGTCACTAGCTGCAATAGAGAGAATAATAGAAAGACTTAATTTACCCAAATTATTTTGTTATTTAGGTGAATCTAGAAGGGGAATCCAAGTCTGTTGTACATACTGCCAGTCATGCGCCAAGCTGTGCTCTTATGTGACTTGTTGATCTCTGATCCTAGGGATGGTGATTAATGATGAGCGAGTAGCAAAATATTTGTCACATATATTTGACTTGCACTTTGATAAATGTTTTTTCTTCCATGATTACATATGAGATCATGTCATTACGAGCTTTTGTATACATAACAATGTGACGTCACCTACACGCCCTTTTGTTTACCTCGTCACATCCAACTTAATTTTCACGCTGTTTTTCATGTTATAAAGGTTTCTGTTCACTGTAATCTTGATGTTCCCTGAGGAAGGAGTTCGGGATACGACTCCAAAACGCGTTGGAAAATAAACAGCTACCACTATACCCAGACATACCGTTGTATCTGGTCTTTCTATCATAATATCACAGCAGCTCGGACCACGAGGTACTTTGTCCTGCAGAAGCAGATCTTCTAAATGAGCCCTCTCTGGAATCTGACACTGCCTTTAGACCTGAGGCTACTGCCTGCGACACTATATCCCTAAATTAACTAGCAGGCAGGGACACAGTATTGCCATGAAGAAAAAAGGGGTTATGCTCACCGCTCAATGACAGGGCCCGATGTCCGGCAAGCACATCTGGGATGGCTGACATCACTTCACGGTCTTCATCAATATCTTCTCCATGGGGAGGCATCCCGCCAGATGCGGCTGCAGCAACATGCTCAGGCACCTGCCCCCAGAACTGAAGCGCAGCCATAAATCACAATATTGATAAGTCACTAGCTGCAATAGAGAGAATAATAGAAAGACTTAATTTACCCAAATTATTTTGTTATTTAGGTGAATCTAGAAGGGGAATCCAAGTCTGTTGTACATACTGCCAGTCATGCGCCAAGCTGTGCTCTTATGTGACTTGTTGATCTCTGATCCTAGGGATGGTGATTAATGATGAGCGAGTAGCAAAATATTTGTAATCGCTATACTTGTAACGAGTACTTTGTAATACTCACATACTCGTCCAAATAGTGAGTCCAATGTTGGACAATTAGTGACAGGCTCTTGACCCACACATCCAGCCATAAAATGAGCATTTTTGGGACAGGGCGGGAGGGTGGGCTTTTTTGAGTTTTCACTGCATAAAACACCTTGCTGTGCCCCCCAGTGAGAGCCTATATTCAATCTACTCTCCCTGAGGTGCCAGCTCACTTTGTGTACTGAAGGGAGCTGCCAATTTGTGTCAGATCAATCACGATCGACACATCACTCACGAGCACCAGCAGTGGCGTAGCTTCAGGCCCAGGTGCCCCGATGCGAAAGCTCCAACGGGGCCCCCAATTATTGCAAATCTTTAATAGTATTAGCCTTTTTCTATAGGCCACAGGGACTTTTGGGGCCCCCCTAGGCTGCAGGGCCCGGGTGCGACCGCAACCCCTGCACCTATTGTAGTTACGCCCCTGAGCACCAGCAATACTTGCAGAGTAATGAGTATTGTGAATACTGTACTATCTGTGCGAGTAGCGAATACTAACGATTACACTAACTCATCACTAACGGTGATGAAGGAAAAGAAGCTCGGAAAGGTGGGAAGTGGAAAAGAAAAATAAAACGAGATAGCAAAGTGAAAGCAATCTCGTTCTTCCAACAGATAATATCACAAGAACTGTAACATCCCCATGCAAACAACATCTGATAATCCACTGGGTAGGCTGAGATAAACTAGGTAGTGTAATAATTGCCGGCTATTATTGAGAAGCCTGCATCGCTGTGCAAGACGTCATTAGACTACTCTCATGCAGTGTGTGAAAAAATGTTGGGTAAAGTGTTTTCACAGTGTTCAAACTGAGTATTTCAGGAAATTCAAGTCAAAATCATTCTCTGTGGATCAATCAATTCATTTTTAGGTCCAACATTTAAAAAATGCTGGATATAGCTTTGCTCCTCTCCTCCCTTCATGGTTATCTCTGCACAGGTCAGATAGTATGCCTAGTAAAAGCTGAAAAATTAGGAAACAAAATTGCAATAGGGTTATATTTTTAAACACTATTAGATGGTGACAATTATCACTGCTCACCTAGATTGGTTGTGTGACCCACAACCAGTATATGTGTATGGTACAGCTGCTGCAGGATCCATACTTCATGTATACACAGTGGTAATCAGGAAAAACCCAAATGCACATTGTTAACATGGTCCAACATTCAAGTTATTTTCAGCTTTATTTTACAGCAGACGTATGGACAATAGAAGCCTGTAAATTTATAGGCATACTCTCTAAATGGACAGTGTTAATGTGATCCGTGCTGCTGTATGATGAAAAAGACCACAAGGATCTGTTGGGTAATGCTGCATTATTCCTGCTCCTTCATCAGGAAAACAGCCATAAAAACTGGTTTCCTGATAAAGGAGCGGCTATAATGCTCCGAAGGGCATATGATAAAGCCACCATTACCCGACAGAGAGTATGCCTAGAACTTTACAGGCTCCTATTGTCCATAGGTTTGCAGTAATATATGGCTGTTAATAACTTGAATGCCGTTAATAAATCTACCATCAGAGAGTAAAGAAAAAAATGTAAACCATGAATATCTGCGAGCCAACTTAGTGTCCTTTCACATCACCGTTTTTTGCTGATCGCAGCAGTTGCAGTGAAAAAAACGCAACTGCCACGATTACCGCATAACGGCCGCGATCACGGCACACTTGCGGCAAGCCCCATACAATGTCTATGGGGCTTGCGGTAAGTGTGCGGCAGGTGCAGCAAATGCGGTTTCGGCACTTGCGGCAAGTGCGGCCGCGAAATAAACGCGGTATGCCGTGTTCTTTCGCGGCCGCACCTGCCGCAAGTGCCGAAACTGCACTTGCCACACCTGCCGCAAGCCCCATAGACATTGTATGGGGCTTGCCGCAAGTGTGCCGCGATCGTGGCCGTTATGCGGTAATCGCGGCAGTTGCAGTTTTTTCACCGCAACTGCCGCGATCAGCGTAAAACGCTGATGTGAAAGCAGCCTAAGTCTAACATTACAAAACGGTAAAAATATACAGCATGTTAATAAAACAAATTATACAGAGACCAGTAACAACAATAGAATAAACAAAATTAAAAAGTAAGTAATTTCAATGAAAACATCAAACGAAAAAAATATAAGTAGATTAAAAAAATAATGATTGCAACTCATAAATTGGCAAGATTTGTTATGATGTGTGAGTGCAGGTTATTATAAAACCTGGTTTCAGTTCTCCCTCTCCACCAAGGATCTCGATAATCTTGAGCTGATTAACCCCCCGGCCCTTTTAGAGAGGCATTTAAACACTAATGATTACAACTCTTTCTAATCAAAGTGCTTGCAGAGCTCTGCTCCACATTGACATCTCTAGGACTCTTACATGCAAGGAGTCTTTACCTGTAGGGTCATTTACTCACTAGAGTGTTCCAGGATTGCAACCAGCGAAAACAACAGACGCAAAACATTATCACAGTACTGCAGATTGTACAACACTAGAACATACCAGTCTAGTGAAGCAGTGCCAAATTTATCAAAGGCGTTTGTTCTTTGAAGTTACAGCTGACATATTTATTCAGAAAGCTTAGCAAATAGGTAATTGATATAATCTTAACATCTACATATTCAAAAGTAAATAAATAAAATTCCTAATGGTATTGTGAAAAAAAATTAATGTTAAAAAGGTTAACATCAACATTTACTTAAAGGCAGTGGCGTAACTTGAAGCACATGGACCCTGATGCAAATGCCCCAAAAGGGCCACCAATTTTTGCAAATCTTTATGGCAAAAGTCTTTTTCTATAGACCAAGGGGACTTTTGGGGCCCCCTTGGCTTCAGGGCCGGATACAATTGCAACCCCTGCACCCGATGTAGATATGCCCCTGCTTAAAGGGTAACTGTACTTACAAGTAATTTTTCTAAAGCTTCCTATTTGCAATTTAGTCTGAGCTGACGGGGGGAGACTAGCTCCTATATTGTCTCTCATATGCAAATAGATTGGCTCTTGCTTCTTTCTAACATAGAGACAGAAGAAGCAGCACGGAGGAAATTATACATCAGTACTGAGCAGTGTAGATGTGAATCCAGTATTGACTAAGGTACAAGACTTGTTAGGAATCTCAGCAGGATTTTTCTGTGTTTCCCTGCACTTGTTTACTCACTCTCCCCCTTGTCACTCCTCCATAAAGGCTGTGTAACTTGACGGAGTTTAAGGTAAGTTCAGCAGGCAGGAAGGAAGAAGGAAAGAAGTGGCTCATAAGTGGGATATTAAAGAAAACCTGTCAGTTCATTTATGCCTCCCCAGATATCACTGTCTGTTGCTGCAACTTCATAATACCAGTCTAATCATCCCAGTCTGAGCTCATAGTGTAATGTGAAAGCTGAAAAAAAAGCATTTATACACTTACATTTCCTTATGTAAATAAGGCAGTCAGTCTACACCTTGGAGACTGTAGTCTATCTGGCAGGTTAATAGTTAACATTTCAGCCAAATGTCAGAACATGCTGCGAGACCTGATGTGATGTTACAACCATGTGACTATAATAGGCGGAGCTAAGTCTTTATAGCACATAATGATTTGGCTTGCTTGGCTCCACCCACTATATTCACATGATCGTTACATTCTGGCACCCCAAGGGTTAATATGCCACAGAAACAACACAGGTTTAATCCCCACACAACACTACACTAGAAAGTGGGAGGAGCTTAGCTGGCACCTGCACTAGTGGGAGGAGCTAAGTTGTTTACCTCAGAGCAGAAGTGACAGTTAGTTCAGAGGAGAGTTGAGTCTGGAGCAGGAGCAGAGCCAAGTAGAAGTGGAGGTCCTGAGAGGTCTGAGGAAAGGAGACAGAGTAACAGAGGAACATACCCGGGATAAAGAGTTACCCCAAAAGCTTGACCCCGGGGAGGCGCTTAAGACGGATACCGGATCCGAGGCTGTGCTTGAGACAGACAGGACAGTAAACACCGGCATAGTGAAGGTCCACCATCTTCACCACACCATAGCAAAGCAACACGAAGGAGTCAGTGACACGGAGGACTCAAGTTGCCCAGCATATTGGTACCCGTGAGCAGAGACAGGGCCAGAAGTATAGATACAAGCAGCAGCAGGGCCACACACAGTGTTTAAGTAGGAAGCCAAGGACCCGGTCAGGGTGGGAGCAACCTGGTACAGACTCCGTGGACAATACTGTGTAATACCATCTGCCAGTAAAGACTTGAAGAACAACAGAAACCGTGAGTGTGTGTGTCATCCTTATGCTGAAGCCCCACTTGCCCTCATAGACTGCTGTTGCCTCTACTCTTATCATCTCTACTGCTACCCCTACTCTCCTGCAGCATCAATAACATCCTCACAGACTTTAACTACCTCTAACACTGCCCCGGGGAACCCAGTTCTGCCACAGGAACTATTCCATCCAAGCTGCTAACCCATCATCCCCGGAGGTTCTGCAGCAGCGGCGGCCCCATTACTGGCCGCATTTAGTGGGTGGCGTCACGAGTGACAAATCCCCTGTAAATAACCTCCCATTTTATTGTGCGGGCCCGGGACACGGTGCGGACCAGGACCGCCGTGACATCCCCCAGCAGCACCCGGTCCGGCACCGAGTACCCCGTCCCAGTGGGCTCCACAACATCACACAGGTCCTTATGACAAAAGAGGTTAATAGTGATAGCAAAACAACAGATTAGGGCACCACTCCTCAAAGGCCATGAAGCTGCTGCTGTCAGTGGGCATAGAACACTTTGTCCATGGGGTGCCAGTCAAATAACAAAGTCCAATTTCAAACAGAAGAAAACAGACGGCACTCACCAGGTTGAAGATGAATCAGCGGTGTCCTTTATTTCAGGGACATTGCACAAATACAGGGAGGGGTGCCGAAGGTGACGACGGGCCGTTTCGGGCGTTTGCCCTTCGACTGGTCAACACATGGCTACTGGTGCCTGCTCACATCTTATATGGACGGAGCAGGACCGCCCATCAAGGCGTCACGAATCAGCCGTGAATTGCATATGAAGTACACAAAACAATGATAAACAAACATTAACAGACATTACAATACAATAAAGAGACCTTTAGCTTAATAAGTTTATCTTACCCTTCTTTCTATAGCTAGATCCCATAGAGATTCACTGCCTGTGATTGGGGCTAAACTACGTTTCTCTCTCTGTTCACCGATCTCGCGCTGGCCGCTCGGGACTCTGGGTACTCTCGCGCGAACCGCGAGGTATTCTGGGGAGCGTCAGCGCGAAGTCAGTGGCCAATCGCAATCGCAGCCTTCAATAGCCAGTGCCGCGATCGCTAGTATGTGGGGGTTGCTAGGCAACTCATTCATTAAAACGCCACCAAGCGCAATCGCAGCCTGCAATAGTCAGTGCCGCGATCGCGAGTATGTGGGGGTTGCTAGGCAACTCATTCATCAAAACGCCACCAAGCATAGACATCCAGCATCGAGATGCAATTCAGGAGATGTCTATGCTCGGATGGGAGCCCACTCATACTACTAACTCGCTGATTGATAAGAGTTAAATATTAACCTGAGGAAAATTAAATAGTTATAGGTTTTTGAGCAAGAAGAGGTAGAACACAGTTTAATGTTACGCATAGGCACAGCGATATGTCATACATCAATGTGATTATCACTTGAGGCTCAGGACAACCAAAATAGCTGTCATTATCAGAAGCCTTCCTAACCATAACCCTAACCAATACAATCTATTCGCCCAGTTATTACTGGCTTTCTTGGTTAGTGGTCTACCGCGACTTGACTACAAGAATTTTTTGATGGAAGCTGACCAAACCAAAGTCATGTGCAAACTTTTTTGCCCCTCGACAAGACCCCACTATCAGAATGCACCTGGGCACACAGAAAAAATGTACATCCCACAGTCGGACGCAGAAGACGTTGACCTATTACAACTATGGACACAATAAGGTGTCCAAGTGGACTGCGAACATATGTACTAGGGGTATCCATAGGAAAAGAGAGGAACACTCCATCTACCAGACTATCAGTAAACGAATCAGACAATGTCTAAAAACAATGACCATAAGCTCTCAAGAAATTTTACTCAATTTTACTCAAACCTTTATGGTTAGGAAGGCTTCTGATAATGACAGCTATTTTGGTTGTCCTGAGCCTCAAGTGATAATCACATTGATGTATGACATATCGCTGTGCCTATGCGTAACATTAAACTGTGTTCTACCTCTTCTTGCTCAAAAACCTATAACTATTTAATTTTCCTCAGGTTAATATTTAACTCTTATCAATCAGCGAGTTAGTAGTGCAAGTGGGCTCCCATCCGAGCATAGACATCTCCTGAATTGCATCTCGATGCTGGATGTCTATGCTTGGTGGCGTTTTGATGAATGAGTTGCCTAGCAACCCCCACATACTCGCGATCGCGGCACTGACTATTGCAGGCTGCGATTGCGCTTGGTGGCGTTTTAATGAATGAGTTGCCTAGCAACCCCCACATACTAGCGATCGCGGCACTGGCTATTGAAGGCTGCGATTGCGATTGGCCACTGACTTCGCGCTGACGCTCCCCAGAATACCTCGCGGTTCGCGTGGAGGACCCAGAGTCCCGCGCGGCCCGCGCGAGATCGGTGAACAGAGAGAGAAACGTAGTTTAGCCCCACCCACAGGCAGTGAATCTCTATGGGATCCAGCTATAGAAAGAAGGGTAAGATAAACTTATTAAGCTAAAGGTCTCTTTATTGTATTGTAATGTCTGTTAATGTTTGTTTATCATTGTTTTGTGTACTTCATATGCAATTCACGGCTGATTGGTGACGCCTTGATGGGCGGTCCTGCTCCGTCCATATAAGATGTGAGCAGGCACCAGTAGCCATGTGTGACCAGTCGAAGGGCAAAAGCCCGAAACGGCCCGTCGTCACCCTCGGCACCCCCTCCCTGTATTTGTGCAATGTCCCTGAAATAAAGGACACCGCTGATTCATCTTCAACCTGGTGAGTGCCGTCTGTTTTCTTCTGTTTGAAATTGGACTTTGTTATTTGACTGGCACCCCATGGACAAAGTGTTCTATGCCCACTGACAGCAGCAGCTTCATGGCCTTTGAGGAGTGGTGCCCTAATCTGGTGTTTTGCTATTGCTTTGCTCCTTCCGCCTAGCGGCACACTCCCAGGTATCCGGCCATTGATAGTGTTGTGTGCAGTGAGGTTATAATGGAGCCTGCCAGCTCCGAGAACACTAAAAAAGCGGATTTTCAGCACTGGGAACTTTTCTCAGGAAAGGAGGATGCCGAGGCCTTTTTTACGGACTGCAACTCTAAGGAGACCATTACTGTCCTAAGTATCAACACCTTGGAACAGAAAATTTCAACCCTTGCTGAGAGAGAGCTACGTCTTTTCTGGACGGTCACTTCATTAAAAATGTACATGACTTGTTCAAGAGTACCGCGTGGCCTAAGAGTTTCTAAAACCATGGCCACCCAGAATCCTGATCCTCTATTTGCCAAAAAATGGGAGGCAGTTCAACACGAGTCCTCGATGAATTTTTTGAAAGTTGTAGTGGAGCAGAATGTGGCAGAACACGCTAAAGTAACTGCTGAACTGATTAATCTCAGACAAGAGCTACAAAAAAGATATAGTAAAGAAAAATGGGGTCTGTTCCTGAAAAAACTAGATGAAAAACTAGTGCCCATGGAAAACGAAATCAAAATTGCAAAAAGGGACAAGTTCCTTCGTGATAAACTTGACTATGAAAGCGGGCGGGTGTTTTCCTGGGGGAGGACCCCGACACCCCAAGGAACAGAAAAAATAAGACTCCGAAAAAACCTACTATACCAAAGACTCCACCTAATATACCAGAGACTCCTGTCCCCCCTAAAACTCCAAAGGGATACAACAGAAAAAATAAGAAAAACAGGAAGACCGGGCTAAATTTGGATACTGATCAGGACCCGGATACATCGGATAATAATTCTAGTACTCATGACCTCCCTTTAGGCGCAGAACTAGAAGAGGAGGAAGATCCAGACATAGAGGAAGAGAGGTTCCCTCCACCACCCCAAAAGAGGAAACAGGTGTCGTGGCGGGAGTAGATGAGGCAGACTTGAAAATCTTTAACTTAACAGACCGTACACTGTCTACTGATATGCTATCTGTTCTACGGAAAGGCCTGACATTTTGCGTGGCGGAAAGTTTCGACTACGCAGAATTTAGGGCTGACCTCTTTAGAGCGGTGAGGAAATTGCAACTTTGTAAGCACTTCGAAATGCAGAAAAATTTGGGCTCTACTGATACAGCTAAGAGTCACACTAAAATCTTTAAGAGCAATGTTAGCATTGGTCCTCTTGTTTTTTTTCCGGGTGGGAATGTGGGGGCACAATCGCAGGCAGACATAGCCCTATTGTTGGGAATAAACGAGAGTCAAGAGGTTGCTCCGGCTGGCTTAGGGGAGACAAGATCCGCCTTTACGGGCGGGGTCAAGTCCACCTTTATGCCCCCATCGTACAGGGAGATAACTTAGATTTGTTTTCTGAGCTGGTAGACCGGGATATAAGAGCCTTAGTTTACCCCGACCCCCCTAGGAACCTATCACAAGGTGAAAGCCATGCTATTAAAGAAATGAGGCAATGGTCGGATGTAGTGTTCCGAAAAGCAGACAAAGGTGGGAGTATTGTCCTGCTCCCCAGAGCAGCCTACCTGGCGGAGGCATTTAGACAGTTGGATCGGAGGGACACCTATGTGGCCTTGTCGGGAGATCCTACTTTGCAGTATCAAAAGATATTATTTTCATTTTTAAGATCCTATGTGCATAGGAACATACTCTCTATTAAAGAAGCCGAGAGGCTGTATCCTGAGTTCCCGACGAGGCCACATTGGTATTACCTCCCTAAGATCCATAAGGACCTATCCGCCCCTCCAGGCAGGCCTATCGTGTCGGCCATCGGATCTCTCTTTGAGCCTTTGTCACAGTTTCTAGATTGGTTTTTGCACCCGTATCTTGCCACCGTTCCTTCTTTAGCTAAGGATACATATGACTTTGTAAACATTATAGATCAGATAAACTGGAGTGACAACTATAGGTTAGCCTCGATAGATATCGAGAGTTTGTATACGAGGATCCCACAAGCATTGGCTGTGACGGTGGTAAGAAGGTTACTGACCAATAACGAAGTTAATACAGATGTGACTGATTTTGTATGTGAAGCGCTAGAGCTCATTCTTACTCATAATGTCTTCAGTTTTCTCGACCATTGGTATGCGCAGAGAGGTGGAGTGGCCATGGGTACTCCCGTTGCGTGCACCCTGGCCAACCTCTTTCTGGCTGCCTTCGAGGAAGAATATGTGTTTACCCAAAAAAATTCCTCTCTGAAATTCATAAGACATTACATCAGATACGTCGATGATGTGCTAATTGTATGGGAGGGCGATGAGGAGGTGTTTAATCAGTTCGTGGCCTACCTTAACCAGAACTCGTACAATATGGCTTTTACCTCGATTTTCGGGGATAAGTCATTAGAGTTTCTGGATGTAAAACTTGAGTTACTAGATGACAAACTAATTAGGTCAGTGTTTAAGAAACCCACTGCCACGAATTCGCTACTACACTACCGCAGCGCCCACCCTGAGCACACCAAAACGGGCTTGCCGTTCAGTCAGTTTCTGCGTTTTAAACGCATAAATAATGTGGAAAAAAATTTTGAACTGCAAGCAGATCGAAGAGAGCACGATCTGTTACGACGAGGATATCCTCCTCATGTTCTGAAAAAAGCCCGCCTTCGGGCAACTAATCGACCCCCCCACGACCCTGGTAGACCTCCGCACAAGAGTGACAATGCTCAATCTAAAAAATTATTTTTTAATTTCAAACACGGCCCAATGTTTTCACGAATAGCAGCTGCTATAAGAAGGCATTGGCATGTTGTTGAAGCTGACAAAACCTTGACAAAAATTTCCCCTACCTCAGTTGTCACCTATAGAAGGTGTAGAAATTTAGGTGACATGTTGATGCAAAAAAGGATAAAAAAGATAGATGGTGGGAACAATTGGTTGAGCCTGAAACGATTGAAAGGGAACTTTGTATGTGGGCACTGTAATTGGTGTCCCCAGCTCGGGGTTGGCCCCTGTATTGATATAGGAGGGCGAATGATCAAAATAAATTCTTTTATCAATTGCCGCACCAAGTGGGCAGTGTATGCTATCTGGTGTCCCTGCAAGCGTTTCTACGTGGGTAAGACCATTAGACCACTTTTTGTCAGGGCCAGAGAACATTTTGGGTCGATTCTAAAGAAAAAAGGTTCCCCCAGACTTATACAGCATGTCACCGAGGCCCATAACGGGGATGCAAGTGTTTTACGCTTTGCTGGGATTGAAAGGCTGCATCCCTCAGGAAACGGGGGAGATCAGCACAAGCGTCTGCTTCAGATTGAGGCCAATTGGATCCTGAATTTGGATGCACAGGGTCCACTTGGTCTCAACGACAAATTGGACCTAGCCGTGTTCCTTTAAGTAAAGGTTTGAGTAAAATTGAGTAAAATTTCTTGAGAGCTTATGGTCATTGTTTTTAGACATTGTCTGATTCGTTTACTGATAGTCTGGTAGATGGAGTGTTTCTCTCTTTTCCTATGGATACCCCTAGTACATATGTTCGCAGTCCACTTGGACACCTTATTCTGTCCATAGTTGTAATAGGTCAACGTCTTCTGCGTCCGACTGCGGGATGTACATTTTTTCTGTGTGCCCAGGTGCATTCTGATAGTGGGGTCTTGTCGAGGGGCAAAAAAGTTTGCACATGACTTTGGTTTGGTCAGCTTCCATCAAAAAATTCTTGTAGTCAAGTCGCGGTGGACCACTAACCAAGAAAGCCAGTAATAACTGGGCGAATAGATTGTATTGGTTAGGGTTATGGTTAGGAAGGCTTCTGATAATGACAGCTATTTTGGTTGTCCTGAGCCTCAAGTGATAATCACATTGATGTATGACATATCGCTGTGCCTATGCGTAACATTAAACTGTGTTCTACCTCTTCTTGCTCAAAAACCTATAACTATTTAATTTAATGTTTGTTTATCATTGTTTTGTGTACTTCATATGCAATTCACGGCTGATTGGTGACGCCTTGATGGGCGGTCCTGCTCCGTCCATATAAGATGTGAGCAGGCACCAGTAGCCATGTGTGACCAGTCGAAGGGCAAACGCCCGAAATGGCCCGTCGTCACCCTCGGCACCCCCTCCCTGTATTTGTGCAATGTCCCTGAAATAAAGGACACCGTTGATTCATCTTCAACCTGGTGAGTGCCGTCTGTTTTCTTCTGTTTGAAAGAGGTTAATAGTGAGTTAACTATTAACCGGCCAGATAGACTACTGTCTTCAAGGTGTAGTCTGACTACCGCATTTACATGAGAAAATGTAAGTGTATAAATGCTTTTTTCACCTTTCCCATTACACTATGAGCTCAGACAGGGATGGTTAGACTAGTATTATGAAGATACAGGTACAGACAGTGATAGCTGGGAGGGCACAAACGATCTGACAGGTTCCTTTTAAGCAGACTTCTATGGAAAAGATATATTACAAAGTTTCTTATATTCACCTCTTCTATTGATTGATGCAAAATTTGATAAAAATACAATAGTACAAAAACTACTAGAAAAAAGCAGCATCAAAAAGACTTACCATTGATGCCAAAAGCAAAAACCAACAATGCACTTGCAGGATGCAGTCAGACCCCACTATGTGAAGCAAGCCCAGGTGCAGGCTAATAAATCCCCTCAACCTACAACGAGGTGTGGGAGGCGACTTGCCATGCATACAATGGGCCTACATAGAGCACCATTCACACTGATACATATGATGCAGAGTGTCTGAAAGTTACCCAACTGCACTGCTGCCTGAGCAAATGGGCCGCACAGTACAATGCTTCTGCACCACTAGATGAATGGCGCCCCATGGGGCCCAACTGCACCCTGAATTGATAAAAAAGTGCAAAATGTTTTTTATATGATGAACAAAAAACTTTTATAAATGGGATATTGGTTCATGTATTGGCCAAGACACTTAAGCTCATGATCCATGTCACGGATTCCCATGCTCATGAGTCCTAACAAAATTGTACAAAACCTACTAGAAAAAAGCAGCATCAAAAAGACTTACCATCGATGCCAAAAACAAAAAACACTCATGAGCATGGGAATCCGTGACGAGAATCATGAGCTTAAGTGTCTTGGCCAATACATGGTTTTTGTTTTTGGCATTGGTTAGCCCCACGTCCGGAAAGGAGCCTGTGGGTATACATGGTGGACCTGTGCCACAGGTAGCGAGACCCAGATCCGTGCCCGGTAAGAAGGCAGTTCCCGTATGCTTGAGTGAACTGTGTACCCTGTGCGCAAATTGTGCCAGGCAAGCAGAGTCGCCATTAGGTCTGACTAAGTAGTCAGTAAAGGACCTGTTGAAGTGTATATATATTTTATGGTTTATGTAAAAGACCCAGCGAATGTATGTAGCCCTTCGGGAGGCAAATGTGTGTATTGTGCCAGGCGGGCATAGCCGCCCTTGGGTCCGACTCATGAAGTCAGTTAAAGGACCGGATGAACCGGAATGTATGTAGCCCTTCGGGAGATGAATGTATGTAGCCCTTCAGGAGGCAAATGTATGAAGTGTGCCAGGCGGGCATAGCCGCCGTTGGGACCGACTGAGATAGTCAATGAAGGGACCCGATGAACCGGAATGTGTGTACGAGAGGTTACTAAGGTTTGCCAATCCCTGTTCTGAACCCAGAGGTGCCTCAGTCCATGGATGTCTATATGATGGGCTGTAAGCGTATGAAAGGAGGTGTGTGATCCATGGATGCTTAAAGGATGGATCACATACAGTGTGTAAGAACCCGGTCAGGCTGGTGCCTGTATTCTGGGATAGTGTGGAGCTGGGGAAATAAAGCCAGACGGCTGGTACCGCCATTGGGACCTATAGGGCCCGCTGATATATATGGTAATTTATGTACTGTTAAATGTGTATGGAACGTGTAGATAGGCCGGAGGCTGTAGCCACAATGGGAGCGTTTGTTAGAGCTCCAATGGGGACAGACAGGTGGTTACAGGTCCCGGGTTACTGTAATGGTATATGTGCAATATTCTATGTAATGTATTGTGTAAAGTAATGTATTATGTGATGTTCTTTTGATAAATGTGTAATGTACTACCCGGGTTATTAGATGTCTGTAAGAAATACACGGGTAGTCATTTGCAAAATTATAAATACGTATTGATGTTATTACACAGCAAGTGAGTACCCCGGCTCGCTACCTTACAGTCTGATATAATCTTTATTCAACAGACCAATACAATTACAGCAATACCAAATTTGTATATTTTCTATTTTAATTCTTTTGCACAGATAAACACTTAAAAAAATGATTAAACTTTTTTTGTTTTTCAGTAGACAGAGTTGTATACATTTTTGATCACCATTTATTCTATCTTTTTGTACCACCAAAATAAAATGCAATAATTGGAATTGTTTTAAATTGAATTGTTTATTTTCTTTATTTTTTCCAATGTTCCCTCTGCGGTATAATTAACATGTTACTTTAATCTGCACACAGTCATGCCAAAGGTGCTGGCACTATTGAAATTGTTCCAGTAAATATCTTTTTTTCCCAGAAAATTATTGCAATTACACATTTTTTGTCATATGATGCGGCCAGGGCTAATGGGGTACTCGGCCACCGGGTCTGCTGAATAGGGAGTCATGGGTAGATGGGATCCTGGTGCAGTGCCCTGGTGATCATTTAAGTGGACATTGATGATTGGAAAAGGGGTTATTTACAGGGGAACGTGATGCCACCTGGAGTTCCCGGTAATACGAGTACCGGCACTGCAAGCCGGCCGCTGAGGTGATGGTGGGTGCAGCAGAGTGTGGAGCAGCTCCCCACAGGTGGAGCTTTACCTCAGGGCAGCGATAGAGGAAGATCGTGAGGGAGGGCAGTGATGAAGGATGATGATGAGGGAGGGCAGTAATGAAGGAAGATGATGAGGGAGAGCAGTAATCAAGTCCTTTCTGGCACAGTGGTGAATTTCGACGGTTAGACAGGCACACAGACACACTGGGGTTGTTGTTTCAGTACCTTTTACTGGTGGTAACGTAACAGGTACAGTCCAGAGTAATAACCAAGTCCCGGTGCAAATTGGGACTTTTACCTTAGAAAGTTATGAGGCCTCCTTTGTGTCTGTGCTCTGCAGTGTGGGATGGGTCCTGCCTGAGCCTGAACCCACCGCTTTCTTCTCCCTCTTTGGGCTTCGTCCTAAACTGACAATGAGGTCCTTCTGCGGGGTCCCTGTTTCTCTTGTGGCCCCTGGTCCTATGCTTGGTCAGTTTAGTGTCTCTTACCCACTCTCCTCAGGGCTGAACTCCTCCTGAGTATGCTGGGCTTTTTCTGTAGCTCTGAAGGCTGTCAGCGTCGGACTCCAGTGTACATGTGTACTAAAGGGCTTTACAAAAATGATTCCCTTTTCTCAGTTTCCTTTCTCCTCCACTTGCCTCCGGCCACTTCCCTGGGGTGTGCACAGTGGTCAGTTGTCCCTGGTGTTGGGCCTGAATCTCTCTCCCAGCGACCAGTAGCTCTGCCTCCTCTCTCTTCCCTCTCCTCACAGGAACTGCACTCCAACTGAAACTATCTCCTGGGACTTACTGACTCCTCCCCTCAGCCTGGATGTTCTTAAAAGGGAACTGACTTAAGGCAGCCAGTAGGGCTCCCCCTTCAGGTCTGGGGTGGAAGGTGGTGTGTGCACTTGAGGAAATAGGTTTGCTGCAACACTGAACACAATATGAAAGGGAATGAGCTTAATGGCTGTTACATGAAATGCAGGATTGTCTGTGCAGCTAAGAAATGTGTCAGCAGTGGGATGCTCCTGGGTCTCCTCCAAATTGTTTCATTTCATTCAAATGTCTATGTATATATATATATATATATATATATATATATATATAGGTTTTTTCTATTTTTAACCGCAGAATCTCTGTTTTTACAACAAATATTTTGTAAATAACGCATTCATGTATAAGGGTTGTATAAGGGTTGTATGAGGTCTTGTTTTTTTTGTATGAGAAGCTGTAGTTCTTATTGGTACCATTTTGGGGTGCATGTTTCTTTTTTTATCACTCGTTATTTTTTGTCACAATAAGAGTGTAAATTTTTCGAATTGTTTTTACATTGTTTTGCAACGTTCATCATCTGAGAAAAATAACAAAACAGGTTTATTTTATAGGTCATTATGAATGCGGTAATAATACCTATATGTCGTTTTTTAAGTTTGTTTTCTTTACAAAACATATAATTATTTTTTTATTGTTAACATTAGGAATTGTTTGATTTGTTAACTTATTTTACAATTAAAAAGTTTTTTTTTTTTTTTTTGCTTTACCATGCTGGACTTAACCCTTTCACGACCAAGGACATAGAGGTACATCATTGGGTTGTGTTCCCTCCCTTAGATGCGACCTCACGCTGTGTACTCACATCATTTCCGGCACCTACCAGCTGATCTAATCAACCAGCAGGTGCATTTAACAGGTGCGGTCACCTGGGACTGTTAAGTCTTTAGATCAAGATGTCAATCACTAAAAGCGCGTTCTAATGCTACCTTCACATTAGCGTTTGTGTCTGCATGCTGATGGCATGCAGACACAAACGCAGTCAAAAGCGGTGTCATTTTGATGTTTCCGCAGCGGAGAATGTCCGCCTGCGGACACATCACTGTGCAGGCTGGCCAGCAAATCGGCGTTGTCCGGGGGCGGAGATCAGCGCCGGAGAGCTCCTCCTCCCCGCCGCCGGTAAGCTCCGGGACATGTCGGTGGGGAGAAACAGCTGATCTGACAGCTGTTTGAATCTCCCGCGCCGACACCGAGAGGAGATGTCGGCGCGGGAAGATTCAAACAGCTGTCAAATCAGCTGTTTCTCCCCGCCGACATCGCTAGGGTATTACCGGCGGCGGGGAGGAGGAGACCATCAGAGGCTGAGCTGATCTCCCGGTGACCGTCGGTGATCTCTTGTGACATCACCGGCGGCCACCGGGAGATTTTTCAATGGGTCCGCAGCGTTCTCCTGCGCTGTCAAGCGCAGAACACTGTGGACCCATTGACGATAATGCATGTTTTGTGCGCTTGGGGACGCTTGCTGATTTTCCAAGGTCCCCGAGCGCACAAAATATGCAACATGCTGCGTCCTGGGTGCGGACGCTGGACCCTGGAGGGAGCAGATATCGTCCGCATCCGCACCCGAACGCAGCAAACGCTTCCAAACGCAGGCACTATGCGTTCCTATGTTAAACATAGGAACGCAGTGCGCATGCGTTTGACTGCGTATGGGAACGTACGCAAATGTGAAGGCAGCCTAAAGCAGTGGGGATCGCGTTATACCCCACTGGCAATGCTGGATGCCATCAGGGGCCTGGATGCATTGCCATGACAGCTTGGAGTCAGCTAATGACCCCAGTCGCTGTCATGACTTACTTTCTGTGAGCGATGCTTCAGAAGCTTCCATCACAGAATGTGATCATTTCTGCTGTTTTGAGCTGTGGATTAGAGTACAGTTTTGAAAAAAAGCGACAAAAAGTGACAAAACATTTTTAAAAATATCAAAAAATTCCCATTAAAGTTCACATCACCTCCCTTTTGCCCCATTGAAAATAGAGTTATTAAGAAGCAAAAATAACACATATTTGGTATCATCACATTCACAAATAACCTGATCTATAAAAATCTAAAATCAATTGATGAGATCTGTAAACTGCGTAACGGAAAAAATACAAAAAACAAACTTACGTTTCTTTAGTCATTGCAACATTGCAACAAAATGCAATAACAGGCAATCAGAACATCACATCTACCTAAAAATGGCTCTGACAGGATCTGATAGGCTGAGGTATATGACAGACAGTTAAACCTCTGTCTGCCGTGACAACCTATCAGCACCCTGTGATTAGGCTGAATGCCCAAATACCCGAAAGCGGAAACACTTCCCTTTTGTCAAACTACTTGCATGTACTGTCTGTATTGACCATGGCATGTAAAGATTTAAACAGTTGGGATCGCAAATAGCTACGAATCTGACTACAGCCGTGGCAACCGAGCTGTATTTAAATGCTTGCTCCCACCTCAAGCACACACAAAATTTAATACTAAAAAATGTATTAGCTCTTTGTAATCTGCTCGATCTTCATGTGCTAAAATGTAACACTGCAGACTTTTAGTAAATTTGCTAAAATGGAAATAGGATTTAGGGTTTTTTTTCAGCAAAGTAACTATGAAGCAATTCTCACTCCGGCCAGAAGAGGCAATAGTAAAAAAGTAAACCTGATTTATTGGAAATATGATTTTCAAAGACCACTATGCATAAAATTTTTGTGACTTATTTCTAATTTATTCAGAACTCTCAGTAAGAATCTTTGAATCTAGGGCCCCAACCGAGTTTTAGTGCAAGATCTTTTTAAATTATGAAATAAAACATTTTGGTTTTATTGCCTTTTATCCCACTAGTAACATATATCAGGCCTCTTTTCCTGTTACTGCTGTGCCGTAGAACAGGACTGAAGAGTGGAAGGCTGGCCTGAGGTTGTAAGAATATGTGTCTGCGGCTCTCATGTATATTAATGGGGATTTAAACATGAATATAACGCTAGTTTTATGGACTCTGCTGCGCAGGAGAATGTGATCATTCGACTCCGCTCAAAGTCAATGAGCAAAATAAAAGTTGCAAATAAGAAGGAATGAAGCTTTATTATCAAAAGAGATGATTTTTGTGGTGAGACTGGAGATGTAAGCGGCAATTCAAAAGAAATAATAATCATTATATATGGTATGCATGATGAGTATGCTGAAAGAGGACAGATGTAAGGTTAATCCGTCCCTCAACGACACCCTATTAGAATAGATTTTAATGTTTTCCAATATAAACAACATGAAATATTTTATTTAAAAGCAATAAATGCTATTTTTATTTTTGTATCATCTTTCCTCAACTTTACTTACTGTTCTTGGCAAATTGGGATGTTGGCTAAAATGTTGGGATGCACATTTATATGGGGGAATCTAAAGTTTAACACTGCACAGGAGCCATGCAACTCTTAAAAATCCCATTCAAAATACATGAATAAATAAATACATACCGTATATACTCGTGTATAAGCCGACCCGAGTATAAGCCGAGGCCCCTAATTTTGCCCCCAAAAACTGGGAAAACGTATTGACTCGAGTATAAGCCTAGGGTGGGAAATGCTTCCAGGAGGGCCTGATTTCCAAGAACCGGCGAAACCGCACTTGCCGCATATGATTGCAAGTCCCATAGGGAATGATTTAGGCTTGCTGCAGTCTTGCCGTTATGCAGCAGATGCGGCAAAAATGCCAGATCTGCAGCAAAATGGCAGAAAGCGCTGATGTGAAAGCAGTCTAAGGCACCTTTCACATCAGCGTTTCTGCCCGTTTGCGGCAGATTTGTCATCTTTGCCGCATCTGATGCATAGCGGCAAGACTGCAGCAAGCCTAAATCATTCCCTATGGGACTTGCAATCATATGCGGCAAGTGCGGTTTTGCCAGATCCGGTAGATCCGACACTTGCATTACGTGACCGCAAGTCCCATAGGGAATGATTTAGGCTTGCTGCAGTCTTGCCGCAAGTGAGCCGCTATGCAGCAGATGCGGCAAATAAACGCTGATATGAAGGCTGATTAAATTTACCTCAGTGCTCTATCCAGCTTTCCTCTGCTCTATCCAGCTTTCCCCTGCTCTATCCAGCTTTCCCGTGCTCTATCCAGCTTTCCCCTGCTCTATCCAGCTTTCCCCTGCTCTATCTTTTCTCTGCTCTATCCATCTTTTCCCTGTCCTATCCATCTTTCCTCTGCTCTATCCAGCTTTCCCCTGCTCTATCCATCTTTTCCCTGCTCTATGCATCTTTCCTCTGCTCTATCTTTCCTCTGCTGACTACCATTATGGCTCCTCACCTTTTTCCTGTGTGACAAAGAAACTGATTAAAATCCCCTCTGACCACACTCAGCATTAGTTTGTTGGAGGGGATTTCTTTACTGTGTGCAGTGGAGGGATCTGGGTGCAGAGACCCTGAACGTGAAGCACACATACAGGAGGAAGGAGCAGGAGGAATGTAGCAGAGGGATCTGGCTGCAGGGTCCTGGGCTGAAAATTTATGAATGGCTGACAGGAGGAGGAGGAGGACGGAGGTAACTGGGAGTGGGGAGGGGAAGACTGGATGTAGGAATCTGCGCAGCAAATTACTGAACAGTGACAGGAGGGGAAGTGCAGAGGTAACCAGCGAGGTGGGAGACTGGGCGCAGGGATCTCATCCAGGCTGCAAGTGAACAGCAACAGGAGGAGGACGACGGAGGTAACCTGCGGGGGAAGGAAGGGGGTCTGGGAGCAAGCCCTCATGTCATAAAATGTAAAGAGAACAGAGGGAAGCAGCAGGGGGGTGAGGGGCGATCTGGGAGAAGGCACACACCGGCAGGCTGCTGACTGACTCGAGTATAAGCCGAGGGAGACTTTTTCAGCCAAGAACAAGGGCTGAAAAAGTCGGCTTATACTCGAGTATATACGGTAAATATCTGAGCTTTCTGCCAATTCCAATCAATCAATTTTCAAAGTTTATTTCTTAACTTACACTGGACAAATTACAGGGGTTGTCTGGGCTTTTTTTTAAATCTGTGTGTGTATCTAGGCTGCAAAATGCTAAAGGTTTGCAATTTACACCCTGTAAGCATTTTGCATGGTTACCTAGATATGACAGTTCGGTGTGTGGAGGAGCAGCTCAGTCCCAATCTAGAGGCATGTTTGTTTTGGAGCCTGGCTGTAACGTCACAAATGGACGTTACAACCTAGTCTCTAACAAGCCCTCCCCAGTCTCCAACAGCCTCACCCAGTTCACAGCATGCCCTCCCCAGTCTCCAATAGAATCAATTTTAGCATGGTTCATTCTTCTTAACGGTGTCCGGTCTGTCATTTAAGCAATCTGTATTACTGTCACAGCCATCCCCTTTGTGAAGAAGAATAAACCGCTCTGTCAGTGATGTGATGTCTGTCTGCATGGTGATCTTCGCTGTGCCCAGGTTGTCACTGAAGCAATTCTCTTCATCACTGCTATAGTGGTCCCCACTGTGAAGGAGATGACCATGTGCACACACTGAAAACTGGGGAAGGCCTGTTCGAGTCTGGGGAGGGCTTGCTGGAGACTGGGATGAAACGTCCAGTTGTGACATTACAGCCAGGCTCCAAAACAACATGCCTCTAGTCAGGGGGTGAGTAGCTCTGCCACAGATGAAGAATGATGGTGTCTAGGTGACCATGAAAAATGCTAACAAGGTGTAAATTACAAACTGTTAGCATTTTGCAGCCTAGATATACACACACAGATTTTATAACAAGTCCGGACAACCCCTTTTAAGACTTATTGTTATTGGTTACAATGGGTAAAAAAACAGGTTTTTTTTACTTGTTATATTGAGTGAGACCCAATGATGTTTATTGTTTAGTAAATTTAACCCCTTAAATCCTGGGTGATTTGTGAAGTTGATGTACTGTAATTTTTTTCCTTCCCTTCTTCCAAGAGTCATATCTTTTATTTGTCTTATGTACATAGCCATATGAGAGCTTCCTTTCAAGCAAAGTTTGTTGCAAGTACAGTTATCATTTGAAATTGGAATTATGTATGTGATAGAATATAATTGGATATTTTCTATTTGCATTAACATCATTTAAAAAAATATACACCACATACGCTACTTATTGTCGTTCGCATGACATAATTTGTTTTACCATAACATGTGCTGAGAAGATGGTTGGATCCAGTTGCCATGCAATGGTAAAAAAAAAACAAAAACAAAAAAAAACAATATACAACTGATTTATTTTTAGGTTAGTTTTTATGGCATTTCTGGTGTTTTAGACCTGAGCTGAAAATATTGTTTTCCAAATCAGTACAATCATACTCCAAATATGCTTGCAATTTTATTTAAAGAAAACCTGTCAATTTCAAAATCGCTATTTACCTTCAGATATAGTGAAAATCAAAGAAAAGATTAAAAGATTGATTCCTTCAAACTGAGGTACTGAAGGAGACCACTATGAATCCTGTGGACAGCCAAGATCACAAATAAGGCTGTTCTGGAACACGTTAATCCACAGAATCCCTGTTAGGAAAAGTCATAAAACTGTCTTACTTCGGCCATGTGATGAGTGCAAATTCCCTTGAGATGGACATGATGCTTGGTATGGTCAGTGGTATTAGAAGTCACAGAAGACCTAAGACCAATTGACTGGACACCATCATGGCAGACACAGGAATGAACATCAGAGAACTGAAGGATGCTGTGACAAACAGAGAAGCTTGGAGGAAAATGGTTCACATGGTATCTAATAGTCAGACAGAACTGAACAGATGAAATTGGAATAGTGAAAATCTGTAGGTAAGTAGCATTTAAATCATGTCTTCCAGGTTTAGGTGAACTGTTGCTACAGGGAGAAAATCTACCTACATATATGCCTTTGAACTGGAAGAGTGCGAATGCTCCTTTTATTCGCCACCTGCTTGGTCCATGTGACCGGCACCTGATTGGTCTATCTGAAAGAGAAATAAAACAAAGCAGCGGTCATATTGGCACACCCAAGTGAAGGATGTGCCAATATTCCAGCTGCACACTGCTGCTGTCCTCCAGATCCAGGTCCTCAGTTCATCGCCTCATCTTCTGTCACTGCCTCCTCCTGTTCGGTCACCTACATTGTTGCCACCGCTGTGCTGCCCTGCACATGCACATTTCGTAAACTCGCCCCCATTCTCACTTCACCACGGCCTTCACTACTTCTTCCAATTTGTGCTCCACTGGGGAATGCATATAGGAAGCATTGTTCTTCCTACATGTGTTCCACAGTTGAATGCATGCCATTACAGTGCATCTGGCCAAAGACAGTGCAGGTGACCCTAGACAGCACAGGGGGCAGATACAGCACATAGGGCCAGAGAGAGAGCACAGGGGGTAGAGACAGCACAGGAGGAACAGACAGCACAAGGGGGCAGAGACAGCACAGGGCAACATAGAAAGCACAGGAGGAACAGACAGCACAGCGGCCACAGACAGCACAGGGAGACAGAGCTAGCACAGGAGGCATAAACAGCACAGGGGGATATAGCCAGAACAAGGGGGGGGGGATATACAGTGTACAGGGCCAAAGACAGCACAGGAGGCAGAGACAGCATAGAAGAGCAGAGGCAACATTAAGGGGGTAGACATAGTACATGGGCCACAGAGAGCACAGAGGGGCAGAGACAGCACAGGGGGAAAAGACAGCATGGGGGGCAGATACAGCACATGGGTCCAGAGACAGCATAGGGGCAGAGACAGTGGATTGGGCCATAGACAGCACAGCGGAGCAGAGACAGCACAAGAGGCAGATACAGTGCACAGGGTCAAAAACAGCACAAGGCAGCAGAAACAGCATAGGGAGGCAGAGACAGCACAAAGGAGGGGAAAAGGGTACATAAGAGGGGAAGAGAGCGTACAAGAGAGCAAGAGAGAGTGCACAAGAAGGGAGGAGAGTGCACAAGGGGGAAGACACATTGCACAGGGGAGAAGAGACAGTGCACAGGGGCCAGAAACAATGCACAGGGGGGCAGAGACAGAGCATAGGGGGCAGAGACAGAACAGGAGGCGGAGAGAGCACGTAAGACGGGAAGAGAGAACAAAAGATGGGAAGAAAGAGCACACAAGTGGAGAAGAGACAGTGAACAAGGGAGGCAGAGAGAGCGTATAAGGGGGGAAGAGACAGTGCACAGGGAGCAGAGAGCGCACAGAGGGAAAAGAGAGTGCACAGTGGGAGAGCACGCAGGGCAAAAACAGTGCACAGGAGAGCAAAGACAGTACACAGTGAAGCAGAGATATTGCATGAGGCAAAGACAGCACATAGGGGGAGGAGAGGATGTATAGTGGACAGAGATAGTGCATGATGGGTGAGACTGCGCACAGAGGTGAGACAGCGCATGGTGGGAGAGACAGCACAAAGGGAAGAGAGAGTGCACAGAGAGAGAAGACAGCACACAGGGAGGAGAGCGCATGGGGAGAAAGACAGTGCACAGGGGGGTGGAAGGTCAAAGGATAGAACACAGAGGGAAAACACAGCACAGGGGGAAAGAGAGAGAATGGACTTGGGGGAGAACGCACATGGGGGGAGAGATGGCCAACATCCCCACACCACAGAGCCCACCCCCTTTGTGATGTCACCACCCTCCTGATGCGATAGCATCGGGCACTTCATCTAATTAGATTATATTCTCTCTCCAGTCACTCGAATCCAGTTATCAGGGTGGCACAGAGAGCTGTTGTAGTCATCATTTGCTGTAAAGTGAGTGCAGCCGGCTGTCAATTAATGTGACGAGGAATCATTACAGCAACTTCATTGTGCAGTGTGACTGGGAGGATCTAGTTTTTTTTTTTCTTTTTTTTATTGGAATAGCTGTTCCTCCAGTAAGGCAGCTAAGCATCATTTCATTCTTATTTATCTGCAGATGTACCCAGTATCTTCAGTTAAATAACATTTTTGGAGGTGACCAGTTCCCTTTAAGTAGTGAAAAAAAATCTGAAATTTGCAAAAAATTAGTATGTATCATCATTTTCTGAGACCCACAACTTTTTTATTTTTCCATTGATGGAGCTGTGTGAGGGTCTGGTTTTTTGCACAGACAAACTCACCAGCGATGTGGGCCAGCGAGATCGCTGGTAACTATGGTACACATCGGGTTACTAGGCGGCGCGCGGAACTTAGTAACCCGACGTTTACCATAGATACCATCTCCCAGCATAGGCTCTGCCGCTGGGAGATCGTTCATCGTGGTGTCACACACCACGATGAAGCAGATTGTTCAAGCGTTTATCGCTTGATATGAGCTCCGGCTCTCATATCTGCGATGTCACGATCAAGCGATTTTACATTGTAAAATCGCTTGATCAACGTAGCGATGCACAAACGATATCGCTTAAGCGATCAAAAAGCAGATCGCTTAAACGATATCGTTCAAGAAATTGAAGCGTGTGACGGCCGCCTAAGGCTAGTGTCACACTTGAAAGGTTGCATCCGTTTACTGGGTGCATTAATGGATCCAGTTTTTCTCCTTGCCATTTCTGAAGCATTTTTACTGGAGCCGGTACCAGATCTGTTAACGCATGGTACATACATGTACCATGCGTTAACGAGTGCATTGCCCATAGTCTAAAAAAAAAGATTTGGTTTTGAAAATGCACGAAAAAACATTGCAGACCATGTTTTTACTGGATTTGGGAAAAACCCAATCCAGTAAATGCATTGCGCTTTTGCAATCAGGTTTTTGCATTGAGTCTATGGGTGCATTAATGGATCCGGTTTTCAAGATTTCAACATGTCAAAAACTGGATACATTTACTGGATACATGATGCATGTGTGGCCCTAGCCTAAGGCTGGTTTCACATTGCAATTTTTTTTTCCTGATCAGGTTTCATTCGGTTTGTGTGCCAAAACCAGGAGTGTCTCCAAAACTCAGAACAGGTGTCAATCTTTAAAATATAGTTTTTCTCTGCAAGTTCCTCTCCTGGTTTTGGCACACAAACCGGATGGAACCTGATCAGGGAAAAAACTGAGGTGTGAAATCAGCCTTAGGCGGCCGTCACACACTGCAATATTGCTAATGATATCGTTTAAGCGATCTGCTTTTTGATCGCTTAAGCGATATCGTTTGTGCATTGCTGCATGTAATCAAGCAATTTTACAATGTAAAATCGCTTGACCGTGACATCGCAGATATGAGAGCCGGAGCTCATATCTAGCGATGAACGATTTAACAATCTGCTTCATCGTGGTGTGTGACACCACGATGAACGATCTCCCAGCGGTAGAGCCCATGCTGGGAAATGGTATCTATGGTAAACGTTGGGTTACTAAGCGCCGCGCGGCACCTAGTAACCCGATGTGTACCATAGTTACCAGCGATCTCGCTGCTCCATATCGCTGGTGAGTCTGTCTGTGTGACAGCTCACCAGCGATGTGAACGATATTGTAAGCGATCGCGCGTGCACGTGATCGCTTACAATATCGTTCACGATGTCGAGACATGTGACGGCCGCCTTATATAGATCTGCTTTAAAGGAAACCTGTGAGCTGGTTCTACCCCCTTAACCTATCACTAACTGTCCCTGCACCTTGGTAGCTGATCTCTAACCATCCCTGTCTGAGCTAAACGTGCCCTATAAAGTTTAAGACAAATGCTTTATAACTTACATGCAGCCTCCATCCATAGACTGTGAAGGCGGGCTTCGGTGCTCCATTCTCCCCTTCTCGCTCGCTCCTAGCACACCCCGCTGTGCATCCTCATCCCCTTTGCTGTGCCCCTCTTTTTGAAATTCACGCCTCCTTTGTTACTATGATGTGGGTGCTGATCACGTGTTTGGCCCGGCACCGGCGCATGCGCAGTGCGCATGTTGAAGCCGAGCCATAAACGTCATATGTGGCCCGATGCATTGTGGGGGCTTGTGACGTTTATAGCTCGGATTCAACATGCTCACTGCGCATGCGCCGGTTCCAGGCCAAACACGTGATCAGCACCACCCACAGGCACCAGGCCGGATATGGTATTTCGACTTGCGCCGGAGTCATGCTGAACACAAGATCAGCCCCCACAATGTACCCAGCCGGATATGACGTTCGGGCCCGTCGCATCATAGTTACAAAGGAGGCGGGAATTTCAAAAAGAGGTGGCACAGCACAAGGAATGAGGATGCACAGCGGGGCGTGCTAGGAACCAGCGAGGAGTGGATAATGGAGCCCGCTTTTCCAGTCTCCACGTGGAGACTGCTTGTAAATTATAAACCATTTTTCTTAAACATTATAGAGCACGTTTAGCTCAGAGAGGGATGGTTAGGGATCAGCTCAGAAGGTGCAGGGACAGGTAGTGATAGGTTTCGGCAGTAGAATAAGCTGACAGGTTCCCTTTAACAGTAACTCAATATTTTGGCTATTTTTACAGATCACTAAGCAGTTTTGCTGAAAGGTAAAAAGTAGCATGTAAAATTGTGTATACGGTAATTTATCTAAAAAATTGTCACATCTGCCAACTTGATGTTCTTTCCAATCTAATTTTTGAAAATGTTGCACAGAAAATTACATCTTTAAATTTCAGGTCTTCTTTTAGTTTTGTCATTGTAAAATTTTAACTTTTTCAATTCTAATAGCATCTCACATTTTAAATGTATCATTATATCAGATTAACAAATTGCAAATTACGCTTTAATAGACAGTGGGCTTAGCAGAGATTCATATGAAATCATGAAGCTTCTGTTTTAATCTTGTGATTTATGTATTCCCTAAACAGTCTATGAGTGTTTAAATTGGCTAATTTGAAATAAATACAAGCGATGAATAGTAGGTAATATTTCATCACTGAAATACATTTGTAATGTTATGAGATTCAAGCTTTGAGGTTTCTTCCAGCAAGGCAGCCCTGTATTTTATGATTTGATTTTACTGAATCTTCACCGAGATACTTATTTAAAACACAGAAATAGAAATATCTAGTTTTTTCAAGTGACAGACGTGCTTCCACTATTTTTTTAGACAAAAAAAGAACGAAAGATAAATCTAAAGGCAGCACTAAATTAAAAATTGTCAAGGAGAGGTGACTGTTAGTGGCAGATAGGCTTAGACAAAGGCTTAGAAAACTGCGGACTGAGCCAGCCAAAGGGCTGAAACTTGTGACCTGCAGGTCACACCATGCCCCCCTCCCCTGACCGCCCAGTGTCATCCCTATTCGCATTTTCAGGATGCATATAGCAGGGTATACATTGGGGGAGCAGGGGTAACCATCCCTGTTTTAACCAGTCAACTTGTGAGACAGCAGATATTATGACGTAAATTTATCGCATGTGCTGTGCAGAGGATCATTGCAGAAAAGTTACGAGGGAATGGGAATGAGGTGGGTATTTGGTGTTTTGTTTTATTCCATATATGTATGGGTTCATATTGTATGTAGGGTGCTTTGTGTGGCTTATAAAGTGTAAAGGAGGCTGTGTGGGGCTCATAAAGTATATAAGGAGGCTATATGGGAGTTCATAATGTATATAGGCGGCTATGTGTAGGCTCATAATGTATATGCTTCGTCCAGGAGGGCAAGGGTACTTGGACAAATTGGGATATCAGTCTGTTGGAAGTTTTGGTGATGACCCCAAAAGCCATGGCCCTGACTGAGCATGTTAAATTAAAAACGTAAAAGAATTAAAAGAAAATAAAGTTTATCGTGATGCCATCTGATGTTTCTCACCAGATATGACCACTGTTGCTTGTAGTGCTTCCCCAGGGGATAGGTGTTACGGCAGCTTGATGGAGCAATCCCCTCAGATGGAGCGGGCTCCTGGGATATAGTAAAGGTAGTGAAATGGATGGTGGTGGTGCAGTAAGGCACAGGAAGGAATAGAGAGATACAGGGATTACTGTTCTTATCGGTCACCTTTACTTCCAGCTTAGTCCAGAGACAACCCTAACGGGATGATGTATTCTCCAAGGTTGCAGCCTGGCCAGCTCACGAGTAGTCTGGGTCCACTCTGCTGACACTCAAAATAGAAGGCTTTTTTCAGCTACCCATTACTGTCTAACATTTTGCTACTCCTTTCTTTCCTTGTGTCCTCATGGTTACAAGTCCCAAAGCAGGTGACTGCGGGCCCTTGTGAGCGACTGCTTTGCAAGTCCTCTTGAGCCTCTGTAGTCACTTTGCCTGGGAGAGTCCACAGTGGTGGCCACAGCACGTGAAGTTCAGTGACCTCCAGTTTCTCGGCTGGTCCTGCAGATTCCCAGACCGAATTGGCCAGTACCCCTGTGCAAAGTGTTCCTCTACCTGACCTAGACAGTCAGCTGTAGATTAAGGTTCCCAGGCCTGAAGATTAGCAGCCAACCCTATTGCACAAGTCCTGCACTTTCCCCAGCTGCCTGAGTTCCCTAGAAGTCACTCCATCTTGCTTTCATGCTGTTCTCCTTCTTTTTTTAACTCTCTCACTAACCCGGAAGTGTCTCTTTCTCTATAGCTTACAAGACCTGTGGTGGGGTAATTGTGGCGCCCTGCTCACGTAGGTAGCCACAGACTTCCCTAATGCACAGCTAGGTTTCCACAGCAGGTATCTACTACATGCAACACCCTCCACCCCGGCACAGTAGGGGAAGCCCCACTTGCTGACCTTAGGCAAGATCCCCTATAAATACTGCTGCTGGGGGAGGAGTTAGTTAGAGTGAGCAGACGCTGGGAGAGCTGCGAAGACGCCTTGGTGATCAGTGCCGTAACTAGGCCCAAACCAGTGACCCAGAGTGGCCCTTCTGCCGTCCAGCAAGCCTAGGAGTGGGAACAGAAGGCAAGAAGCAGAGCCAAAGGAGTGAGGAACTGGCGGAGGTTCACCCAGAGACGTACCGGACTTCGGGGATCCGCACCTGTAAGATTACTTCAAGACTACAGAAAACCCCGTCATACCATGGAGACTTCAGTCACCCAGTCCCCCTGCGTACCCAAAGAGAGGGAGCCAGACACCGCAGTGTACTACAGCAGTGATCAGAGAGGGCAACCCATGGACAACGCAGGAGGAGAGAAAGGACCCGAGAGGTGAGGAGGCCAGTCTGGCTGCATGCAGAGAGGGGCTTCAGGAACAGTAGAGAAGCTGAGGAGGCCTTATACCCACTTGCTGTGGAAGCTCACTGTGCACCTGGTCACCTGACAGTGCCCTGGACATCTTTACCTGCTCATACTACCAGTAAAAGGTAAAAGAGACTTCTATAGTGTGTGCATCATTCCTCCCCACTCCCGGTACCCCTATAGACTGCTCCATCACTCCCTTTCCTTACCTAGAGTTCCAATCCAAGCTGTCCCCTTACACTATGCTGCCCCGGAGGACCAGCTCCACCCGTAGGGAGCTTTGCCAACTTAACCGCATTACCATCAACCTCCGGAGGACTGTAGCGGTGCTGGTGACCCATTACCAAGTACTACAGGTGGCGTCACATGACAAACTCTAATCCCCTGTACATACAGCCCTTTTTGAAGTGTCACCCAGGCCACGGGCTCAGGCGCTGCCACCCGTGACATCCCCGTGAGAACAGCCACCGAGCCTGATACCCGAGTACCCCAGGGCCTGGGGCTCGACATAATGAAGGGCTTGAGCATCACATGACCACACACAGCCCTCCCACTTATTACCTTACCACATGTCCTCTAGGAGGAAGCTTCTGTGTTTCTACTGCGGTGTCTGCAGGACCTGTGGTGAGGTAATGAAGAGAGAGGGTGCTATGTGGTCATGTGATGCTCTGGCCTGCCCTTACCACAGGTCCTACAATGATGGGAGCTGAGCCCACAGTAAGGACTGCACTGTGTTGTCAGGTATGCCATGCATGGCCCTGTGACTGCAGTGATCTGCTCTCCCTCTGGGCCAGGCATGACTGTTCCTGCTATTTGGCACCCTTCTCCTGCTGACTCATTCCCCTCCGGACACACGATCTCCCCAGCCGTAGCAGGAATCCGGTGCTGGGGAAACCACGTGTGTCTGATGTTTAATGAAGGCTCCCTGCCTATGGCTCAGCACTGAAGCCCTTGCTGACAGGTGGGCGGGGAAGTGGCTAATGAATATTCCTTCACTTCAAGCAACGGCAACACGTGGTTTCCCAAGCACTGGATTCCTGCAGCGGTGACCTTTTCCTGCTGTCTGCGATCCCAGTCCAACACAGCCCCCTCCTTCAGCATGTTACATTTGGAACATAAGATGCACCCCCCACTTTTGGAGGAAAAAAAGTACATCTTATGGTCCAAAAATGCGGTAATCAGTCAGACTCTAACCTCTACAACATGGGCAAGACCAAAGAGCTTTCAGGGAAAATATCCTAGACCTGCACAAGGCTGGAATGAGCTACAAAACCATAAGTAAGACGCTAAATGTGAAGGATACAACTGTTGGTGCAATGATGCAATAGTAATAAAATGAAAGGAATACAAAATGAATAAATTGATGTTGATCTGGGGCTCCATGCAAAATTTCACCTCATGGTGTATCCAGGATCATGAGGAAGGTGAGAGATAAGCCTAAAACTACACGGGGGAGGAACTTGTTAATGATCTCAAGGGAGCTGGGACCACTGTCACCAAGAAAACCATTGGTAACACATTACTCCGTAATGGATTAAAATCCTGCAGTGCTCACAAAGTCCCACTGCTCAAGAAGGCACATGTGCAAGCCCATCTGAAGCTTGTCAGTGAATGTCGGTGATTCTGTGAATGATTTTGAGAAAGTGCTGTGGTCAGATGAGTCAAAAATTGAGCTCTTTGGCATTAACTCAACTTGCCATGTTTGGAGGAAGAGAAAGGCTGCCTATGACCCAAAGAACACTGTCCTCACAGTCAAGCATGGCATGGAAACATTGTGTTTTGGGGATTTTTCTCTGCTAAGGACCCAAGACTACTTCACCACATCAATGGGACAATAAATTGTACCGTAAAATCCTGAGTGACAACATTCTTCTCTCTGCCAGGACATTAAAAATGTGTTGTGGCTGGGTCTTCATGACAATGACCCATAACATACAGCCGAGGCAATAAAGGAGTGACTCACTAGAAAACGTATCTCGGGAGCTGAAGCTCTGAGTTGCCAAGCGACAGCATCAAAATCTTAATGATTTAGGGATGATCTGCAAAGAGGGATGGAACAAAATTTCTCCTGACATTTGCACAAATCTCATTATCAACTACAAAAAATGTCTGACTGCTGTGCTTGCCAACAAGGGTTTTGTCACTAACTATTAAGTCTTGTTTGCCAGAGGGATCAAATACTTATTTCTGTCTGTAAAGTGCAAATAACTTTATATAATTTAGACAATGTGATTTTCCGGTTTTATTTTTCATATTCTATCTCTCCCTGTTAAAATTAACTTACTCTTAAAACTATAGACTGTTCATGTCTTAGTCAGTGGGCAAACCTAAAAAAAATCAGCAAGGAATCAAATACTTATTTCCCCCACAGTACGGGGCTATGTAAGGGATTATACAAGTATACAAAAGGCTATGTAGAGTTCATAATGTATATAGGAGGCTATGTGAAGGCTCATGCTTTAGTTACGAGGCTATGTGTAGCTCATATTGTATATTGAACAGAATGTATAAATGAGGCTATGTGATGAATTATACTGTATATAGGAGACTATGTGTGGATTTATTATGCATATTGAAGGCTATGTGGGGCTTATGCTATATTTAAGAGTCTATATTGGGCTCATAGCATATATAGGAAGCTATTTGTGGCTCATGCTTTATTTAGGAGTCTATGTGGAATTTATAGTGTACATAGAAGGCTATGTGGCTCTCATGCTCTTTATCAGAAAAATTATGGGACTCATAATTTATATTAAAGGCTATGTGAGGGCTCAAACTGTTTTAGGAATCCATATAAGGCTTAAAATGTATATAGGGAGATATTTGAGGGCTCATACAGCATTTAGATGCTATTTGTGACTCACAATGTAACTTAAAGGCTATGTGAGGGCTAATGCTGTATTTAGGAGGCTATGTGGGGCTCATAATGTATAAAGGAGGTTGTGTAGGGGATTATACAGTATACAAGAGGCTATGTGGGGCTCATAATGTATATAGGAGGCTGTGTGAGGGCTCATGCTTTATTTACAAGGCTATCTGTGGATTCATGCTGGGTTTTGGAGGCTACTTGGGGCTCATGTTGCATATTTGACACAATGCGAGGCTCATAATGTATATAGAAGGCTATGTGAGGTCTTAAACTGTATTTCAGGGAGTATGTGGGGGTTCATTATGCATAAAGAAAGCTTTGTGGGGCTTGTGCTGTACCTAAGATGCTATGTGGGGCTCATAATATATGTAAGAGGCTATGTGTGACTCATGCTGTATTTAGGATGCTTTATAGGGTTGATAATATATATAGAAGGCTACATGGAAGCTCATACTGAAATTAGGATTCTGTGTGGGGGCTTATACTTTATATAGAGCCTCTATGTGGGGGCTCATAATGTGTGTATGGAGGTTCAAAACAAAGTAAAGAAAATGTCCAGCTTAACCTATAGTGAAAGAAAAGGAAGAGGATCCTTGGGCGGTGTTTGTGACAAGTAGAAGTCGGCAGCAGTGAGGGAGTAAAGTTGATGTCCAGCAACAATATGTCAAAAGGTAATAAAATAAAAAAAGTTACTGAGAAAGTTTAAAACAAATCATAACAAAAAATTGAGGATAAAATCCTCGGGAATCATCCATTACGCGTTTTGATCAATGAAGATCCTAATCATACCATGATCCCAACACTTAGGTGCAATAATTTAATAGAGCTGAAGAGGGAAATGATGTTAAACATGGAATCACATCATTTAAGGTGGCTGCAAAAGGAAGCAAAATCTTCAGGCAACTGCCCCGCAAACAAATGTGGAAAGGGAGTAAATATAAAAATTTACATGGGCTCCCACTGCAACGGCCGCAAGGGCCACGAGGTACTTGGTAGCCGGGCCAGTCGACTTTATTGGTGAAGGTCATGGTGGCTGTGATCCGGCTCCGTGGCTCTGGCCGTGCAGTGAAGGGGTATTTACAAGGGATTTTCATGATGCCACCTGGGGTACTCGGCCAGGGATGGCCGACACTACAGATCTGGGATTGCTGGGGAAGATGGTGCGGCAGCTGGGATGGTATTGCTCCCCACAGGTGGAGCAGGGCCCTAGGGTAGTGTGACAGTCTATTGGTATGGTGATGATCAGAGTGCAATAGGCGGCAGGAAGGGTGCCCAGAATAACAGGAGAACACCAGGGTTGCAGTTCTTAAGCATTTACTCATAGTTCAGGTCAGTAGTCCAGCCTGGCTGAGCACCATGTCCTCCAGGTCAGCAATTTAGTCAACTCCCAGGCAACTTGGGTTAATTCTACAGAGAAACCTTGTCGTAAGCCTCTTCTGGTTGAGTTCCCACTCTGGCTACTCTTCTTTCCAGCCCTGCATCCTCGTGCACAGTGTCCCAAGCAAGTGGCCGTGGGCCTTGTCAGGCAAAGAGCGAAACGTCCCCTGACCCTACACACAGCCACCGTTTGAATATGCACCATCAGTATCCACTGCCCATACAGGTGCAGCGGCCTCTGGTTTCCTAGCTTCAACTTAAAGTATGTTGCTAGATCAAGGCTAGTCCCCTCTTGCAATCTAGCTCCACCAGCAATGCCCTCCAAGGCGATTGCTGGAACGGGGTCCCTCCGGCCAGGGTTCCCTGGTGACCTTCTCTCTGGTCCCACTCCTCCCCTGGAATGAACCTCTCCTAGAGCTCCATTTTTTCTTGGTGTTCCTCTCAGCCTCTCAGCAGACTGAACTTCTATCCTGAACTCACTGTCTTGTCCTCTGACTGACTCCTCCTATTCCTCTTTCTCTTTTCTACTTTCTCCTCCCACCCCTTTTACCTACTCCTTCCCCCAGCCTGAAGACGGGGCCCTCCCTCAATAGGGTCCACCCAAGATCCCCTGGCCTGGAGTTATGATGGGTGTTGGGTGCAGGTGTTCGTGTGTCTTGGTTTCGTGTCCCCTACTTACCTGGCAGTGGGATACCATACATATGGCTTAGGTGCAGCACCTTTGTGATGACCAGACTGCAGGGTTGCCACATCACCTATTTTTGATAACCAGTGCAGGTAAAACAGAATATTGTGGCCTGTAACCCTCAGCTGTCTGTTTTACCTTGGCTTGTTATCAAAAACAACAGGCATTCCATTTATTAAAATGATTTAAATACATCATTCAACAAAACAGCATGGGCTCCACACTATTTTGATGTTTTTTCAGGAAGAGTAGGTCCATGATTATTTGACTCTTTGTAGCCTAAATATACCAGCCCATAGCCTCCCCAGAAGTGGCACATCCATTAGATGTGCTAATTCTGTCACTTTACTCATCCAGATTGCCCTGGTGCAGCAGCAATTGGGGTAATTAATGGGGTTAATGAGAGCTGGAAATTGTAAGCTGGCATCAAGCCAAAAAATGGTGGCTTGGAGAGCTTGAAGGCTACTTCTCATGAGCCTTTCACTCATTTTTATGTGGTAAACTGGTTGCATAATAATAAAGTAGTTAAAGAGATGAAAAGAACATAAGTGTTATTTTTTTAAGATGTTAATTTCCCTTTTAACCAAGGGAGCATTAACAGGGATTCTTCTCTGGAGGTGTTTATTTATGCCCCTGCTTAACACTGCCCAATCATAAGAAGGCAGATTAATAGGCTAAAGTAAAGCAGAACATTGTATGTAATGATACACAGTGTAGTTATACAACTTTGTTGTTATTGTACTGACAATGAGCACTAGAAGTGAGATCTCAGTGTGACATGGTTAGGCTAGTTTCACACTTGCAGTTTTATCCAATCAGGCAAGATCAGGTTTATCAGCAAAAACCTTATCCTGTCAAGATCCAATTTTTTCCCATTCCCTTTAATGGTGTCAGGAAATAACCTGAAGCAATAGTATTCTACCTGACAGCATTAAAGTAAATGGGCAAAAAACTGGATCCTGAATCAATCAGGTTTTTGTTGATAAACCTGATCTTGCCTGATTTGAAAAATATGCAAGTGTGAAACCAGCATATGTGTCTTAGGCAAGGGTAACATTTGCGGTTTGGTTTTCAAAACTGGATCCGGTTTTGTCCATTAAAAATGGTCAAAATCGGATCTGGTTCCGCAGCCATAGGCTGCAATAGAAAATCCGGATTGCACTTAATGCCATCCGGTTACCACATCCGGTTTTGCAGCCTGCGGTAAAAATCATGCAGGCTGCATTTTTCAGAGTGGTTGAAAAACCTGATCCGATTTTTTATCATGGGTGTGGCTCCCCGCAACGAGAGCGTCACAGGAAAGTATTGCATCCCTGACTGAAGATGTAATATCTTCTGTCTCAGTGATGACATGGTTAAACCAGAGCTCCATACACCACATGTACCACTTAGAGACAGAGGGCCAATCAGGTCCTGGTGGGAGGAGTGTAGGTGTAGTGTGTAGGAGAAGTTAGGAAGAGAGTCGAAGTGGAGTAACGTAGGAGAAGAAGAAGCAGGATTTGCACAGTTCCGTGCAGCCTAGTACCGAAACTTACCGGCAGGGCACCATTAAGCCAAACCGGAACACAGGCAATACCGAGCGGGTTCAAACATACCTGTGCCCAACCACCGGACGCCGGGTAAGAGACGAGCAGACGTCTATTCCTGTTCTGCAGAAAACCGGAGTGAAGGAACGGCTTCTTAGGAGCGCCTCACTACAGCTGCAATTCAGCCATCTTGCCAGTGAGAACCCACCATAGGGAAACAGGCCCCCTCCAACCAGGCAATTACACCGGCAGGGAATCGTAAGACACCTCCCTGGTACCTCGAACTGGCACACTAAGGCGACGTCGGCAACTAGAAAAGACAGTTAGATAAGGAGGAACACCGTGGAACTCTGGGCTAAAACCAGTCATCGCTGGGACCACCCGGTCCGTTACTCAAGACTGTATACCGTGTATCACCACAGCTGTTACAGTAAAGACCCGTTACAGTGGAACCTGGTGTCCATGCTTTCCTTCAGAACTGTTATTTATCTTGCTTAACAAACAGCAGAGCTGCCGTATTCCATCCAGTGCAGCTCCTGGCCCGGGGACTCCTGCTCATCCTGTGGGGAGCATCCCATCAAGCTGCCGCACATCCCCTAGAGGCCCAAGCAGCGCCGGTGCCATCACCGGATACCCACAGGTGGCGTCACAACAAACAAGAATCATCCCAATCCTAATATCCCCTTTGATCTGACCTCCGGGCCCCACAGCCTCATGCGCGGAACCGTGACAAGTGCTGCATCACCTGAGACGTGAGCATCCGGCAATGGTGAGTCATGGGCGCCTATGGCAACCGGATCCAGTACAGTGTCAGTCAGATAGCGAGTGGATTTCAAGTTAGATAGTTAGGTTTAGGAAGTAGGGACTAGTTGTAATATCAGTCCTTTTGAGGGCTAGGTTAAAGAAGTTCCTAGCACTTTTTTGCCAGGCAGGTCTGTGCCAGTGCTGTGCAAGTGTTTTTCACAGCATCTTGCCAAATCTAGCTCAGCCAATTCTTTTGGGCTAGTAGTGTAGCACTGCTGTGAAGCAAGCTACACCAACTGTCTTTAGTAGCCAATGTTTTAATGCATCTAGCCCAGGCAATCCTTTTGAGCTAGTAGCAGTGTCTGGTAGTCACCGCCTTTGTATCTTTGTATCTAGAGTAATAACAATTATTTACTGCATCTAGCCCAGGCAATCCTTTTGGGCTAGTACCAGTGTCTGGTAGTCAGCGGCGTAGCCCAGCTGTTAAGCAAGCTACACTGCCTGTCTATCTAACACCAATTTTTTACTGCATCTAGCCCAGGCAATCCTTTAAGGCTAGTAGCAGTGTCTAGTAGTCAGCGGTGTAGCCCACCTGTGAAGCAAGCTACACCGCCTGTCTATCTAATACCAATTTGTTACTGCATCTAACCCAGGCAATCCTTTTGGGCTAGTAGCAGTGTCTGGTAGTCAGCAGAGTAGCCTATCTGTGAAGCAAGCTACACCGCCTGTGTATCTAATAACAATTTTTTTCTGCATCTTACCCAGGCAATCCTTTTAGGCTAGTAGCAGTGTCTGGTAGTCAGTGGAGTAGCCCAGCTGTGAAGCAAGCTACACCGCCTGTGTATCTAGTAACAATCCTTTACTGCATCTAACACAGGCAATCCTTTGGGCCTAGTAGCACAGTTTTGCCCCTCAGCTCTGCTCGGTTTCCATCCATAGTTTTTTGTGCAAACAACTACAGAGTTGCCAATTAGTTAACCTCCAAAATGAGTGGCAAAAGGCCTGCTGCTGGTGGAAAGGGGAACAAGCGTGTTGGAAAGGGAAAAAAAGTTTGTGTCTTTGGGGTAGGTGGTAAAGCAACAGTAACATCTGCAGGAGAATAAACATCTTCCAGCCAAACTAAGATGTCTACTTCTTTTCGTGGACAATCTGATATGACCCCTTTCTTACGGACATGAGTCACACGACGATCGCACCAATTGTAGATGAGGCGCAAAAAGAGCAGGTGCTTGAATGGATAGCAAGCACTTCATCTAGTGGGATCTCCTCCACCTCAACTTCAACATCACAAATACACCAGTCCTCAGAGGTGTCACCCCAATCAAACTTGCTTCCTCACAGCTCCTAAGTCCCAAGCCGCCTGTCTGAGTATGGGGTAAGACAGATGGTTGAGTATGCAGAGCTGTTCACTCATACTATAGCCTGGGAATCAGAGGTCTGCTCCAAAGCTTCTGTGAGTCCAGACGAGGAAATGATCCGCACTGATGCCCAGAAGCTTTGTGGGTCGAATCCAGGCACAGATGAAGAAGGTTCTGAGCAAGCATAATGTAGACCCTAACTCCCAAACTGTAAGTCCTGTTGGTGGAGACAATGAAGAAGATGCTGATGAGACTGAGATACCTGATTGGGATGACAACTTGACTTTTCGGTCAGGGCAGGAAGAGCTTGGCTCTAAAGATGACGGGTGTGAGAACACACAGGGTGATGATGAGCTTGGAGATCCCACTTACTGTCAACCCACAGTCAGCCAGTCGATGAGAGTCAGCAGAGGAGGTGGAGGAGGATGCTAGTGATGACAAGGTTAGGTTGTGCATTCCTGGACATAGACGGAATACTGGAAGCACGTCAACAACTGCATCCTCAACCACAGCTCTGCCTCTGAGCAGACATTGTGGTGGCTCTTCTTCAGGTCACATGGGCTCTAAGCCTTGGCTAGCCTGGGCCTTTTTTGCGATCGCAAAGGATGACCCAACTCAGGATTACACAGCAATAGAAAAGTCCTTGCGGATGCATGACTTGTTCATCTTGATGTCTACATTGTCACTGGACACAGCCGCATGCGCTTATCTGTCAGCACACCACCAGCAGTGCTGAAGACACGTTCAGAGAGAACGCTGGCTGCAGAGCACGAAAATATCACCAAGGCATGAGTGGCGAGCTCAGGCCATTTTTCCAGATTGGAAGCCCAAAATGAGCAAGGGTCCAGTTCCACAGTCATGGCATCGATGCTCACTTGGAGATACTCCTGTACCATCTTCTCTAGGCGTTGACTATGGGTCAGACTTCTTGTCTCCTCTGACCTTGCAAAGGATGGTCTAAAAAATTGGTGAAATGATTCCACAAAATTGCTGTTACCACCAGATATGATGTTACTGTTACGGTTTGAGTGATGACTCAATGGTCACACGGTTGGCAAGTTAGAACTGTGAGATTCAATATGTGCACCACTGGTGTTTAGTGGAAAAGCAGATCTAAGATTCTGTAACAGCTTCTGCTGATTTTCCTGTATGTGTGAATCCCTTTATATGGTAGGAATAATTTTGCCAAATTTACTCATGTACTGGGGATCTAAGGCAACCCAGTAGTCGGCATTACTTCGAATTCTGACAATCCAAGGGTCATGTTACAGGTAGTGCAGCAAGAAGGCACTCATGTGTATTGCGCATCCAGTACTTGTTGTGTTGGTGGAAGTGAGGTAAGAATTATGCTTCCTTCCTCTGCCCTCTCCCCACAACCTCGCACAACAGAAATGTGATTAAGGTCTCCCTCATCTGAGTCCTCCATGCCCTTCGCTAGTTCATCCTCCATTTGTTTCTCAGCTCCTACACATTACTCAACAGTTTGGCTGCTACCATGCACCTTCATTAATCTCTCTCCCCCACCCTCCCATTCCTGCCGCCTTGGTGCTGCCAACCGTTTGGACCTTGGAGATCTTGTTATCCCTTCCGCATACGACACCTCCTGTACTTCCTCCCCCTCCTCTTGTCCCACCACCTGACTTCGAATACTGATTAAAGTGTACTCCAGCATGTAAATGACCGAAATAGTCATGTTGATAATGGCATCTTCAGCACTAAACAGCTTCGTCACCATTTCAAAACTGTGCAGATGGGTGCATAGGTCCTTGATCTGAGACAACTCCAGCAGCCTGATTTTCCCCACCTCCCGATCTCGTTGGCCCAGGCTATATGTCATAACGTATTGCACCAGGGCTCGTCGGTGCTGCCACAGTCACTGCAACATGTGCAGAGTTGAATTCCATCGTGTTGGCACATCGCATTTCAGCAGGTGAACTGGCAGGCCTAACAACTTCTGTAGCGATGCAAGTCGTTGAGCTGCGGGATGCGAATGACAGAAGTGAGCACACAGCGTCCGTGCCCTCTGTAGAAGCCCTTCTAGGCCAGGATAGTGGGCTAAAAATTGCTGGACAACCAGGTTCAAAACGTGAGCCATACAAGGCACTTGAGTGATATTGCCCCGGCGAAGGGCCGCACCCAGGTTTGCAGCATTGTCGCACACTTCCTTCCCTGGCTGCGGTTCAGTGGAGACCACCATTGATGACCACAAGTGTTCAGCTGTGTGACTCACATTTCCCAGACATTTCAACATAAACACCGCCTGATGCCATTGAGCCCTGCTGCCAGCATAGTAAGGAGGTGTGCAGGATTCATTCTTCGCAGTTAGAACGCCGGTGGCATTACCAGACAGGCTTTGGGTGCAGGTGGAGGAATGAGACGAGGTTGAGGAGGCAGAAGCAGTGGAGGAACTTCTACATACAGAGGACTGACGCACAACTTGTGGGGATGGGAAGACTTGGACAGCAGCCCGTTTTCCTGCTGTCACCATAGTTACCTAGTGCCGACATGTAACGCCCCTGTCCATGCTTACTGGTCCAAGTGTCTGTGGTGAAATGCTCCCTGTCACACACAGACTTTCTCAAGAAAGCGGTGATGTTGTTTGCGACATGCTGGTGTAGCGCAGGCACAGCTTTCTTTGAGAAATAGTGGCGACTGTTCATCTGGTACTGGGGCACTGCGATATACATAAGGTCTCGAAAATCCTCTGTGTACACCAGGCGGAAAGGCAGCATTTCTGTAGCCAATAGCTTGCAGATGGTGAAATGCAATCACTTAGCTTTATCATGGCTAGGAGGAAATGGTCTTTTATTTGTCCACATCTGAGGGACCGAAGACTGGCTGCTGTCCTGAGACGGGGTAGAGCAGGGTGTCCCAGGCAAACTGCTGGTCTGTGAGGAAGGTGCAGGCGGAGATATTATGTTGCCTTCATCCAAAGGTGTTGCTCTCGATATCGGAGAGCGCTCAACACCAGCAGGTGTTTCCACTTCCAAAAGAACTGACGACCTTCTAATCATACTGGCTGTTGTAGGTAAAGAAGTGGAAGGTCTGCATCCAAAAGCATGTGTGACTGCTGTCCCCACAGTCAAAGAGGATGAAGGGGCTGTGGATGTACTTGATGGGGCAGACGGTGGTTGGCCCGGCCTACTAGGCCGCATTGTAGCACAGTGAGCTTCCCACTGCAACTTATGCTTCATATCCATGTCACGGTTCATGCATGAAGTACTCAAACTATTGATTTTTTGGCTTCTACTTAGATTTTGGTGATAAATCTTACAGATAACATGGGGAGACTAAAGGCATGTGGATTTGTGAATGTGCTGCATAAAAGTCACCTCACCAACCATTTTAAGCTTGGAACTCTGGGGCAATTGATGCCACTTAAGTGGTGTCTGTGCCCAAAGTTTTGGAAAAAAATGGACACTCTTGTTGGAGTCCCCTTGCTGTGTTTTACATGATTTCAGAAGGGCATCACATGCCTATATCTGTGTCTCCTACTCCTTTTACTCCTCCAGCTCTTTTCTTTTCGCATGACTATATGTACTTGTCACTTTTCCATGTATTTGTTGTGTCTTCTGAGTAATTTGTCAGCTTTTGGACACCTTTGAAGGTGTTTTCTATGTGTTTTTTTATGTGTTTGTATGGGTTTCTGTTTGCCTGCCATTGTTTTCAATGGTGTTCGATGGTGTTCGACGAACATTCGATGACCCTCCAATTTGACTAGGGTGGTGGCTCATCTCTAGTGGTGGATCAATACAAAGGTCTAGGCAAAAGGAGAGTCAGAAGCAAGGTCCAACTTTACTTAAATAATACATCAGAGGCTGAGCACAAGGGCACCAGGCACACAGACACCACCAAGTTAAAGCTAAAACTGTCAGTGATTTGATCATTACCAGCAAGCTAAAAAGCTAGGTAATTACCCAGAATAGGTGACACCTGGAGTAAACCCTGCAGACTCAGCCAGAGAGAGCAGCTAGGCTGTCAATAATAATAATTATACACCCAACATGCCCCTGATTCAGATTGAATGACTGGGCTGTCACCTAATGCACTGACAGCCGAGCATACCTCAGATCCTATAGGGTGGTTGAGCTGTCACTCACAGAGTCCATATGACACTGTGAAATGGTGTAATTGTGACAACATTCCTTAATGTGGTGTTTAATAAATGGTTCACCAATTTGTAATGCATTACTTTGAACCTTTTTTCCATTTTTCAAATGTGTATACTTAATGTTCATTGGCACAGCAAGCATATTACAGGATTTTATATCCATCTAAAAATAAGTGCAATATTTTTAGAAATCCACATTTTTTCATGACTGATATCAAATATACTGCCATTCAATGCTGTTAATGGTTTTCTTATCATAATAAATTAGTGAAACTGAATCATAATGAATCCATATCCAATAGATTGTGTGTTTTTAAATTACTATGCATCAGATATGCAATAAGAATTACACATCTGCATGCAGATGCATCAATAAATATCTACAGTAGATACTCAGAGATGTCTTCTTGATAAAGAAGACTTCAACCAGAAGCCGATCAAGTCCCGTAGACCAACCTTTTGAGTGTTGAGGAGGAGTCATTTTTATTATACTCATGTATGTAAAGTGCTATGGAATGAATAGCGCTATATAAATGAATAAATTATTATTATATCTAATATGATACACATTTTGAAGAACCCTTATGCAACAATGTCAGTTTAGGGAAGTTAATTGTTACTTGTTAGTCTATGGTGATTTAACCCCTTTTTGGTGCATTTAATGCAGCAGATGTCCTCAATGAAGCAATATTGATGAATTTACACCAGTCTTATTTTATTTGACCTTGTAAATGTAAAACCTCTTGAGAACAGGCTTGAAAATAGATTTGTTAAAATATGCCGTGTTGCCAACTGTAAATACTTATGCATGTTTTAGGCCCCTTTCACATCAGCGTTGGTTGCTGATTGCGGCAGATCCGGCAGATTTACCGTATCTGTCGCATCTGTAGCCTAATGGCAGCACTTGTGGCACACTTGCGGCAAGCCCCATGCATTGCCTATGGGGCTTGCGGCAAGTGCGTCAGTGCGGTATTGCCATGATCTGGAAAATCCAGCAGTTGAGGCCAAGGAAAATACTGTGGTCAGCTGCTGTTAATTTGCGCAGCAGCAACTGCCGCAAGTGCCGGATTGTGGCAATACGGCACTGGCCCCACTTGCCGCAAGCCCCATAGACAATGCATGGGGCTTGCCGCAAGTGTGCCGCAAGTGTGACCATTAGGCAGCAGAGGCGGCAGATGCAATAAATCTACTGAATCTGCCACAATCAACGAAAAACGCTGATGTGAAAGGGGCCTAAGTGATGTGTTAAAAACGTTAAAATCATTTCAAGGCATCCCATATTACATTTAAAACATAATTGTCATTCACGTGAATAAAAAAGTTAAAAAAAGGCAGCTTGATCAGAAATTTCACAGTGCACTTAATAACATGTAACGGCCTAAACCTACAGTATAAAACTCTCCTGTGTATGAAAATGCATGATGTTCTCAACAAAAGACTAAATCAAGGTCTCTTAGAAAAAACCTTCTATGTGCAATGTTCAAAATAATGTTTCCAAAATAACCAAATCACAATGATTATATAATATTAATGCTATAAAGTTCCCTAATAAAAACAATGCATATTGGCTAACTAATATTTCTTTATGCTACTGTACATTTCAAGTAATTTGAGATTTATAATGACTGAGGAGGGTCTTGGTATGGTGGAAGTCCAAGGGAATTTAGGCAACGTAATTAGCCTATTTGGAAGAGACCACTATTGCATTCTGGTGTAAGTATATATTGATGATATAGTTTTATTTGAGATTGTTCCAAATTTGAATTACATGAAAGTATATAATTCATAAATACTAATTCATTACATTTACAATTAACTATCTCTCAAGGGGTTTCACACATATGGTATTTGCTCCAATTGTAAAATTACATAATTTTCCTAGTTCAATGTTGGCTAGTTGCTCCAGCAATTTGGCCTACACTGGGTAGACTCCCTCACAATTCTTTTTAGTATTATGGGCGCTTTACACGTCCCGATATCGTCGTCCAACTTCGATAAAAAGTCACGTGGTTCGTGCATTGGCGCCGATATCGTTTGTGCGTTGTGTGGTGTGAATGTGCAATTCGATGCAAGAACGATGCCAAAACGATATCGGGGGAGAAATGAGCAGGCTCTCCAACTGCCCGATATTGGATGGATGATCTGACAGGATCGTTTCGTGTGACAGCCCAACAACGACTTGGAGAGCAACTTCCCCTATTCACTCCCATGTTAAATGGTCGTTCCCTGGGTCACTCGTACAAGGGGGCGTAGTCAACGCAGTTGTGTTGCCTGCCGATATCTTCCTGTGTGACAGCTCTTATGCGATCTTGGATTTCAGCCAAAAAAGTGCGCGCTCCCGTGCCGCTGTATACAATATCGGGACAATATCGGGACGTGTAAAGCAGCCATTAGTATTTTTTATGGTATTAATTGTTGTCCTTTAATTATATTATACTTTCCTTTGATGAATAAAAATGTTGCAACTAATCTGACTGATTGATATTAACCTGCCTAGTGGTATTCCCGAGTGTAACTCGGGGTTAACTTTCACTGCCAAAAGCGGTAACCCCGAGTCACGCTCGGGGTTACCCGCGGGCAGTGCCGCAGCTCATTGCGAGGAGCCGGGGAGGGAGCGGGGCAGTTGCTAGCAGCAGTGGCGCTCGCTGCTGCTGTTGGGTGAGGAGCGGGTGGGGGAAGGGCGGGCTAGCATCAGTGCTGCTGGCTGCCGCTGTCATGTGAGCACCGGGGGGAGGGGTGCCAGCAGCAGTGCTGCTGTCTGCTGCTGATGGTACGTAAAGACCGAAGGGGAGGGGGCCCAGGGGTGCTAGCAGCGGTGAATGTGCTACTGTTATGTTAGGCCCGGGGGGGGGGAGGTATGTGGGGCGAAGCTGGCTGCTGCTGTTGGGTGAGGAGCAGGTGGGGGAGGTGGATGGATGTTAGCAGAAGCGCTGCTGGCTGCCGCTGTCATGTGAGGATCGGGGAGGGGGGTAGTGGGGGCTAGCAGCAGTGCTGCTGGCTGCTGCTGTTATGTCAGCAGCGGGGGGGGGGGAAAGAGGGCTAGCAGCAGTGCTGCTGGCTGCTGCTGTTATGTCAGCAGCAGGGGGGGAGTGGGGGCTAGCAGCAGTGCTGCTGGCTGCTGCTGTTATGTCAGCAGCAGGGGGGGGAGTGGGGGCTAGCAGCAGTGCTGCTGGCTGCTGCTTTTATGTCAGCAGCGGGGGGGCTTGGGGACTAGCAGCAGTGCTGCTGGCTGCTGCTGTTAGGTGAGGAGCGGGGGGGGTTGGGGGTGCTAATAGGTGAGGAGCAGGGGGGGTTCTGGCAGATATGTGCTAGCAGCAGCTGTGTCGGCGCCTATGGGTGGAGAGGAGTGGGGGGGGTTGGGGTGCTAGCGGCTGTGCTGGCAGGTGCCTATTGCTGAGGAGCGAGGGGGGGTGCTACCACCTGGGGCTGGGGGGTCTGGGAGCCGGGGCTGCAGATGAGAGGAGGGGCGGGAACACCCAAGGGAATGGGGAAGCAGGATGCTTCCCTCAGTTACCCTACTCTCCTCTGTCACAGGGTCACGGGGGGTCTCCTACTGATGCTTGAGGGGCCCACTACCCAGTCAGGGCCCTGGTGCAGCTGAACTAAATGGCAGCGGTGTCTCCTTCTCCTGGTGATCCAGCAATTTCACCGCTGTGATCGCTGGTAAGAGCCCCTTCAGATGCCTCCATATGATTTCCTCGTTCTGTCTCTGTGTGCCGCAGTGGCTCATTGGAGACGGAACTGGGCAGGAAATAAAAAAGTATACAATTTCTGCCCATAATAAAAAAGTATAAAATTTCTGTCCATAAAAGAAATTTTTTACCAAAAAAATGGTACCGCATTTAGTACAAAATTCCAGACACAATCATACTGCCAGGGAGGTAAATTAACATATCTAAGCATGAAATAATTTGCAATTTTTATTTTATTTTAAACGTATAGATATGTATGGAATAGTGTCAGTCTATTACAAATTTTGTATCTACCGTATATACTCGTGTATAAGCCGACCCGTGTATAAGCCGACCCCCCTACTTTTGCCCCCAAAACCTGGGAAAATCTATTGACTCGCGTATAAGCCGAGGGTGGACCCCAGCACAGGTATACAGCCCCCAGCAGTGGTATACAGGCCCCAGCAGTATGATATACAGCAGCCCCCAGTGGTATATACAGCAGCCCCAGTGGTATTGCAGCCCCTATATACAGCAGCCCCAGTGGTATTGCAGCCCCAGTGGTGTATACAGCAGCCCCTATATACAGCAGCCCCAGTGGTATTGCAGCCCCAGTGGTATTGCAGCCCCTATATACAGCAGCCCCAGTGGTATTGCAGCCCCAGTGGTATTGCAGCCCCTATATACAGCAGCCCCAGTGGTATTGCAGCCCCAGTGGTATTGCAGCCCCTATATACAGCAGCCCCAGTGGTATTGCAGCCCCAGTGGTGTATACAGCAGCCCCTATATACAGCAGCCCCAGTGGTATTGCAGCCCCTGTATACAGCAGCCCCAGTGGTATTGCAGCCCCAGTGGTGTATACAGCAGCCCCTATATACAGCAGCTCCAGTGGTATTGCAGCCCCAGTGGTATTGCAGCCCCTGTATACAGCAGCCCCAGTGGTATTGCAGCCCCAGTGGTGTATACAGCAGCCCCAGTGGTATTGCAGCCCCTGTATACAGCAGCCCCAGTGGTATTGCAGCCCCAGTGGTGTATACAGCAGCCCCTATATACAGCAGCCCCAGTGGTATTGCAGCCCAAGTGGTATTGCAGCCCCTATATACAGCAGCCCCAGTGCGGTATACAGCAGCCCCAGAGGGGTATACAGCAGCCCCAGAGGGGTATATAGCAGCCCCAGAGGGGTATATAGCAGCCCCAGAGGGGTATACAGCAGCCCCAGAGGGGTATATAGCAGCCCCAGAGGGGTATACAGCAGCCCCAGAGGGGTATATAGCAGCCCCAGAGGGGTATACAGCAGCCCCAGAGGGGTATATAGCAGCCCCAGAGGGGTATACAGCAGCCCCAGAGGGGTATTTAGCAGCCCCAGAGGGGTATACAGCAGCCCCCGCTGTATACAGCAGCCCCCGCTGTATACAGCGGTACCCGGCCGTATACAGCCCTCCCCCCTGGTATACCGGGCCCCCCTGTGGCAACCTGTAAAGGAAGCGATGATTATACTTATCGGGTCGCTGTCGCCAACGCCGCCGCTCTGTCACCGTCCGTCACCGCGCTCCTTCCCGTCTTCATGCTTCCTTCACGGGCGCACAGAAAATGACGTCATTTCCTGTGCGACGGTGAAGGAAGCATGAAGACCAGGAGGAGCGCGGTGACGGACGGTGACAGAGCGTCGGCGTCGGCGACAGCGACCCGATAAGTATAATCATCGCTTCCTTTACAGGTTGCCACAGGGGGGGCCCGGTATACCACGGGGGGGGGGCTGTATACAGACGGGTATTTTTTTTTTTTTTTATGATTACCGTATATACTCGTGTATAAGCCGAGGGGGGACTTTTCAGCACATTTTTTGTGCTGAAAAACTCGGCTTATACACGAGTATATACGGTATTTGTAGAACCATCAAAATTCAGTAGACATTTTCTTCATTGCTTATTATTTATAAAGGGAAGTTCCAAGAGTTTATTATTATTGCTGCTTAAGAGGGAACCTAGGGACGGTTCTGTAACACATCTAGCTTAACTTTTTTGCTGACTTCTTTGTCCTATACAATTATCAGTTTTTTTCTTTGTCTACCACTCAAACAATCCATTCTCAATCACGAAATTTGCTCATGTTAAAATAACAATGCTTAAACTCACCTTCAATGTAGGCGCCATTCCAGGGGTGTTTGTCTTCTTTCGCTCTCATGGGCTCAGGTGACATTGTTGCATCACACAAGCCCTGCAATCAATCAACACTGACTTTACTGTGTCTGCATTCGGACGAATCTAACATTAAGAGGAAGTCAAAGCTGTATGTGATCACTCACTTACTACTGTTATTTGATAAGTCCAAAGAAGAAAAGAGTGAAGCCAGCACTGATTGGGTACATGGCTCGTGTGACGTAACAATTTCACTTGAGCCCCAGGAGAAAAACCTCTGACACCACTAGAATGACTCGGGCACCTGAGGTTAGTATAACTGTTGTTATTTTAATAAGGAAGACAAGCATAATGATTAAGAGAAGATTATCCAAGTATAAGCCCAATCAGAATTGATTAAAATCACAAATTGAAGTTAATCAATACACCTGAGCTGTTACCTGGTGTTGGAAGTCTTGTCCTTCTCTGAACAGTCTCACAAACTCCATTGTGATTTATCTCCTTCCCTTTTCTACATTTACCATTTTATGTGCTATCAATGGAGACTACAACACCTAATTGAGTAGGTAAATATTCATATGTTATTCAGATTCCAGTAAAACTGCAATGGATTGTATCACCTAGTGGACAAAGCATTTCTTGACAATGATAACCAAACCAATGTTAAAGTGAGTGGCTTGGTAACATAATTGCCTATATAACTTATGACCAAACTGTGACTTTAAATGACTGTCATTTTTAGGTTCTTTTTGTGCATTTCACTTATCTTTACTTGTCTACTGGTGTTATACATGTAAGCCACTAACTGTAATAATTATTATGGATCACTCAGGAGTCTTTTTGCGTGGAGCAAAGACACAACAGAGCACAGTTTATAGGTGAAAAAAGTCTATGTTACACCACATGGTGATACAGTGAACAACAAAAGTGCAGAGCAAAACGTAAAGTCCATAAACACACAAAAATGTTGCAGACTCCAGTTATATGTCCGATGCAAAAATCTGGAAAGCTGGAAAAGTCCCAAACCGAATGGCAAAAAACAGCCATCCGGCCCCATGGGGAGACATGGAGGTCAAATTCGGATCTGGGGCTGTCTGGTTGACACAGAACCAGATGCAGAGCAAATTACCAGTCCAGAAGTCCAGAACAATCTCAAGCTCTGTATCTATTTGAATTTAGGAAGTGACAGACCAATTAATAAAGCAACTAGATTACGTGACAGCAAAGGCAGGTGAGGCAAGAGCCACAGCAGAGGGAGTAGCATGAGTAGCCAGAAGCAGAAGGAAGTCTGACCACAGGTAGGTAGCTAAACCTCTGAAGAGCAGCAATCAGGAGATTCACACAGAATTTTCATGAGTAACAAACACTTAGTTGAGAAAAGAAACCGGGCACTGAACTTGTTGCATTGAAGTCCTGTGTGCAGAGGCATTCATGGATCTGGGTTGCTCAGCTCTAGATGCAGGGATCAATTAAGAACTTAAGAAGAAAACAGCGGCACTCCGGGATCCTTTATTCCAAGAACAGCTTTATTCCAAAAGTTTACATCGGTGGGTGCAGGGAAGGGAGGACAGAGGGATGACGGTGACCATTTCGCGTGCTCTGCACGCTTCAGCAGGTCCTGTGTACCAAGGACCCGTTGAAGCGTGCAGAGCTCGCGAAACAGTCACCGTCGTCCCTCCGTCCTCCCTTCCCTGCATCCACCGATGTAAACTTTTGGAATAAAGCTGTTCTTGGAATAAAGGATCCCGGAGTGCCGCTGTTTTCTTCTTAAGTTCTTAATTTTCATGAGTAAGCAGAGCACTTGAGGAACCACTAGGAACCGGAAACAGGCAGAATACTTTAGCAATGACTAGATGCTATCGTGGGGTATATAAAGGCAGGAAGACCAAGGGCACATTAAGCAAAGGATGTCATCTTGGAAGAGGGCAAGAATGGCCAAAAAGTATTCAAAATATTCAGAGTCCTGACACTAAGATGATTAGCACCATCATTGTAGTTCCATTTGTCTTCACATTAAATGAAACGCAAAAGGAACCTGTCAGCTACTTTATTCTCCCAAACCTATCATTACCTGTCCCTGCAGCTTTCTAATACATCTCTAAGTATCCCTATCTTACCTAAATGTGAGGTATAATGGTTGAAAAAATGCTTCTTATAACTTACGTTTTTCCCCCATCGTCTACACGTGTGAACTTTCTCTAACACTCCATGTCCCCCCTTATTCTATTTTAATTATGCTACAGTGGGTGTGATAAACTAATTCCCTTGAGTGCTCCAAGCATTTGAAATCCATGGGCCTCCTTCCTAGTGTGACTCTGCGGTGCATCATTTCCAGTCCTGTGCATTGGGGGGAGTAATTGGGTGTACTCTCTGGCTTCAGAATGCGCACTGTGCATGCTCAGAAGCAAGCCAGTATATCCAATACACCCCCACAATGCGCAGGACTGGAAATGACATGCGGCTGCAAGCCATACCAGGAAGGAGGCCAATTGATTTCAAACATGGGACCGCACAAGGGAATTAGGTTATCACGCCCACCGATGCGTGATAATCACGGAGCGAGGGGGGCATAGATCCTTAGAGAAGGCCCACATATCTAGATGATGAGGGAAAAATGTAAGTTATAAAAAGCGTTTTTTCAACTATTAAACTACACATTAAGTCAGGGATGCTAAGGGATGTAGTAGGAAGAGGCAGGAACAGGTAAAGGTGATAGTGATAGGTTTGGGGGCATAAATTAGCTGACAGGTTCCCTTTAATTACTAATGATGAACAGATTTTTTTCAAGCAACCCAACTCCACTGTCTAAGTCCATTCTCTCTGGCCATGGACAGGAGCTGCATGAATTTCCTTTTCTTCTGAGCTCATTGGTGCACTAATTGATTTACCAGCCTTGTGTGATGTCATCTGTGCATGCTTTTTGGACCAGGAAGAAATGTTTACCTAGTGAGAAATGGTTTTCCAGTGTTTCATATGCAAGTGTGGAACCCCAGGCTCCGGTGATCACATTACAAGCTTGGAAGCAAGGCATCCACCAGGTGAAGCACACATATAACATATCCCAACCTGGGCCTGTAGGGGGAGCTCTCACAGCTGATGTCAGGCTAGTTGCTTACGTCAGTAGAGGTCCCCTATGAATGCAGGTGCAGGGGGCAGAGCTAGTCAGTTCCTGTCAGGAGAGCTCAGGTGACAGTTGAGCAGACAGGAGCTGTGTTAGGCCAGTCCTAGGGAACTGGCGATGTGTAGAGGCCATAGTGAGGGCCTGAGGAGGAGAGAAAGAAGATCTGGGAGTGGTAGCAGTGCCAGTACGCACAGAATTAAGCACAGTACAGTCACTAGAGACCAAGGTTGTCAGGGATTATATACTCAGCGGCCAAATCCGGAGCGCGAATAGTTATATACCATTCCGCTCATTAAAGAGCCAAGGACACACAGCCGCACTACAGAGCCCAGGAAAGCTAAATAAAGACACAGCTAGAAGAAGGGTTCACACTGCCTGTCACACAGCTAATACAGAATAGAGAGGGTCACAGCACTGCTTTATGCAGCCAAAGCCTACCGAACACGATATAAAGGGAAAACCTCAGGACTTGCCTAGCGTGGAAACCCTTAAAATTGCCTCCAAGCTATGGCCCCCGTGAACTTCAGCAAACAGTACCCGGTACTACCTAAATTCCTTCATGAAAGGTAAAAGAAAGACTGTTGCTCTTGTGTCCATATATCATTCTTTGAGCTAAGTCCTGCATCTCCATCATTACCTCACAACAACTTCACCAGTAACAACTATTACCACAGGCTCAGGGATCAACCTAGCCCTACCTATGTAGGGCTTATCACCTTGCTGCATCCCAGGGCCGGCGTCAGCACCCGGCGTACCCGGGCAAGTGCCGGGCCCGACGGCTTGGAGGGGGCCCACCGGGCCCCTGAGGGCTAGGGTCACACTTGTGTTGTGACCCTAGCCTGACGCAAGTATTGTCTGCTGCAGCGCAGAGCGTTTAACGCTATGCGCTGCCAGCAACTGAGCCCATAGAAACCCGCAGTTTACATTGACAACCAGTGGTTGTCACGGTAAACGTCGGGTTTCTATGGGCTGCCTCCAGCGCATAGCAGCGTTGCAACATACAATACTTGCATAAGGCTAGGGTCACAATGCAAGTGTGACCCTAGCCTCAGGGGCCCCTGAGCACTGCCCCCACAGCCAGAGCCATATCCAGGGGGCAGCTGGGGGGTCATTTTCAGGCTCCTGCAGGCTGCAGCACCGGAGGTCTCCCTCCTCCCCCCTCCACGGGAGCCGACAGAGCTGCACACACTCTGTGCTTACAGGACCTGCGATGATGTCACATGGAGGGGAGGAGTCAGGGGTCTCATGATCAGCTCCTCAGTGTATCCAGGACTCTGCTGGCCATCAATGATGCTCAAATAAGGTGAAGTTTGTGTGTGGTCAGGAGGCATTTACAGTGTGAATGTAGCAGAGGTGAGTGTGTACTAGGTGTATGGCAATTAGGTGAAGGTTATGTGTGGGGTCAGGAGGGATTTACAGTGTGAATGTAGCAGAGTCGAGTGTGTACTAGGTGTATGGAGCAGAGCCGTGTGTGTACGAGGTGTACGGAGCAGAGCCGTGTGTGTACGAGGTGTACGGAGCAGAGCCGAGTGTGTACGAGGTGTACGGAGCAGAGCCGCGTGCGTACGAGGTGTACGGAGCAGAGCCGTGTGTGTACGAGGTGTACGGAGAAGAGCCGTGTGTGTACGAGGTGTACGGAGAAGAGCCGTGTGTGTACGAGGTGTACGGAGAAGAGCCGTGTGTGTACGAGGTGTACGGAGAAGAGCCGCGTGTGTACGAGGTGTACGGAGCAGAGCCGCATGCGTACGAGGTGTATGGAGCAGAGCCGCGTGCGTACGAGGTGTACGGAGCAGAGCCGCGTGTGTACGAAGTGTACGGAGCAGAGCCGCGTGTGTACGAAGTATGTGTACCAGTGGTAGCCTCCCGCGGATTCCGCTCCTATAGTCTCAGCCACCTTTGCCAGCAGCATTCTTCTCCATAGTCTCTTCTGCCGCTGTCTGCATTCTGCAGCTCAGCACGGAGGGGCACGATGTCATCACTGTGCTGATATGTGCAGAGCGACCGGAGGAGACCGGAGCAGCGAGAAGAAAGGTGAGGAGAAGAGAGATCTGGACGGCCAGACACTCCGCTTGGCTGCGGTGCCACCATATGGCAGTGCGGCTCCATTGAGCTGCTTGCATTATTTGTGTGCTTCAGGATGCTTGTGTATATACCAAGCATCCTCAGACGCACAAAAATGCAACATTTTGCATTTGAAGGGTATTTTTAAAAGGCGCAAGGGAATGCAATCGCATTTTAGCCCGCTCCTAACAATGTGTAATATACTCACTGTCAGAAACAGCTCTTGCTGGATTCGGCAGTCACTGTTCCTGTAAGGCTGCCTTCACATGGGAGTTTTTTTTAAAATGTGGCAGTTGCGGTAAAAAAAACCTGCATCTGCCGCATTTTCCGTCTAGCGGCTGCACTTGCTGCACGTTTGCGGCAAGCCCCATGCATTGTCTATGGGGCTTGCGGTAAGTGTGCGGCTATATATATATATATATATATATATATATAGTCCGCGATATGTACTTAAAGGGGGCCCACTGAGACCTTTTCGCCCGGGGCCCACAGAAACCTGGAGCCGGCCCTGCTGCATCCCATAATCATCCCCTGGAGCTGAAGCAAGCAGTGGTGGTCACATCTGGCCGCATACCACAGGTGGCATCACAGTGACATTCATTTTTATTTTACCCCTTTTTATTTGCAGTCCCTCCAGGGCGACGGAACCGATCCACGTCCATTATTATGACATCCCCCACTGTGAACAGACAGCAGGGACCCGAGTAACCCACAGCCCTGAGGGCGATGCACCTCCCTTTTGCTTTTTAATTATTTGAAATAAAATCATGTAATTTTTTTATGACTGGTAAGTACTGTAATTTTCAACTTTGTTTCTTAGTGTTGTGGTCATTATAGTGTGTAGTTGCAGTTTGATCAAGGAGCTTTGATGGCTAAAGCAGGTATTAAATTGGCTTTTAGTTTTTAAACCAGGGGTGGGCAACTCCAGGCCTCGAGGGCCGCACACAGTCCAGGTTTTCAAGATTTCCTTAGAATTTGACAGTTGGTAATTTAAATAATTATAAATTACCAACTGTCAAATTCTAAGGAAATCTTGAAAACCTGGACTGTGTGCGGCCCTCGAGGCCTGGAGTTGCCCACCCCTGGTTTAACTGGTTTCCCCTTCAAGTTTTAATTCACTCAGTTTACAATTTGATGGAAATTTCTATTTTGATAAGACATTATCCATAGGATTCACATTGTTTTTTTTTTTCTTCAATGATTTTCTTCATTTCTTGATTGAGCTTTCAGTCCTGAGTTTCCAAAAACTGTTTATTTGTTACCACTGGCTCGTCTGATTGATTAACTTGACTGAATAGTTTGACTACACTTATGAACCATTTTGGTGTGCCTTTAGCTTTTAAAAAAAACTGTCACTCCTTGTACTTGATTGAGTTTCTATATGTTGTAGTTGTCTCTGTTGCTATGTAATTCAGATTTTTTGAGGATAAATAAGTTAAATAAAATGGTGTCTAGCATTGAGATGTTATTGCAGTTAAAGAAAACCCATTTGAAGGATTTGCAATGTTTGTAGGGCTTTTAGTGTTTGCACCGAGAGTTATACCAATGGGTGGAATTTTTCTCCAGGAGATTTTATATGGCAACTAAAGGGTTGAAACATTCCTGGTCCCATGTTTGTTTGACAAGATCTCTGATTGAGGATTTGGTTAAAATTTCTGTCACAGTTTAACGGAACTTCAGTGTTTCAAAGCAATTTTGTGGAAGTAGACATACTTGAATTTTTTATGAATACGTCAGGTTCAATGGGTTTTGAAGTATTTTGAAATATGCATTGGTGCGCTGAACGATATCATGATGTCTAGATTGTTACTGGTTTGACAAAAACTTTACATTATTAGAATTGTTCCTGGTAGTGGTGCCTTTAGTATTATAGGGTCAGTATTTTAGGATTAAACATACAAATAGTTTTTGCAATAATTTGTCTTTCTTCTAAATCTGATATGGTTGTTAAGCTTTTATGTTATTTAGCATTATTATGCTTGTGCTTGAACATCTGGATTAAGGCTAGACATGTGAAAGGGTTTTATAATAATGTTGCTGACTTTCTTTCACATTTTCAGATGGAAAGATGGACAGATTTTGGTCTTTAGTCCAGGCAGCCGAAATGAAGGTTTAGAGTGCCTGCAACATCTGTGGAATCTGGTTTTGGAGTAGCTTCAGTTTTCTTGAGGAAGTCAGTGGCTGGGAAGACATGGAAGAGCTAGTCAGCATTGTGGCGGAATTGGTGTCTTTATTGTAGCAGCAACAGGTTGATTAAGATATTTTAGCTGTTTTAGCTGGAATTTTATTTTTTCAGAGGTGGTTGGACATGAAGCTGGAAATAATTTTTTAAGGTGAAACAGATTATAAAAGGTTATAAAAAAAGTAATTATCGGTGGCCTATTTTACTCTTTTAAAATGTCTAGTTGATTCTTGTTCAGTAATGTTTTTCTTCTCATGAATGTCAGTTGTTTTAGGTTGCTTCTTAAGATACCGTCACACACAGCAATTTCACTGGCAATTTGCAGGCTGCAGTGAAATCATGGACACAATGTTCCATTTGTACACGGCAACAAAATTGAACAATGTGTCCATGATTTCACTGCAACCAGCAAATTGCCAGTGAAATTGCTAGCAAAATTGCCGTGTGTGACAGTACCTTCAGAATAGCTTTTTTTTTGGGTGGACAGTTTTAAATCTTAAGGTACCGTCACACACAGCAATATTGCTTGCAATTTCACTGGCAATTTGCTGGTTGCAGTGAAATCATGGACACATTGTTCTATTTGTACACAGCAACAAAATAGAACAATGTGTCCATGATTTCACTGCAACCAGCAAATTGCCAGTGAAATTGCTAGCAAATTTGCCGCGTGTGATGGTACCTTAAGTTATTGATAATTTATGATTGAGGTTATCATTTTTAATTAGTTAATGTTTAAATTATCATGATGTCCATTAATAAACACTACATACTTTATTCACCAAAATATGTTTTAGGGCTCGGACACACTCATACGAGTTTGACAGACGAGACTCGGAACAGGCTGGAGCAGTGACCCTGAACGGCCTCTCCCTCTCTGGATGGGGAATGCGATGCTGCACAGAAACACAAGCAGCTGTCATTCCCCGTCCAGAGAGAAAGAAGCCATTCAGGGTCACTGCTCCAGCCTGTTCCAAGTCTCGTTTGTCAAACTCAGATGTAACTAGGAGAGTGTGTCCGAGCCCTTTGTGTTTAAAATTGTGTAATTGGGGTGTCATTTGGAGCCTGCAATCCCATGTTACAAATTTTGCATAAGTGTTCTAGTGCTTATATTTTTAAGTCTAATCAAAAAAGAGCATTTACCATAGAATCATACAATAATAGAATGTTAGTGTTGGAAGGGACCACCTGGGTCATCGTGTCCAACCTCCTGCTCAAACCCAGATTCATTAAATCATCTCAGACAGATGTCTATCCAGTCTTTGAAGAATTCTATTGAAAAAAAACTCACTACCCCTTCTGGAAGCCTGTTTCACTCATTGATCACCCTCACTGACAAAAAGTTGTTACTAATATCTAATCTGTATCTTCTTCCATTCAGTTTCATTCAATTGCTTCTCATATTTCCATGTGTGAATGAAAATAAGGGTGATCCCTCTGTATTGTGAGGTCTCTTGAGATATTTTCTAGCAGCTGCTACCTCTTAGCCTTCTTTTTATTTTCCAAGATCCTTTAACCATTCCCCGTAGGATATCGGGGTCAAGGAAGAAAGATTTATTTCATATTTGTGAATGCAAAAACTTCTATTCATGAATACTTACTACCAAAGGGGCAGATCAATTTAATGACTTACACAAGTACTGTACTATTTAATGTGCTAATTTTCATGTGGCTGCAACCTCTATACTCCTATTTGAAACACACAGAAGATATATACCCTGTGTTTGAGAAGTAGTGTGATTATTGAGAAGACATGTATGTTGCCCTCAAATAACCTATAAAAAGATCATTGCTAACATGCAAAAAATGACTCGGGTGTATGACCAGATAAGCCACCTAATGTTTATGCAAACGTGAACAATAATCAGACTGGACAAAGATTCATAAAATATGGACAATCCTCGGATGTGCACTTAGGGGCCTTTAAAGGGCAAAAAAGTGAACAATTTCCAGTTCTCAAGTGGTGCTGAACATTTGCTTCATTCATTTAAAAATACATTCCCGTTCCTCCAGTCTCAGTGAATATTCCTACAAGAGAGCAAAGTCTTGTTTGAAAATTCTGCCTCAGGCTCTTGAGCGATTTTTATTTTCCTCAAGGAGCATCATATCAATTTACTGAATTATAAACATAGCTGAAGCCAAGCTCCCTCATGTTATTTTGCAAATCGACAACCTTTTGACCCACAGGTTTTGTCCTACGATTTATTGTAAGCTTTTAGTCGTAACAATAATTTATGTACTCTCCCTTATTATTAAAAGCAAAGCATAAGGGGGGGGAAAGCAAATGAAATGTGACAGAATATTAGAATCACTTGTCCCAAACGGTTTATGTCTTCTCTTTAAATGTTATCTACATTCCTTTATTATATCATTCTTGTCTGTCTTGTCAACAATACTACTTGTCATAGACAAGGGTGTAGATTTGTGCGTCTGAAACTGGAGTAAAGAGATTGCATCCACATGAGAATAAGGACACATTCGCTAATTTAGTATTTTACCTCATTATTTGAAAGGCTGGCTTCCCACCACGGCACCATCAGGTCCGCAGCTGTCCGGGGTGAACCTGACTGCCCCGGTCACTATTTTGCCATAATGCAGCCCTATGGGGCTGGATGGAGCCAGATGGCAGCTATCTGCCATCTGGTTTACATCTGTCCAGGAGGATCCGGGACAATTCAGATTTTTCTCCCGGACACAAGAGTGCTGCTTGCACCATTTTTGTGTTCAGGGCGAGAAATCTGCCCAAATTGGATCTTCTTTTACTTCATATGAAAACAACCCTGGAGTCAGGCCAGAATCATAATCAAAGTGTTCTTTATTAAAATTTGACAGCATAAGTGTCGCAATAAAAGTGATGCCAAGGCGGCACACGAGACAGGTGACCACATGAAATATACACAATACATACAAGTATGCCAGTTAAATACAATGCTGCCTGTAACAAACATATAACCAATATAATGCCCCAGAACCTGGGTGCATACCAGGCAAGCATGCCAAATATAAACCAAATGTCAGTTCATGGGTCAAAAGGTATTACAGTTAGGGCCAGAAATATTTGGACAGTGACACAAGTTTTGTTATTTTAGCTGTTTACAAAAACATGTTCAGAAATACAATTATAAATATAATATGGGCTGAAAGTGCACACTCCCAGCTGCAATATGAGAGCTTCCACATCCAAATCGGAGAAAGGGTTTAGGAATTATAACTCTGTAATGCATAGCCTCCTCTTTTTCAAGGGACCAAAAGTAATTGGACAATGGACTCTAAGGGCTGCAATTAACTCTGAAGGCGTCTCCCTCGTTAACCTGTAATCAATGAAGTAGTTAAAAGGTCAGCGGTGGATTCCAGGTGTGTGGTTTTGCATTTGGAAGCTGTTGCTGTGACCAGACAACATGCGGTCAAAGGAACTCTCAATTGAGGTGAAGCAGAACATCCTGAGGCTGAAAAAAAAGAAAAAATCCATCAGAGAGATAGCAGACATGCTTGGAGTAGCAAAATCAACAGTTGGGTACATTCTGAGAAAAAAGGAATTGACTGGTGAGCTTGGGAACTCCTAAAAGGCCTGGGCGTCCACGGATGACAACAGTGGTGGATGATCGCCGCATACTTTATTTGGTGAAGAAGAACCCGTTCACAACATCAACTGAAGTCCAGAACACTCTCAGTGAAGTAGGTGTATCTGTCTCTAAGTCAACAGTAAAGAGAAGACTCCATGACAGTAAATACAAAGGGTTCACATCTAGATGCAAACCATTCATCAATTCCAAAAATAGACAGGCCAGAGTTAAATTTGCTGAAAAACACCTCAAGAAGCCAGCTCAGTTCTGGAATAGTATTCTATGGACAGATGAGACAAAGAGCAACCTGTACCAGAATGATGGGAAGAAAAGAGTTTGGAGAAGAAAGGGAACGGCACATGATCCAAGGCACACCACATCCTCTGTAAAACATTGTGGAGGCAACGTGATGGCATGGGCATGCATGGCTTTCAATGGCACTGGGTCACTTGTGTTTATTGATGACGTAACAGCAGACAAGAGTAGCCGGATGAATTCTGAAGTGTATCGGGATATACTTTCAGCCCAGATTCAGCCAAATGCTGCAAAGTTGATTGGACGGCGCTTCATAGTACAGATGGACAATGACCCCAAGCATACAGCCAAAGCTACTCAGGAGTTCATGAGTGCAAAAAAGTGGAACATTCTGCAATGGCCAAGTCAATCACCAGATCTTAACCCAATTGAGCATGCATTTCACTTGCTCAAATCCAGACTTAAGACGGAAAGACCCACAAACAAGCAAGACCTGAAGGCTGCGGCTGTAAAGGCCTGGCAAACCATTAAGAAGGAGGAAACCCAGCGTTTGGTGATGTCCATGGGTTCCAGACTTAAGGCAGTGATTGCCTCCAAAGGTTTCGCAACAAAATATTGAAAATAAAAATATTTTGTTTGGGTTATGTTTATTTGTCCAATTACTTTTGACCTCCTAAAATGTGTAGTGTTTGTAAAGAAATGTGTACAATTCCTACATTTTCTATCAGATATTTTTGTTCAACCCTTCAAATTAAACGTTACAATCTGCACTTGAATTCTGTTGTAGAGGTTTCATTTCAAATCCAATGTGGTGGCATGCAGAGCCCAACTCGCGAAAATTGTGTCACTGTCCAAATATTTCTGGCCCTAACTGTACCTGTCCTTGGCCACCGCCCCCTTACTCGTTTAGCAAAGGCTTCTTCTGAGGGTGCACCACCCACCCCCCTCGGAAAAAGCCTTTGCGAAAGCGTAACTGGCATATTTGTATGTATTGTGTATATTTCATGTGGTCACCTGTCTCGTGTGCCGCCTTGGCATCGCTTTTATTGCGGCACTTATGCTGTCAAATTTTAATAAAGAACACTTTGATTATGATTCTGGCCTGACTCCAGGGTTGTTTTTATATGAAGTATATGTGATTGGAGGGCCTTTTATTTTATTTTTACAAGGGGTTTTTGAAATCGCCCAAATCGGATCCTCCCAGATCCTCCTGGATTGGGGGCAATCCGGCACTCCCTAACATAGGAGTCTATGGGGCCGGATTGCCCTTATCCAGGAGGATCTGCTGAACTTCAGCACCATGGAGCTGTCCCCTGTGAAGTGGTTCAGCACCATTTTGCAGGGGAGAGCTGCGCTCTGCAGCATCCGGCTACAAACAGGACCGGAGGGCATATTTACCCTCTGGTTCTGTTTGCAAATCGGGTCCGGGGCTGTCAGGTTCACTTCTAACAGCCCCAGACCTGATAGTGCCGTGGTGTGAAGCCAGCGTAAGCAAAAACCAGGAGTGGAACAATCAGGAGAAAAGTATAATAAAAACATGTCACCACTTCAGTATTTATCACCCACTCCTGGTTTTGGCTACAAATACTGAGGTACAAAACTGGCCAAATACTGAACATGTAAACGTGGCCTTAGTTAAACTGTGGATGTGTGTAAGACCACAAGCACACGTTATGTGTTGGGTGGTTTTTTACCTCAGTTTTTGTAGCCAAAACAAGGAATAGACCAGTCAGAGGAAAAGTATGATAGAAACATGTCACCACTTCTGCATTTTGTACCCACTCTTGGTTTTGACTTACAAATACTTAGGTAAAAAAACTCACCAAATACTCAATGTGTGTACGTGGCCTAAGTCATAAAACTGATCTGTCTTTTTTGAGAGTATGCAAATAGAGTCTGTGGAGCCTCGTTTAGGGGTCTCAAACACAGGACTAGCCAGATATCCTGCACCTAGGATTTCACTGTGCTTCAGCGCTTTTGCTGGCTGCCCGCAGTGTTTTCTTTGACTGGTCTCCCTGAGATCAGTGATTGTTTCGTTCTTTGAGAGAAATCATGTGGAATTCACAGCTGTAGAAAAATATTTTCAGACATAACTTGATTCACTAAGGCACTGATGCAAAATCTGTGCATGTACCACCATCCAGATTGTGCTGTTTGCAATGGGGAAAATAAATATTTGATAACCTGATGATTTTTAAAATTTTCCCACCAACAAAGAATAGAGAGGTATGTAATTTTTATCATATATACACTTTAACTGTGAGAGATAGAATCTAAAAATACCCAAGAAAATTATATTGTATAACTTTTACATAATCAATTAGAATTTTAATGTAGGAAATAAGTACAGGATACAATAGAAAAACAGAACTTAATATTTGGTACAGTAACCTTTCTTTCCAATTCTAGAGGTTCAACATTTTCTCTAGTTCTTCATCAACTTAGCACACACTTCGGCAGGCCCACTCCTCCATACCTATCTTCTCCAGATCTTTCAGGTTTCTGGGCTGTTACTGGGCAACAAATTTCAGCTTCCTCCAAAGATTTCCTATTGGGTTCAGGTCTGGTGAACTGCAAATGGGCCTGGACATGTGTTGGCATGAGCCGGGTGACCTTGTATGCCCAGCAAGATTTTAATTACATGGCATAGTGTGTTACTATGTGTTACTAACAGTAATCTTTGAGACAGTGGTCCCAGCTCTCTTCAGGTTATTGACCAGGATCTTCAGTGTAGCTATGGGCTTATTCCTGACCTTTCTAAAAATTATCCTTTCCCCACAAGGCTAAATCTTGCATAGAGCCCCAAACCAAGGAAGATTGACAGACATCTTGTGTTTCTTCCATTTTCTAATAATTGCGCCAACAGTTGTGCCTTCTCACCATGCTGCTTGCATATTGCTTTGTAGCTAATTCCAAACTTGTGCAAGTCTACCATTTTGTCTCTGGTATACAGCTCTTTGGTCTTGGCTATGGTGGAGAGATTGGAGTGTAATTGATTTAGTGTGTAGACATTTATCTTTTATACAGGGAATAAGTTAAAAATGTGCAATTAATAAAGGTAATGAGTGCATTGTAGGATGGCTTCTTAAAGAAAAACTAACAGGTCTGTGAGAGCCAAAAGTCTTGCTGGTTGGTAGGTGATCTAATACAATGCAATTTATTTATTTAGAAATCATACAATGTGATTTTCTGAATTTTTTTTAGATTATGTCTCTCAGGGTCCCTTTACACGCCGCCACTGCGTGGTAGTAACTGCCTGACAATGGGGATTTTTGTGCCTGTTGCCTCGAAATTGCTACGAAATGGCGGCGTGTAAATTGGGAAAGTGATCTGGTTTCCCACAGTTGAATCGGATACCTGTTTCCGAGCCGTGTTCAAAAATCCAAGGCAACACAAAGGCACAATTGCCATGGTAGTGGCGTCTAAACGGGGCACAGGGATGGAATCACCATCGCCTAGTGAATTCCCAGGGGCGTGACACAGCCTCATGGATACCGCGCCCCATCAGCGATCATTGGTGGGGGCTACTGTGTAACCATTGGCTGTCCCTTCACAGGGCACCCTATTTAAAGAGCTGACCACTCACACTACACAATTGCAATGGCGTCATGTATTAGCCAGCCTTCCTGCGCAGGCTGCCCAATCATGACGCTTTTGCGTTGTCCAATCACCGTGTTAACGTCACGGAATACACAACTCCGTCACGCCTATGTTTTGGCGCCGTAGAACATGTACGCCCACATTCCCCTACTGATTGCGGCATGTGAAGGGGCGATGGGATTCAACAGGCAGTTATCCGCAAGATCTGTCGGAACTTCCGGGGAACCTCAATACCTTCAGTTGACAATGCTATGGCGGCGTGTACATGCGGCATCGAAAACGTGCGCGTGCACGTAAGGTTGATACCGCTTGCTAAGCACAGTGGTGGCGTGTAAAGGTACCTTCATAGTTAAATTGTACCTATGATAAAAATTATAAACTTCTCCATTCTTTGTAGGTTAGAAACCTTGCAAAATCAGCAGTGTATGTGTATCAAATACATATTTTCCCCACTGTATACCACTTTGAAGATCTTCCTATGTCCAGGTTGTGACTGTTAGCTTTGCATCCTTAGATACTTTGCACAGAGTTTTGGATAGTATCAGCTCTTGATTTCATGATTTTGTTTTAAACATTAAAAATCTTTGATGCCATCAAAATATAGCAGCCAGCGTAAACATAGAAGTATAAGAAATAAAACTCCCCACCTTTGTCCAATGCGCTGTGTCTAGTATTTACAATAACTCATTTTTATTTACTTCCATAGGGCATAATTGAATCATAAATTTATGTAATCACCCAAATAATTTATTTTAACAGGATATCTTTATTAATAAATATACAGAAAAAACACACCCCTAAACAATTACAAAATTATACATAATAATAAACTCAAATTTTTAGCTCTTCTTACAGCAGACGTCAACTCATGGGTATTAACTAACTCCTTTCTAACTGTCACACATAGGTCCTCAACACTGCTCCTGCCTAACAATGGAGGTTGCACCCTACTGAGTTTTGATGCCCCCGAACCTTAGTGGCTGTCCCTGAAGGAAACGCTGAATTCCCTGATTCTATCTCTACATACTGACCAATAGATGTCTGACATATACCCAGAAATCTAATAAAATTAAGGTGAGAAATATGTTATTTTTATTATTTATTTTTATACCGCTTTATATTCCATGGCGCATTACTTGCGGAAAGGGCAGACGAGGGCAAGTACAATAAATGTGGACGATCAGGTCATACAGGTAAATGAGGGGGGAAGATACTGTCCATGAGGGCTAACAGTCTACGAGGGGCAGGTGGGGATACAGTAGGAGGGGGAGGTGCCGGTCGTGAGGCGATGAGGTGAACCGGGTATAATTGCAGGTTGTAGGCTTGATGGAAGAGGTGGGTCTTCAGGCTTCTTTTGAAGGTTCCCAGGGTAGGAGAGTGTCTGATGTTGTAGGGAAGAGAGTTCGAGAGTACAGCAGAGGCACAGGAGAAATCTTGTATGCGGTTGTGAGAATACGAGATGAGGGGGAAGTAGAGAAGGAATTCTTAGGAGGATAGCAGGTTGTGCGAGGTAGGTATTGGGAGACCATGTTGGAGATGAATGCAGGGGACAGGTTCTGTATGGCTTTGTATGTCATGGTTAGTGTTTTAAACCGAGATCTCTGAGAAGTGGGGAGCCAGTGAAGGGCTTGGCAGAGGGGAGAGACAGGGGAGTAGTGGGAAGATTGATGGATTAGATGGGCAGCAGAGTGTAGGATAGATTGGAGAGGTGCAAGGGAGGCAGCAGGGAGGCCGGTGAGCAGGAGGTTGCAGTAGTTGGGGCGGGAGATGATGAGAGCGTGTAAAAGTGTTTTAGCAGTGTCGTGGTCAAGAAAAATACGGATCTTTGAAATGTTTTTGAGCTGGAGTTGGCTGGAGGTGGTGAGGGCCTGGATGTGGGGCTTGAAGGAGAGGGAACAGTCAAGGATTACCCCGAGGCACTTGGCCTGTGGGACTGGGGAGAGAGAGCAGTCATTGACGAGGATGGATAGGTCGGGTAGTGGGGGAGAGCGGCTTGAGAGGAAGACTATGAACTCAGTTTTGTCCATGTTCACCTTAAGGAAGCAAGTAGAAAAGAAGGATGAGATGGCGGACTGACTTTGTGGAATTATGGATAGTAGGGAGGTGATGTCGGGTCCAGACAGGTAAATTTGTGTGTCGTAGGCGTAGAGGTGCTACTGGAGGCCATGGGACTCAATGAGTTGCCCTAGTCCGAGAGTGTAGATTGAGAAGAGTAACGGCCCCAGAACCGAGCCTTGGAGGACCTCAACAGATAGGGCGAAGATGAGGTGTGGGAGTGGGTGACGCTGAAAGTCCGGTCCGTTAAGTATGAGGATTTCCAAGAGAGGGCTAGGTCAGTGATGCCAAGAGATTCCAGGATCCGAGGTAGGAGGGAGTGGTCAAAAGTGTCGATGGCGGCAGATAGGTCGAGGAGGAAGAGGACAGAGTAGTGACGTTTGCTCTTGGCAGTCAGTAGGTTATTGGTGACGTTGGTCACGGTTGTTTCAGTGGAGTGGTGGGGTCAGATGTCAGATTGTAGGCGGTCGAAGAGGGTGCAAGAGGAGAGGTGAGAGGACAGCTCTGAGTGGACGTGCTGTTCTAGTAGTTTAGAGGCCCAAAGGGAAAAGAGATATGGAGCGATAGAGACAGATGTTGGGTCGAGGGAGGGTTTTTTGAGGATGGGAGTGATGAGGGCGTGTTTGAAGGCTGAGGGGAAGGTGCCAGTGGTAAGTGATAGATTGAAAAGATGGTTAGGGCGGGTTGATACTCTAGTGAGATGGAATTAATGTGGGAATGGGAGGAGTCAGTGGCATTGGTGGTGACTGGTGAGGTGTGATTTCGCAGGAGAGGGGGGAGTGCTGGCTTCAGTTATGGGGAGAACTCTGATGGCTGAAGGAAAGCAGTTACAGGTGAGAGGGGTTTGGGGACAGTGGGTCAAAGCTGTTCTCTCGATTTCTGATCTTCTTGAAGAAGGACGGCAAGATTTCAGCTGAGATAAGGTGATGGAGAAGGCATGGCAGGCATGTAAGGAATTGAAAGTTTCGAAACCTGTTGGAATTGTGGAACCAGGGAGATTTAAGGATGAGAGAGAGGCTTGTTTGGCAGGAGGGGTGATCATGAAGTCGGTAGAGACTATTTGAACAACATGAAATGCTCTGTGGAGTGTGATTTTTTTTTTTTCCATCTCCCGTCGGCAACCCTGGATGCCTGTCTCAGTCTTTAGTCAGGTGGTGTGCCAGGGTTGCCTATTTGTGTGTGGAGCATGGTGTGTGAGGGGGGTGATTCACCAAGGGTCTAGGGGGACTCATACCCGGGTGGGAGTGCAGGGATTGCATGGTGGCCCGTCCGGGCTCTTCGGCCCTACGTGAACAGCCTAAAAATTGGGGTATGATTGAAAGGGAATAAAAATTTGTATGTTTATCATGACGCCACATGCAGATTCTGATGATGATCACTAGCACCGCTTCAGACCTCTGAGGGCGCTGGTATTGCAGCTTGGATGATGCAGCTCCCTGCAGGGAAACAGAGTCCCCGGGGCAGATCAACACTTGTAGTGGTGGTGCTGATATGGTGTATGGAGTAGTGAAGCGACTCACATAAAGGATACATGGAGGCTGCATGACTCTCTATGGGTATTTTTACTGGAACCGGGTTCAGATTGCAAGTTAGGTTAAAGCTTTTACAGTCTTTATATGGGTAGCTGGCCGGGTAGTCGCAGAAGAGGGTAAAGTCTTTTTGAGGCTCCCGTAGTATACCTTCTTTAGTCAATCCTACGTCCTGCTGCCTTAAGTTGCATCTGCCCTGCACAACCCGCTTCTTCTTTCTTAGGGGCTCGACCCGGTTTGGGTGATCCTGGCAGGCTGTACGTTCTGGACGGGGTTGTCGGGGCTGCTGAACTAACCCGTGATGGCCGGTGTCAACGGCTCAGGGGATGAACTCGCCTGTACCGTTCCTCGGAACCGGCACTCCGTTGGTAGACTAGGATTCCCCCGGTTGTGGTCGATCCGATATGGGGTTTCCTCTTTCTTCTCCTTGGCTGTCTTTTCTCTCAGGCCTCCTCCCTGGGAGACCCTTCTCTCTCTCGGGGTTCCCCTTTGCGCCTTTCTTCAGACTAAACTAAAGCTCTCTGTGTGCCTTCCCGTCACCCCTAACCCGCCCTCTGGAATTGGTCTACCCGTCTACCTGGCCTAGTGTGGCAGTGCTGGGATGGGATCCCCATGCAGACTTTACACGCCCCTGAGACAAGAATACCGCACACTCTATTGTGGATGTAGTACCCCTACTGTGGCGCACTGACCAGTGGGGCCCCACAGGGGCGGCTAAGTCTAGGGTCTTAGTTATTGTGGTATTGTAGAGGGTGGTGGCAGTGTCTGTCGTGTATGGAAGTTATGTCAGTGAGAGGGAGGAGGGATTCTGAGAATATGTGTAGATCAATGTGTTTTAGGTTTCTTCGGGGTGGTCGAGTTTGTGGAGAGGGTTAGTGTGGTAGGGGAGGAGAGGGAGGAGAAAGTCAGTAGATTGTGATCAGATAGGGGGAGAGATGAGTTAATGAGGTTAGTAAGGGAGCTAAAGTGGGTGAAGATGAAATCCAGCGTGTGGCCATCTTTGTGGGTGGCAGAGGAGGAGGTCAGGGAAAGAAGTTGAGAGGCGGGTGGGTGGGAGGTGTCAATGTGGATATTGAAGTCGCCCATAATGGGGATGTCAACGGAAAGGAACTGAAGTAGTCAGGTGGTGAAACGGTCAAGGAAGGTGGTGATGAATCCAGGGGGGCAGTAGATGATGACGAGTTGAAGGTTAGAGGGGAGAAGATGTAAACGGCAGTGGGCTCTGAAAAGAGGGGAGAATAGCAAAGGGAGGCAGTGGAATAGGGGTGAAGGAGCAGATGTTGGACATGAGAACACGACACCTCCACCATGTTTGTCGAAGGGGCGGGGGTGTGGGAGAGGCTAAGTCCGCCATAAGATAGGGCAGCAGGGGAGGTCAGTTTGGAGGGGGTGAGCCAGGTCTCCGTGATACCAGTCCAGGGGGAGATGTGGCCGGGGACGAGATGAAGCAGCCGGGAACACGGAACATGTTTGATGCACGACAGTGATGAGAGTGTGATGCGTGTTTTTGGTGTGTGTGGTGCGAGTGTGATGCATGTGCCTGGCTGTATGCATGTGAGTGTGCTGTGATTGTGATGAGAGTGGGCTGCGTGAGTACATGTGTGCTACGTGTGAGTGTGATGCTGTCCACGGTCCTGAAGCAAACTTCAGGACCGTGGACAGCATTAACCGGCATATTCAATCTACGCGGCTGTCAAAGCCGCGGAGTATGAATGTGCCGGTTTCCCGCTACAGTAATCAATAGAGATGAGCGATGTTCGATTCAAAATGTTCGCCAATCTCAAATTCAAGCTGTTTTGGGTGGTGTTCGAGTCATTCGATGAATGCGAACAATTAGCTTAAAATTCAGCAGTTCGAGGTTATGTTCGATAACGCTTCGATCACCAAAAGCTTACCCAAACCTTAATACTGTTAATAAATGTTAATATCCAGTTTCAGTGCATAGTGTGCAGGGGAGGGCGGGGCTTAGATAAGTGCTGCAGAAATAATGACGATCTCCATTTTTTTTCTCCTAACTGCATATACAGTGGGGCGGTGCAGGCTGTCAGCCAATCACAAACACACACAGCAAAGTGCATTTTTTTGCACACAAGCAAGGGCATGTGTCATTGGCTGTGTATGTCACATGTCCTTGCCCTATAAGACCAAGCCATTTTCCACATCGCCATTATTTCCTGAGTGCTGCAGTTGTATGTGAGTCAGGCACCGCTACTGCTTCTGTGGGCGCTATAAAGTCTTAGTTAGATAGATAGTGAGCGAATCTCAAGTTAGATAGGTTTAGGGAGTAGGGACTAGTTAGTATCTCAGCCCTTTTGAGGGCTACTTCAGACAAGTAGGGAGTAGGGATTAGTTGTAAATATCAGCCCTTTTGAGGGCTGCTTCATAGAAGTAGGGACTAGTTATAATATCAGCCCTTTTGAGGGCTAGGTTCAAGCAGTTCCTATTAGTTTTTGCCAGGCAGTTGTGTTCCAGTGCTGTGCAAGTGTTGTTCACAGCATCTGGCCAAATCTAGCTCAGGCAATCCTTTAGGGCAGGTAGTGTAGCACTGCTGTGAAGAAAGCTACTTCACCTGTCTTTAGTAGCCAATATTTTACTGCAGCTATTTAAGGCAATTTTTTTTGGGCTAGTAGCAGTGTCTGGTAGTCAGTGGTGTAGCCCAGCTGTAAAGTAAGCTACACCGCCTGTCTATCCAGTAGCCAATTTTTTACTGCAGCTAGTCCAGGCAGTATTTTTGGGCTAGTAGCAGTATCTGGTAGACAGTAGTATGGCCCACTTGTGAACCAAGCTACATCGCCTGTCTAGTTCAGACTAATTTTTAACTGCACCTAGCCCAGGTAATAGTCTGGGCCTAGTAACAGTGTCATTTAGTCAGTGCTGTGTAGCCCACTTCTGAAACACACTACACCGCCTGTCTAGTTCAGACTAATTTTTAACTACACCTAGCCCAGGTAATAGTTTGTGCCTAGTACCACTGTTTGGCCACTTAGCTCTGCTCAATTTCCATCCTAATTTTTCTTTCCTAACAACTGCAGAGTTGCCAATTTGGTCACATACAAAATGAGTGGCAAAAGGCATGGTGCTGGTGGAAAGGGGAATCGGCGTGGTGGAAAGGGCAAAAAAGTTTGTGTCCGTGGGGTAGGTGGTAAAGCAACAGTAACATCTGCTGAAGAAAGACCATCTTCCAGCCAAAGTAAGATGTCTACTTATTTCCATGGACAATCTGATACGATCCCTGTCTTACAGACACGACCATCGCTACCTATTGTAGATGAGGCACAAAAACAGCAGGTGCTTGAATGGATCTCAAGTGCTCCATCAAGTGGCCTCTCCTCCACCTCAACTTCAACATCCCAAACCCTCCAGTCCTCTCAGGTGTCACCCCAATCGCACTTGCTTCCTCCCAGCTCCCAAGTCTCCAGCCTCCTGTCTGAGTATGGGGTAACTGAAATGATTGAGTCTGCAGAGCTGTTCAGTCACACTATAGCCTGTGAATCAAAGGTCTTCTCCAAAGCTGCAGTGAATCCAGACGAGGAAATGATCTGCACTGATGCCCAGAAGCTTTGTGAGTCGGATCCAGGCCCAGATGAAGAAGGTTCTGAGCATAATGTAGACCCTCATTCCCAAAGTGTAACTGCTCTTGGTGGAGACAATGAGGAAGATGCTGATGAGACTCAGATACCTGATTGGACCGACAACTTAACTTTTCGGTCGGGGCAGGAAGAGGTTGTCTCTGAGGACGAGGGGTGTGATAACACACAGGGTGATGGTGAGGATGGAGATCCCACTTACTGTCAACCCACAGTCAGACAGTCGATGAGGTCAGCAGAGGAGGTGGAGGAGGATGCTGGTGACGACGAGGTTATGTTGCGCCTTCCTGGACAGAGACGGAGTACTGGAAGCACGTCAACAACAGCTTCCGCAGCCACAACTCAGCCTCTGAGCAGAACTTGTGGTGGCTCTGCAGGTCGCATGGGCTCGAAGTCTTGCCTAGCCTAGGCCTTTTTTGACATTGCCAAAGATCACCCAACTCATCTGATCTGTAAGATTTGTCACCAATTTCTGAGTAGAGGTCAAAAACTCAATAGTTTGAGTACTTCATGCATGAACTGTCACATGGATATGAAGCACAAGTCGCCGTGGGAAGATCACTATGCTAGAATGAGGGCTAGTGGGGCGGGCCAACCGCCGTCTGCCCCATTAAGTGCATCCGCGTGCTCTTCATCCTCTGTGACTGTGGGGACAGCTGTCACTCATGCTTTTGGATGCAGACCTTCCACTTCCTTACCTGCAACAGGTAGTGTGATTGCCAGGTCGTCACTAGTTTTTGAAGTGGAAAATGCTGCTGGTGTTGAGCTTTCTCAGACATCAAGAGCACCACCTTTGGATGAAGGCAACATTAGGGGACACCCTACTCAACCCCATATCAGCACAGCAGCCAGCCCTCCGTCCATCAGATGTGGACAAGTAAAAGACCATTTCCTCCTAGCCATGACAAAGATAAGCAGTTGAATTTCACCATCTGCAAGCTGTTGGCTACAGAAATGCTGCCTTTCCGCTTGGTGGACACAGAGGATTTTAGAAACCCTATGTCCATTGTAGTGCCAAAGTACCAGATGCCCAGTTGCCACTACTTCTCCGAGAATATAGAGGTGTTATCAGACATTGTACTGGAGGAGGTGAGCTGTGATATCACCTATTGTGAATGGTGGATCCTGTGTTATCTGCTGTATATAAAAGTGTTATCAGTCATTGTACAGGAGGAGGAGGTGAGCTGTGATATCACCTATTGTGAATGGTGGATCCTGTGTTGTCTACTGTATATAGAAGTGTTATCAGTCACTGTACAGGAGGAGGTGAGTTGTGATATCACCTATTGTGAATGGTGGATCCTGTGTTATCTACTCTATATAGAGGTGTTGACTCTTAAACAATGCAGCATTTCAAATAAGAACATACTCCAAAAGCTTCTGGGGACCCAGACAGATAGGAGAGTAGCAGGAAAGGCTAGTCCCTGGCGAATTCACCCCATTTGCGTGTATACGGAGAGACCGGTCACTCAAGGCAGTGGGCAGGGAGAAGCCGTCAGGGAACAGACTTTCTGGCTAGTCTCCAGCAAGACTTGACCCCTGACAGCACTCCCCATAGTATTCCACATAGTATATTGCACCCCCAAATTCCTCCATATATTATGCACCCCCATAGTCCTCCATATAATATAATGCACCCCCATAGTCTTCAATATAGAATAATGCACCACCACAGTCCTACATATAGTATATTGCACCCCATAGTCCTCCAAATAACATATTGCACACCCACAGACCTCCATATAGAATTATGCACCCCCACATTCCTCCATATAGAATAATGCACCCCCACAGTTCTCTATCTAGAATGCACACCCAAAGTCCTCCATTTAGTATAATGCACGCCACAGTCCTCCATATGGTATAATGTATTCCACAGTCCTCCGTATAGTATATTGCACCCATAAAGCATGACATATAGTATAATACACCCCCACATTCCTCCATATAGTATAATGCAGTGTACTCACTGATTAAGAAGAAAAAAGTAAATACTCACCTCTCTTCTCGCTGCTCCAGTCTCCTCAGCATCTGCTCTGCAGCTCTGCACGTCTCAGCACAGTGGGACTCACTGATGACAATATCGTGCCCCGTCGTGCTGAGCTGCAGAGGGCAGACAGCGGCGGCCGGGACTCGGGAGAAGAATGCTGCCGGCAGAGGTGACTGGGACTATAGGAGTGGAAGCAGCATCCGCGGGGGGGGGGTACCACTGGTACACACACCTCGTACGCACTCGGCTCCACTCCGTACACCTCGTACACACTCGGCTCCACTCTGTACACCTCGTACACACTTGGCTCATACATGTGGCTCAGCTCCATACACAGTTACTCTGCTCAGTACACCTCATACACACTCAGCTCCGCTCCGTACACACGCAGTTCCGCTCCGTACACCTCGTCAGTGCCGGGACAAGGCATTTTGGTGCCCTAGGCAGGTAAGGCAAACGGTGCCAACCCCCCCCCACCCCGAAATATGTCTGGGAATAACAATGTCAACATACTTTGAAAGTAAATTTAATTTAACGGGGACCTATAAAAGGTTCGTCCAACCACACTACAGAGACATACTGATAGGTTGTTTACATTGTGAGCCCCAATGGGGACAGTGTTCATGATGTATGTAAAGTGCTGTGGAGTTCATAGTGTAATATAAATGCAAAAAGTATTATTATTAATATTATGTCACAATACCAGGATCTGAGGATCTTCTATTTCGAGGTCAGGGACTCTCTGATGCCATGTTGCTGCTTGTCTCGCTGTTGTCCTCTTTTGACTGCAGTGCGGTGGACAAGAGAGCATTAACTGGTTAATAACAAGAAGGATGGAGTGTGTACTGAGCCATAAATCCTCCCCTTACCATGAAGTATGGAGTGTGTACTGACTGAGCCATAATCCTCCTCATACCATGTCCAGCAGACATTGTAGGATTACTACCCGTATATACTCGTGTATCAGCCGACCCGTATATAAGCCGACCCCCCTACTTTTGCTCCCAAAACCTGGGAAAACCTATTGACTCGTGTATAAGCCGAGGGTGGACCCCAGCACAGGTATACAGCCCCCAGCAGTGTGGTATACTGCAGCCACCCCAGTGGTATATACAGACCCCAGTGGTAATACAGCAGCCCCAGGGGTAATACAGCAGCCCCAGTGGTAATACAGAAGCCCAGGGGTAATACAGCAGCCCCAGGGGTTATACAGCAGCCCCAGGGGTAATACAGCAGCCCCAGGGGTTATACAGCAGCCCCAGGGGTAATACAGCAGCCCCAGTGGTATATGCAGGCCCCAGCAGTATATACAGAGCCCCAGGGTAATACAGGCCCCAGGTTATACAGCACCCCAGTGGTATATACAGGCCCCAGCAGTATATACAGCAGCCCCAGTGGTATATACAGGCCCCAGCAGTATATACAGCAGCCCCAGTGGTAACAGGCCCAGCAGTATATACAGCAGCCCCAGTGGTGGTGTATACAGGGCCTCAGTGGTGGTGTATACAGGCCAGTGGTGGTGTATACAGGGCCAGTGGTGGTGTATACAGGGCCCAGTGGTGGTATACAGGGCCCAGTGGTGGTATACAGGGCTCAGTGGTGGTGTATACAGGGCTCAGTGGTGGTGTATACAGGGCCCAGTGGTGGTGTATACAGGGCCCAGTGGTGGTGTATACAGGGCCCAGTGGTGATATACAGGGCTCAGTGGTGGTGTATACAGGGCCCAGTGGTGGTGTATACAGGGCCCAGTGGTGGTGTATACAGGGCCCAGTGGTGTATACAGGGCCCAGTGGTGGTGTATACAGGGCCCAGTGGTGGTGTATACAGGGCCCAGTGGTGGTGTATACAGGGCCCAGTGGTGGTGTATACAGGGCCCAGTGGTGGTATACAGGGCCCAGTGGTGGTGTATACAGGGCCCAGTGGTGGTGTATACAGGGCCCAGTGGTGGTGTATACAGGGCCCAGCATGCGGGGGGGGGAGGCGCGCGCCTTTGCACACTCACCGCGGCCGCCATCACCGTGCGTCTGCTGTAAGAAGGAGAGGAGGGGCGGGCAGAGCTGCAGGACAGGAAGTCCCGTCCTCCCTCCTCTCTGGCCGGCGCGGCCGCCGGCGGCCAGCACGGAGCCCCCCAGGGGGTGCGGGGCCCTCCGGGGGGTGCAGGGCCCCCCCAGGGGGCCGGCAATGGGCCCCTCATGCTGGAAAACATGCGCCCTGCACAAGATGGCGCCCTAGGCGATTGGGTCGCCTAGCTGTCGTCCCGGCCCTGCACCTCGTACACACGCGGCTCTGCTCCGTACACCTCGTACACACTCGGCTCCACTCCGTACACCTCGTACACATGCGGCTCCGCTCCGTACACCTCGTACACACGTGGCTCCGCTCCGTACACCTCGTACACACGTGGCTCTGCTCCGTACATCTCGTACACACGTGGCTCTGCTCCGTACATCTCCTACACACTCGGCTCCACTCCGTACACCTCGTACATATGCGGCTCCACTCTGTACACCTCGTACACACTAGGCTCCGCTCCATACACCTCGTACACATGTGGCTCCGCTCCGTACACCTTGTACACATTCGGCTCCGTACACCACGTACACATGCGGCTCCGCTCCGTACACCTCGTACACACGTGGCTCTGCTCCGTACACCTCGTACACACGCGGCTCCGCTCCGTACACATGCGGCTCCGCTGCGTACACCTTGTACACTCGGCTCCGCTCCGTACACCTCGTACACACGCGGCTACTCTCCATACACCTCGTACACATGTGGCTCCGCTCCGTACACCTCGTACACACTCGGCTCTGCTCCGTACACCTCGTATACACGTGGCTCCGCTCCGTACACACGCGGCTCCGCTGCGTACACCTTGTACACACTCGGCTCCGCTCCGTACACCTCGTGCACACGCGACTCTGCTATGTACACCTCATACACACGCAGCTCCGCTCCGTACACCTCATACACACTCAGCTCCGTACACCTTGTACACACTCGGCTCCGCTATGTACACCTTGTGCACACGCGGCTCTGCTCCTTACACCTCATAAACACGCAGCTCTGCTACATTCACACTGTACATCCCTCCTGATCCCACACAAACTCACCTCATCCATTTCTTCACTTCATCCTGCTTGGTGGAAGCTGCCCTGCATACTCGGAGATGCTGATCATGTGATCCCTGACTCGTCCCCTCCATTGACATCATGACAGGTCCTGTAAGCACAGGCCTGTGCAGCTCCACAGGTGGGCTCACACTGCAGGGTGGAGGGGGCGGGGATAACGCGGCGGCGGGCAGGACTATAGTAGAGGGAGCGGCATCAGCAAGGGGCCGCGCTACCATCAGGCGCTCCTGCGGATGCCGCCCCATGACTACTAGCAGCCGCGCAGATCTAGTGAAGCTCCTTGGAGCAGGGGCAGGGCAGCAAATAACAGTGACAGCTGTCTCCCTGCGGCGCCCCCTGGAGCGTGGCGCCCTGTGCGGCCGCATGACTCGCACATGCCTAAGGCCGGCCCTGGTTGTGTCCTCTGAGTAGTTTGTCACCTTTTGGACACCTAAGAAAGTGTTTTCTATGTGGTTTCTATGTGTTTGTATGTGTTTGTGTTTGCCTGCCATTGTTTTCAATGGTATTCGATGGTGTTCGACGAACATTCGACGAACACACTCCCAATTCGACGAATCAAATCGAATTCGAACGTTAGGGTGGTGGTTCAATGCTAGTAATCAATCATCTGGCACTGCTGTGTCAGCGGTGCAAGATGATTATAAAACACCCAGCTGCTGGGCACCTCTTTCTAATTTTCATTGTTAAACTGCATGTGCAGCATCTGTGCGGCATATCAGCACAGATGCTGCATATGCGGCTATTAACCCCGTGAATCAAGGGTTAATGTGTTTTTTATATGTTGGCAACATGTCTCCAGGGAGTGTCCACACTTCCTAGAGACATGCTGCCTTAATTCTGTGGCACCCTGGCACCTTGTTGGGCACCACAGAAATTCTTAGGGCATGAATGGAGTTAGCAGCATAGCAATACTCACAAAACACCTAACAACACTTACAACACCTTAGAACACCTGGTTTCACCCCGAGCCTCTAGGGTGAGCTCCACTGGTCACTTTGAGCCAGTTCCTCCTATAAATAGGGTCTTGGAGGGAGAAACTTCAGAGTGTGTGCAGTCACTACAAGAGCTGCCAGCCTGTGTGCAACCTCCATCCTATGAGGGACACACTAGGCCCAACCAGCCAGCTAGCCAGTGAGGAGACCCTTGCAATTGGGGTCAGAGGAAGAAGGAGAACACCTCTCAAGGAGAACAGAGTTATTCTGACTCTTTCCTTACTAACCGGTTACTGGAACCGAAGCTGTGAGAGCTACCCAGCCACCACAGAGAACCAGCCCATCTAACAGGAGGTTTAGCCACCTGTTCCATCTGAAGCACCTACCCACGAGAGCCCAGGGAAGAGTATTGATCCTGCTCAGACCCTTTTACAGTGCCCTCAGTGCTGTTACCCAGGTGAAGCAAGTTCCATTGAACACACTGCCCGGTCCGGCTGGATTCCACATCCACCCGACCTTAATGAGAGAAATAGAGAAAGGAAGCCTACTACAACTGCTTGCTGTGAACCTCCAGGATTGCTAACTTCACTAACCCAGTCTGACGTACCTGAAAACCACCAGTAAAGGTACTTAAAAGACTCTGGCATGTCTGTGTCTGACTCCTGGGCCTAACAGCAGCATTACCGCAGCTGCCTCCCAACATCTTGCTCAGCTCCTGGCTCCGGGGACTCCCGCTCATCCTGTGAGGAGCGTTCCATCTTGCTGTATAACATCCCCCGGAGACCCAAACAGCGCCGGTACAGTTACCGGACCTCTCACAGGTGGCGTCACGAAGACAAATCATCCCTACTGTTTAGCCATCCCCCCTATTGAACTGGACCACCGGGCCCCACAGCCGCAGGCGCGGTTCCGTGACAGAGGAGAAGTCAACGCCTGCGACGTGAACTACCCGGCTACGGTGAGTCAATTCACTGGCAGTTCAGGGGTTAATCCCTATATTTCTGGATAGCCTGTATTTGTCGGCATTTCCAAAACATTCATAAAAGCCACCGGCTCCTGTCAGTGAGCTGCGAGCGGTATGGTACGCAATTAATGTAAGTACTCTGCTGGGCAGCGTCCTAAATAAGGAGCTGTGCAGGTACTTATGCTAATTGTGTATTGTACCCGCCGCTCTCCATGGTGCTGCAGACTTATGGCCACTTTACATGTCCCAACATCGTTTCGATATTGTATACAACAACACGGGAGCGCGCACTTTTTTGGATGAAATCCAAGATCGCATAGGAGATGTCACACAGGGAGATATCGGCAGGCAACACAACTGCGATATCTACGCCCCCTTGAACGAGCGAACCTGGGAATGACCATTTAACATGGGAGTGAATAGGGGAAGTTGTGCTCCAAGTCAGTGTTGGGCTGTCACACAGAACGATTCTGCCAGATCGTCCATCCAATATCGGGCAGTTGGAGAGCCTGCACAATTCTTCCCCGATATCGTTTTGGCATCGAATTGCACATTTACACCACACAACGCACGAATGATATCGGGGCCAACGCATGAACCACGTGACTTTTTATCGATGTTGCACGATGATATCGGGACGTGTAAAGTGGCCATTAATCATCTGCACAATGGCCAGCGCACATTGAAACTCTGGGGAGCTGACCATGGTGCAGATGATTAAGTCTTCAGCACCATGGAGAGCGGCAGGTACAATACATAATTAGCGTAAGTACCTGGGACAGCTCCTTATTAGGACGCTGCCCAGCAATGTACTTAAGCTAATTGCGTACCATACCGCTCGCAGCTCACTTAAAGAAGCCGTCGGCTTTTATAAATGATTTGGAAATACCGACAAATACCGGCTAACCAAAAATATAGGGATTAACCCCTGAACTGCCAATGAATTAAGGCAGCATGTCTCTAGGGAGTGTGGACACTCCCTGGAGACATGTTGACAATATATAAAAAAACACATTAACCCTTGATTCACTGGGTGAATAGCCGCATATGCAGCATCTGTGCTGATATGCCACACAGATGCTACATATGCAGTTTAACCCCGAAAACTAGAAAGAGGTGCCCAGCAGCTGGGTGTTTAATAATCATCTTGCACCGCTGACACAGCGGTGCAAGATGATTAATTACTGTAGCGGGAAACCAGTTTGATGAGATTTTAACAGCACACGGATGCGACTATCGCACCGTGTGCTGTATGGGTGCGAGTTTGACTTGCACCCATATACTTTTAGTGGCCACTCGCATGTGGAAATCGTAGCATGCTGCGATTTCACTCGCATTTCCATCACATTGCGAGTGTAATGCGAGAAAATCGCATTGATATGACCTGTATCATTTTAAGATACAGGTCCGAGTGCACTGCAATTTTTTTCTCGCATTACACTCGCGCGAGTCTTGCGCTAGTGTGCCTTCAGCCTAATAATGACCAAATATAATAGTTTCAAGATTGTCTTAGTAAAAAAGGTGGTAGACCCCCTCTTCCAATGCTTTAGCCTAAAAGCATAGAAAGTTCGATACACAAACGTACTGCCAACATATTTATTGAAGGGTTGCATACTCTGTACACCACTGATACTGTAGTTTCAATAGCACTTACTCCAATAGACAGACAAAATTTCTACATCACATTCTAGCTCATATGGACATTATACAGTAGAATATGCAAAAAGAAGAGACTCTGCAAAAGAGGTTGGTAATCATTGTGTCAAGTACGGTATATGACAGCTATACCATATCACTTTTAGAAAGCACTCACTCTAATTTTGAATATGGAATTTGTAACACTTTGGTACAGGTTAGCCAACATTAAATTCATTGCATAAACCTGTAAGAAAAAATATAATTTGATCTATTATTTCAGCAAATTATTACATAAGCCAAGTATAGTGTTTGAATATCCATTCAAAGGAATTTTGGCTCAAAGTTACCAACTTGTCTTTTGATGCACGAGTCAACCTTATTGTTCATTCATTACTTCCATTTATTCTTACTATTTTGTTATCCTATGACCTTGGTAATTGCCATTTTCAATTGAAGAGGGCTGAAAATTACTTGATCTGGAAGATAGACCATAAGGAAATGAAATGAAAAGGCAAGAAATAGAGAGTGCAGCTACAATGAAGGATAATTTGGCTCCAAAGGAGACTGACTTTCTATCAAGTAGCTTTATTGCAATGACTCAGATCCAATTTGTATATAACTATACTGACAGTGACTACCATTTAGTTATTGAAGATAGTGTGCATGCTATTTTTGATTTATTGTTACATTTTAGAAAAAACAGTAAAGTTACTCTCAACTCTGCATGTGTTTGCACATGTGTGTATGCATATTTGTGTTTATGTGCATGTGTGTATGTGCACATATATGTGCATGTATGTACAGTCATGGCCAAAAGTATTGACACCCCTGCAATTCTGTCAGTAATACTCAGTCTCTTCCTGACAATGATTGCAATCACAAATTCTTTGGTATTATAATCTTCATTTAATTTGTCTTCAATGAAAAAAATACAAAAAGATTTATCCTAAAGCCAAATTGGATATAATTCCACACCAAACATAGAAAAAGGGGGTGGACAAAAGTATTGGCACCCTTAGAAAAATCATGTGATGCTTCTCTAATTTGTGTAATTAACAGCTCCTGTAACTTACCTGTGGCACCTAACAGGTGTTGGCAATAACTAAATCACACTTGCAGCCAGTTGACATGGATTAAAGTTGACTCAACCTCTGTCCCTGTGTCCTTGTGTGTACCACATTGAGCATGGAGAAAAGAAAGAAGACCAAAGAACTGTCTGAGGACTTGAGAAACCAAATTGTGAGGAAGCATGAGCAATCTCAAGGCTACAAGTCCATCTCCAAAGACCTGAATGTTCCTGTGTCTACTGTGCGCAGTGTCAACAAGAAGTTTAAAACCCATGGCAACTGTGGCTAACCTTCCTAGATGTGGACGGAAAAGAAAAATTGACAAGAGATTTCAACGCAAGGTTGTGCAGATGGTGGATAAAGAATCTCGACTAACATCCAAGCAAGTTCAAGCTGCCTGCAGTCCGAGGGTACAATAGTGTCAATCCATACTATCCGTCGGTGTCTGAATGAAAAGGGACTGTATAGTAGTATACCCAGGAAGACCCCACTTCTTACCCCGAGACATAAAAAAGCCAGGCTGGAGTTTGCCAAAACTTACCTGAGAAAGCCTAAAACGTTTTGGAAGAATGTTCTCTCTTTTTGGGCAAAGGCATCAACATAGAGTTTACATGAGAAAAAAAGAGGCATTCAAAGAGAAGAACACGGTCCCTACAATCAAACATGGCGGAGGTTCCCTGATGTTTTGGGGTTGCTTTCCTGCTTCTGGCACTGGACTGCTTGACCATGTGCATGGCATTATGAAGTCTGAAGACTACCAACAAATTTTGCAGCATAATGTAGGGCCCAGTGTGAGAAAGCTGGGTCTCCCTCAGAGGTCATGGGTCTTCCAGCAGGACAATGACCCAAAACACACTTCAAAAGGCACTAGAAAATGGTTTGAGAGAAAGCACTGGAGACTTCTAAGGTGGCCAGCAATGAGTCCAGACCTGAATCCCATAGAACACCTGTGGAGAGTTCTAAAAATGGCAGTTTGGAGAAGGCACCCTTCAAATATCAGGGACTTGGAGCAGTTTACCAAAGAAGAATGGTCTAAAATTCCAGCAGAGCATTGTAAGAAACTCATTGATGGTTACCAAAAGCGGTTGATCGCAGTTATTTTGGCTAAAGGTTGTGCAACCAAGTATTAGGCTGAGGGTGCCAATACTTTTGTCTGGCCCATTTTTGGAGTTTTGTGTGAAATGATCAATGTTTTGCTTTTTGCTTCATTCTCTTTTGTGTTTTTTCTTTGAAGACAAATTCAATGAAGATAATAATACCAATGAATTTGTGATTGCAATCATTTTCAGGAAGAAACTGAGTATTATCTGACAGAATTGCAGGGGTGTCTATACTTTTGGCCAACACTGTATGTGTATTTGCATTTGTTTATGTGTGTGTTTATATATGTGTGTGTGGTATTTATGTGTGTGTATGTGTGTATCTGCATGTGTTTGCATGTTTGTGTGTGTGCATGTTTGTGTATGTGGGTGTATGTGCTTATTTGCGTGTGTGTGGGGACACTATACTGTGTGTGTCTGCGTGTTTGTGTGTATGTGTATGCACGTGCATATGCATTCTTGTGTGTATTATAAAACATGTGGGGAAACAAGGATCTCATAAGTATAGGCACAACACTTTTTTACTTATTTTACCGGCGACAGAAATTTGTGTTTAATGTACCTTTTTAAACACATGATTGGAGACCAAATTTTCATGCAAATATATGAAAGTTTAATACAGATGAAAAACATGAAACAGAGGATCCAAACATTGTTATGACATAAAACAGGACAGGATTGGGTCGTGAAGGAGACACAGACACCACGTGCACTAAATTAACTATAGGTAATGAGTTTACATAACATTAGCATGGTATTTACATAGTATATGCTTTGGAGAGACTGCATAGTAGATTATAAGTCAGTGCATAGGGATACCTATGTCCAAAGACGCAGAATGAACATCAGAGTCAGGTAAATAAATCAGAAGTCCCTATGGAACCAACATAGAGTAATTAGCAATCATCAACATCACCCTCCTTTAGTTGAAAACACCAAGCAGTCAGTTTCATACCATTAGCCATGTAGTAGTACCCCTAGTGTCAGAGAGGAGCCCCGACACATGTTTCCAGTCTTCCTCAGGGGACTGTGGTGTGATGTGGAGAGATCAGGTCCTGCTTTATATGCACACTTCAGACCTCAAAGCCAATCATGGCGCATGCACAGATTAAGAAATCCCTGATCAGCTGTTGCGGTTGCTACAGTCACCGGCAGCGTCCCAGGGGGACGAAATCATCCATAGACGTCATGTGACCACGGGTCTTCTGCACATGCTCACTGGCACAGATTGAGGTCTCAGCACAGTTAGAAGTTCACATTACTGAGCAAGGGAGTTTTTTTTTTTTTTTAACTTTAACCCCTTCCGCTCTGCAAATATGTGAAGCTCATACATGTGCCTATGGAGAGAATCTTTATAGAACATGATTATCCTAGGGAACAAACCAGACTTAGGAAAAGCCTTAAGCATAGAATGGTTGGAAAAATAGATAGTATATAGAGTTGACAGCAATAAATAACAGTCTAAAAGTAATCAAATATACATGATATCAACTCAAATCATTGCAACCATCCAAAGGCATTAGTCATTCCAGGTGTGTTCATAGCTCTTCACTAGTCCATACAAGGCAGGGCTTCTGATATATAGAAGTGACTAAGGCTGCCTTCAGACTTGCAGATGCATCTGCAGCGTTTTGCAGATGCATCTGCAAGCATCTGCATGCAGACTGCGGCCCTTATGTTTATAATGGAGCGCACGGCGGTCTGCAGATGCTTGCAGACCGCTGTGCGCTCTCATTGCCCGCCATTAGTGATCTGTGCGCATGCGGATGCCTGCGCACAAATCACACACTCTCGCCCGCACCAGGGACGCGACATGCTGCGTCCCGGGTGCGGACGCGGGACACCGGAAGGAGCAGATATCGTCCGCATCCGCACCCAAACGCAGCAAACGCTGCCAAACGCAGGCACTATGCGTTCCTATGTTAAACATAGGAACGCAGTGCGCATGCGTTTGAATGCGTATGGGAACGCAGCATAAGCTGCGTTCTCATACGCAAATGTGAAGGCAGCCTAAATGTGAAAGCATAAAAACCACACATAAGTTAAAATGGCAAGCTGACATCAAATACAGAAGGCAGTGGTAATTTAAAGGGGTAGAAACATCACAACATGTGTCAAAAAAAGAAGTTGACATATACAAACATACACGAGAAGGGGGCGGAAGATTAAAAGATAACCATAGGATACAAAAAGAAAAACAAGGAGGTTCCTTCCCAATTGGCAAAAAAACTCCCAGGTTAAAAAGAGAAAGAAAAACTACTGCAGAATTAGGAGAGATCACACAAGAGATAGTTCAAAAACTGACCAATTACAAAAAAAGATACTAAAACGAACCCACAACATGCAGATTTAATCAAATGAATGAACAAAAGGATGAATGGGTAAAATGGAGAGGGAAATAAATCTCTATACAAGGAGATCCTTAAACAAACACTACAGACAGCATTGTCTCGCACCCAGAAGAAATTAAAAAAACATTCCAGGTGCGAAAAATAGCCGCGCACACACACCAGGGGTCCCACAGAATAAAGGGGAGGCCACAATAAATAGAATTGAGAGTCCATAGGGCACACGAGTAGTTGTAATCTCTGTGTGTGCATGTGCTTGTGCAGGGACATTATACTGTGTTTATGTATGTGTCTGTGTATGCGGGTACGTATGTGTGTGTATCTGCGTGTGTATGGGAACACTATTCTGTGTGTATGTATGTGTCTGTGTGTGTGTATGCGTGTTTGTGTGTATGTGTATGCTTGCATGTGTGTATATGCATCCATGTGCATGCACGTGTAGGGACATTATACTGTGTGTATGTAGTGTATGTGTGTATGCACGTGCGTATGCATGCTTGTATGTATGTGCACATGTAACACAGTAACATAATAACATAGTATTTAACGTTGAAGGAAGACCTTAAATCCATTTAGTTCAACCATAGCCTAACATGTTGATCCAGAGGAAGGCAAAAAAAAAACCATGTGGCAACACTAAGCCCCACATGGGGGAAAAAAATTCCTTCCTGACTCCACATACGGCAATCATGTATGTATGTACACTACCGTTCAAAAGTTTGGGGTCATTTAGAAATGTCCTTATTTTTAAAAGAAAAGCACATATTTTTCAATGAAACTAATATTAAATGAATCAGAAATACACTCTATACATTCTTAATGTGGTACATGACTATTCTAGCTGCAAATGTCTGGTTTTTAATGCAACATCTATATACAGTTGTGGCTAAAAGTATTGACACCCCTGCAATTCTGTCAGATAATACTCAGTTTCTTCCTGAAAATGATTGCAATCACAAATTCTTTAGTATTATTACCTTCATTTAATTTGTCTTCAATGAAAAAATACAAAAGAGAATGAAGCAAAAAGCAAAACATTGATCATTTCACAAAAAACTCCAAAAATGGGCCAGACAAAAGTATTGGCACCCTCAGCCTAATACTTGGTTGCACAACCTTTAGCCAAAATAACTGCGATCAACCGCTTCCAGTAACCATCAATGAGTTTCTTACAATGCTCTGCTGGAATTTTAGACCATTCTTCTTTGGCAAACTGCTCCAGGTCCCTGATATTTGAAGGGTGCCTTCTCCAAACTGCCATTTTTAGATCTCTCCACAGGTGTTCTATGAGATTCAGGTCTGGACTCATTGCTGGCCACCTTAGAAGTCTCCAGTGCTTTCTCTCAAACCATTTTCTAGTACTTTTTGAAGTGTGTTTTGGGTCATTGTCCTGCTGGAATACCCATGACCTCTGAGGGAGACCCAGCTTTCTCACACTGGGCCCTACATTATGCTGCAAAATTTGTTGGTAGTCTTCAGACTTCATAATGCCATGCACACGGGTCAAGCAGTTCAGTGCCAGAGGCAGCAAAGCAACCCCAAAATATCAGGGAACCTCCGCCATGTTTGACTGTAGGCACCGTGTTCTTTTCTTTGAATGCCTATTTTTTTCTCCTGTAAACTCTATGTTGATGCCTTTGCCTAAAAAGCTCTACTTTTGTCTCATCTGACCAGAGAACATTCTTCCAAAATGTTTTAGGCTTTCTCAGGTACGTTTTGGCAAACTCCAGCCTGGCTTTTTTATGTCTCGGGGTAAGAAGTGGGGTCTTCCTGGGTCTCCTACCATACAGTCCCTTTTCATTCAGACGCCGACGGATAATACTGGTTGACACTGTTGTACCCTCGGACTGCAGGGCAGCTTGAACTTGTTTGGATGTTAGTCGAAATCTCTTGTCAATTTTTTTTTTCCATCCACATCTAGGAGGTTAACCACAGTGCCATGGCTTTAAACTTCTGATGACACTGCGCAAAGTAGACACAGAAATTCAGGTCTTTGGAGATGGACTTGTAGCCTTGATATTGCTCATGTTTCCCTCACAATTTGGTTTCTCAAGTCCTCAGACAGTTCTTTGGTCTTCTGCCACTGTCCATGGTCCCGAAAGTCTGCCTGTGTTGCTCTGCAGCTGTCAAAGGTGCTGAATTCACAGTCTGTGCATAAAATACTGCTGTCCATGGTGCTGAAGTTACAACTCGGGATTTCTGAGAATGCTCTGTGCAAAAAATGCGTCCGGGAAACGATTCAATATTTCCACAGATCCGGCATCATAGACTCATATTATATGGAACCAGATCGTACTGGATCGGTTCTGTCCGATTTTGTCCAATTTTTGCACTGGAGGCAAAAAATGCTGCAGGCTCCGATTTTGGAACGGGAAGAACCTGAGAAAACCGGATCAGCACAAATGCACAAAACCTGATGCCAAATAGGACAATCTGGCACCATAGGGATACATGGGAGGCAAAACTGAATCAGTTCTGTCTGATTCAAACTGGACAGAACCTGATGCACAAAACCGTGGTGTGAAGCCAGCCTAACTCTGTAGGAAGGCTAATGAATGTGTAGGAAACCCTAGAGAAGCCTTGCACAAGTATGTTAGACAGCTGAAAAACACTTTGGCTTATTAGAGAAGCTATAAAATTGACCTTCCTTTGAGCTAGTTGAGAATCTGGAGCATTATATTTGTTTGTTCTATGAAACTCTCAAAATAGCCAGAAAAAGAGAGCTTTCATGTGAAACTCGACAGTCTATTCTTGTTCTTAGAAATGAAGGCTATTACATGCGTGACATTGCAAGAAACTGTAGATTTCCTACAATGGTGTATACTACTCCCTTCAGAGGAGAGCACAAACAGGCTCTAACCAGAGTAGAAAGAGAAGTTAGAGGCCCCGCTGCACAACTGAGCATCAAGACAAGTACATTAGAGTCTCTAGTTTGAGAAATTGATGCCTCACAGCTCCTCAACTGGCAGCTTCATTAAATAGCACGTGCACAACACCAGTGTCAACATCTACAGTAAAGAGGCGACTCCGGGATGCTGGCCTTCAGGGCAGAGTGGCACAGAAAAAGCCATATTTGAGACTGGCTAATAAAAGGAAAATATTAATATGGGCAGAAGAACACAAACATTGGACAGAGGAAAATTGAAAAAAAGTTTTATGGACAGATGGATCAAAGCCGCCGGCTTTCATTGAGAAGTTTATAAAGCCGACAATAGCGGCGACAATGTAATAATAGACATTAACCCTTGACATGCCACAGTTTTTGGACAACATGTTTCTAGGGAGGGTGGACACCCAAAACCAGTACCCGTGTTTTCGGCTGCGCATAGTGTACAATCCACTCAGCCTGACAAGTATGAATCTCTGTGTGCGCCAAATGAGTAAAAACATAACTCAAGTGATGGAAACTCTAAAGCTGCAGCAGAGTTCCCAGCCAGCGCCAAGACCCCATCCCCGATCTCAACCGCTGATTCAACTTGCTGACAGTCCGGAGGATGCACCCTGGATGAGAGCGAGGCAAGCCACCGCGTACCGAGGAAGAACCGCCGACCGCTACAGCTACACGGGGGAGCCCATTTGCCATCGCTGCAACAGAACCGGCCACATTGCAAGGAGCTGTCCTTTAAACAAGTAGACCCTGGGGGCTGGGGCCAAACCCCAGGAGTAACTCAACAGGCCCAGCCACCTGGTAAAAGACCTTCATCGGATAGAGGCCGTTCCTGTCAATTGTACTAGATGGCATCCCAACATCTGCTCTGCTGGATACCGGGTCGCAGGTGACCACCATCCCCTATATCCTTAACAAAAAGTACTGGGCTAATGCAGAACTGAAACAGCCTGCCCTGGACTTCACCCTCAGTGCGTCTAACTGTGCACCAGTAATTGTGATGGTGGTTAGAGAAGTACCAATAAAGGTGGGGAGGGTGGAATTGCAAAACCAAGGGGTTCTAGTAGTAGGAGAAGCAAGTAATGCAAATGACTCGTATATAATACTTGGTACTAATGTTGTTAGCAATTGCATGGGAGAAGTTTTGTCTTTGCTTCAACAGATGGCAGATACTGCCAAACCTGGACAGAGGAAGGTTCTTCAGCGTGAGATAAGAGTCCTCCTGCACCATCAACAGGTAACAATTACAGGAGGTGAAATTGGTGCTGCACGGGTGACAGACCCATTTCCTATTGTGATTCCCCAATGAGTGAGATGATATGGTATCGAGCAGCTATAGGTCTGAGAGGGCAGGACTACCAGGCATTAGTGGAGCCCATCAGCACAGACCTACACTCTTGACAGCCGGGGGGTGGTTGATGTACACAATGGGAGAGTACCAGTTCGCATCTTAAACTGTGTCAGTGAAGAGGTTAAGTTACCCAGGTATGCAACTGTTGCTAAATTGTACACAGTAAGCAACAGCGAGATCCAAGCAGTGGGTCCTTACGCCATGCCAAAAAGGCAAAACCTCATAATACAACAGGGCCACTGGAGGACTGGTGAGAGCAACTCCATGTAGGAACTGACACCACTCCTGTGTATGAAAGGCAAAGTGTTTACCGGGTAGTCAAAGAGTTTGAACAAGTCTTTAGTAAGCATTCATTTGACTTTGGTAGGATAAAGGGGGTGCAACATCATATCCTCACAGGTACAGATCCACCAATTAAAGAGCGGTACAGGCCTATTCCCCCTGCACATTATCAAAAAGCCAAAGTAATGTTTCAGGACTTGAAGGACGCAGGGGTTATACGAGATAGCTGTAGTCCCTGGGCAGCCCCATTAGTCCTAGTCAGGAAGAAAGATGGCAGTATGAGGATGTGTGTAGACTATAGGCAAATAAACCACATAACACACAAGGATGCTGATCCGTTACCTCGTATAGAAGAATCCTTAGCTGCATTGAAGTCTGCCAATTAATTTTCCACCTTAGACCTCACTAGAGGGTATTGGCAGGTGTCCGTAGCCAAGGAAGACCGCGAGAAGACGGCATTCACAACACCTATGGGCCTGTGTGAATTTAACAGCATACCATTTGGACCATGTAATGCACCAGACCCCTTCCAGAGGTTGATGGAGAGTTGCCTCAGGCATAAGAACTTTGAGACGGTACTGTTCTACCTGGATGATGTGATTGTGTACTCTCAGACCTATGAGGCACACATGACCCGTCTAGCAGAGGTGTTTGAAGCTCTGGCCAAATACGAGATGAAGCTGAAACCATCCAAATGCCACCTGTTAAAGCCAAGAGTACAGTACCTGGGAAACATAGTCAGTGCTAAAGGTGTGGCCACTGATCCAGATAAGGTGACAGCTATCAAGGAGTGGCCAGAACCAAGACCCTGAAGGAAGCACGTCAATTCCTGGGACTGGTGGGCTACTATAGGAGGTTCATAAAGGAGTGCAGAAAGAAGGCTGCTCCCTTGCAAAAAAATCTTAGTAGGCCAGCCCAAGAAGGGCAAGTCTAAGGATTCTCTGTGGCAGTGGTGCAAGGAACAAGAAGAATCATTCCAGATGATGAAGGAAGCCCTGACAGGAGAAGAAATCCTTGCTTACCAGGACTACAACCTGCCATTCCTGCTGTACATGGATGCCAGTAATGTGGGCATTGGACCTGTCCTTTCTCAGAGGCAAGAGGGCAAAGAAAGAGTGATTGGCTATGCCAGTAGGAAGCTGCGTCCCACAGAGAGGAACCCGGAGAACTACAGTTCCTTCAAGCTGGAATTCCTGGCCTTGGTCTGGGCCATCACAGAAAGGCTTAAGCACTACCTGGCATCTAGCATTTTCACAGCCTACACAGATAACAATCCGCTGACCCACCTGGAGACTGCAAAGTTGGGAGCCATGGAGCAGAGATGGATGGCCAGATTGTCCAACTACCAGTTTACCATCAAGTACCGGACTGGGCACAAGAATGGAAACGGGGATGCCTTGTCCAGAATGCCTCACCTGTCAGACGTGGGCATGGATGAAGATGAGCTAGAAGAAGTGGAGTTACCTGCATTCCATCAATTAAGAGTAACTCAGTGCCAGCAAACCCGTAAAGACCCTCCTGTGAGAATGGTGAACCCGTTGCCACACTTTGGTTGGAAGGAAGTGCAAGACAATGACCCAGCTATCAGTTTGGTAAAGAAGCTGATAACCCAAGAGTCAGCAAAGCTACCAGAAAACCCCCAACCAGAACTCAAACATCTGTGGAATGAGAGGAGCAAGCTGTTCATTTATCAGGAGAAGCTCTGCAGAAGACACATTAACCCAAGGACTCACGAGATGGTCTGGCAAATCATTGTGCCGAAGTCAGAAGTGCAGATGGTGTTGAACGCCTACCACAACCAGACTGGTCATTTTGGGTGGAAGAATTTGGAGATGCTACTGAAAGATAGGTTATTTTGTGTAGACATGCGTGGATCCATTGAGAGGTGGTGTAAGAATTGTGGACCCTGCAGCCTTAGAAGAAAAGACTTACAGAGCCAGAAAGCACCGCTCCAGCCTATAGTGACGAAGCAGCCCCAGGAAATAGTAGCCCTGGACCACTTTAAACTGACTCCAAGTAGATCTGGCTACACATACGCATTGACCATGGTAGACCATTACTCAAGGTTCCTGATGGTTGCCCCCGTGAAAGACTTGACAGCTGCCAGAACATTCCAAAATGTTTTCTGCAGACCATTAGGTTATCCAGAACAGATCCTAACAGATCAAGGTTCAGCTTTTGAAGCGGAGATCTTCCAAGAGTTCTGCCACATGTATAGGTGTAAGAAGATTAGGACGACCCCATATCATCCCCAAACCAACGGATTATGTGAGAAGATGAACAATATCATCGTTGACATGTTGAAGATCCTACCTATGGAAAAAAGGAACCAATGGCTGGAGAAACTACCAGACTTGGTTGACATGTATAACCACATTTCAGTTAGTTCTACAAACTGTACACCAGCTTACCTGATGAGAACCCATACAGGAAAGTTACCTGTAGACCTAGAACTCGGAGTAATTGATCCCAAAGCAAATGACTCAACACCCAATTGGAATGAAAACCGCCTCGAGCAATACAGAATGGTTCAAGCTTGTGTTGAAGACAACCTGGAGAAAGCCCGTGAGAAACAAGAAAGGGACTTCAACAAAAATGCTCCAGGAGAACCTATTGTACCTGGAAGTATTGTCTTGAAGAGAAAGAGAAAACAACACAGATTTTGGATTTAACAATGACAAAGTGTGTCTCATTAGCAATAATGGTGGAAAGACCACTCATACAGTGTTGAGGGATCATATCAAGAAGTGCCCTACAGAATGGGAAAGTCAGAGTCCCCCAACACAACCAGAAGAAGAACCAGAACCTGAAAAAGAATCCAGTCTATGTGAAAGCCCAAAGGAGAAGGTAGTCTCAACCATCTTAGGAGATTTCCCAGAAGATTGGCCTCAGCAAGATGGAGCCATCTTAGTGCCTTTACTGAATTTCTACCAGCCCCAAGAAGTGGTACAAAGGAATCAGGAAGAAATACTCATTGCTAGAGAATCTGAGGATGCTGCAATTGGTACACCTGCTAGCCCTGTAGTGAGACTAAGGCCACGCAGACGCTTACCTGACATACCTGCACCATACCCATCACTAGAAACCTCACCTGAGATAGAGATACCTGTAGTGCGCAAGTCACAGAGAAGCACACAAGGTCAACCCCCGTCTAGGTATGGAGAGTGGGCACAGTAATGTCAAAAGTAGAATGAACAGAGACAGTAACATGTAAATAGCAGTTATAACAGTGTACCTAGTAGTGTACAGAAGGGGGAGGAACTGGGCCCAGCCCCATGCACACTAAGTTAGGAACAGAAAGTGCCTGGAGTGGGGAGGGGCCAGGTCTCTTAAGCCGAGACACCCATAGGGAAATGTGTTAGTTTGAAAATATGTTTATTGAAAATATAGACTTTTGAAAGACTTTTCCCCTTTTCTTACCCGGAGCGTACAGGAATTTTACTGTATAGACTCTTTTGAACTGAATCTATCCATTTGAACTTCTCCCTCGAATTGCATTTAAAAGGACCATGGTCACAGGACTGGTGTGACAATAAACTTCTCTTTTTAAAAGCCTGCGGTGATTGAATTAGCACCATATGGACTTACCTGTTTTCATTTTGCCATTTTTTGCAGTGGTTTTTGTAAATTTTTATATTTTGAGACACTGTAAATATTTTACCTGTTATTATTGTTGATTATTGTTATTCCTTTTGTTTGAAAACAAAAATGCTCAGTCCAGGAGTACTGATGTCAACTTGGGGGATATGAGGCACCTTGCTCACGCAGGCAGCCACAGCCTTCCCTACTGCACAGCTGGGTTTCCACTACAGGTACCTACTACATGCAACACCTTCCACCCCAGCACAGTAGGGGGAGCTAGAATTACTGACTTTAGGTGAGATCCTCTATAAATACTGCTGCTAGGGGAGGAGTTAGTTAGTGTGCAGATGCTAAGATAACTGCAAAGACGCCCTGGTGCTCGGTGCCGCGGTTAGGACTGAACCAGTGACCCGGAGTGGCCATTCTACGTTCAGCCAAGCCTAGGACTGGGGACAGAAGGCACGGAGCCTAGCCAAGGGAGCAGAGAAACTAGTGGACGTTTGCCCAAGACTTACCGGACCCCGGGGATCCGCACCTGCAGGATCACTGTAAGACTGCAGAGAACCCCGACACACCATGGAGACTTTAGTCCCCCTGAGTACCGAGCAAAAGGGAGCCAGATATCGTAGTGTGGAATAACACTGCAGTGATCAGAGAGGGTAACCCGTGGACCGCGCAGGAGGAGAGAGAGAGGACCAGAGAAAGTGAGGAGGCCAGTCATGTTGTATACAGACAGGGCTTCAGCGACAGCAGGGAACCTGAGGAGGCCTTATACCCACTTACTGTGGAGACTCACTGTGCACCTGGTCACCCGACAGTGCCCTGGACATCTTTACCTGTGAATACCATCAGTAAAAAGGTAAAAGAGACTGTCTTCAGAATGTGTGCGTTATTCCTCTCCGTCCCAGTACATATAGACTGCCCTACTGCTTCTTACCCTGGCATCAAGTCCCCACTCCAAGCTGCCCCTTTATTCTACACTGCCCGGAGGCCCAGCTCCACCTGTAGGGAACTTTGCCATCCTTGCCGCAATACCATCCCCCTCCGGAGGACTGTGGCAGCGCTGGTGATCCCACACCAGGTACTACAGGTGGCTTCACGAGACAACAAACTTTTATCCCCTGTAAATAACCCTCTTTGAAGTGTCACCCAGGCCACAGGCTCAGGCACCGCCACCCATGACATCCTCGTGAACCCCTCTGAGCCTGATACCCGAGTACCCCCGGGCCTGGGGTTCAACACATCCAGCTGAGCAAATCCTTTTTGGCCAGTAGCAGTGTGTGCCAGGCACAGGTGTAGCAATATTGTGAGGAAAGCTATGCCTCCTGCATTTACTAGCCTTTTTTTACTGCATATAGCCAAGCAAATCCTTTTTGGCCAGTAGCAGTGTGTGCCAGGCACTGGTGTAGCACTGTTGTGAAGAAATCTACACCTCCTGTGTTTACTAGCCTTTTTTACTGCATCTAGCCAAGCAAATCCTTTTTAGCTAGTAGCAGTGTGCGTGAGACACTGGTGTAGCACTGTTGTGAAGAAAGCTACACTTCCAGTGTTTACTAGCCTTTCTTTACTGCATCTAGCCAATCAAATCCTTTTTGGCTAGTAGCAGTGTGTGTGAGACACCGGTGTAGTACTGTTGTGAAGAAAGCTACACCTCTTGTGTTTACGAGCCTTTTTTTTTTCTGCATCTAGCCAAGGAAATCCTTTTTGGCGAGTAGCAGTGTGTGCCAGGCCTGGTGTAGCTCTGGTGTGAAGAAAGCAACTCCTCTGTTTACTAACTTTTTTTACTGCATGTAGCCAAGCAAATCCTTTTTGGCTAGTAGCATTGTTTGGATAGGTAGCTGTGGTACAGTGTTCTGTTGAAATCTACCGCCACACAGCACAGAAAACACTTTTGTATTGCATGTGCCCAAACCAATTTACCAAAATGCATTTAGGGTAGTACCACTGTTTGACTAGGTAGCTGTGGTAAAGTGTTCTGTTGAAATCTACCACCACACAGCGCAGAAAACACTTTTGCATTGCATCTGCCCAAACGTACTTTCCAAAATATATGTAGGGAAGTATCACTGTTTGACTGGGTAGCTGTGGTACAGTGTTCTGTTGAAATCTACCATCACACAGCGCTGAAAGAACTCTTGTGTTGCATCTGCCCAAACCTACTTACTAAAATTTAGTATAGTACCCTACTCAAGAGAGCTTTACTTAAGTCAAGCAATAAACAGCAAGGAGACTCCAACAACAGTCTCCATTTTTCAAAACAACTAGGCACAGCCACCAGTTAAGTGGCATCAATTGCCCCAGAGTTGAAATATTCAAATGGGGAGTTTAATGCAGCACAAGCGTTTAGTGTCCCCAGGCTGGCACTGGGGTGGAAAAGTCCTTGCAGATCCATGACTTGTTCATCTTGATAAACGTTAGTCTGTCTACACTGTCACTGGACAGCCGCGTGCGCTTATCCTTCAGCACACTACCAGCAGTGCTGAAGCCACATTCAGAGAGAACGCTGGCTGCGGGGCACGACAAACTCTCCAATGCATGAGTGGCGAGCTTAGGTCATTTTTCCAGTTTTGAAGCCCAAAATGAACAAGGGCTAAGTTCACAGTCATGGCATCGATATTCAGCTTTAGATACTCCTGTACCATCCTCTTTAGGTGTCCACTATGTTTCAGACTTGTCTCTCTTCTGGCATTGGAAAGGATGGTCTAAAACTAGGGTCAGACTTGCGTCATGCATTTGCTAAATACATGCATTATTTTCATGTGCAAATGTTGAAAAACGCATGCGTTAATGCACCCATGGGCTCCAATGCAAAAAACGTATTGCAAAAGTGCATTGCGTTTGACGCAATGCATTTTTGGTAGTGCACCCAAGAACACATATATGTACCATGTGTTAATGCATGCCTTATAGTATGCGTTAAAAATTAACAGACACGTCATGGAAATGGCAAGGGGAAATAAAGCATCCTTTAATGCATTCCTCAAACGGATGCAACATCCCAAATTTGACCCTAACCTTAAAAAAGGTGAAATGATTCCACAATATTGCTATTACCAGATACACTGTCACTGTTAACGTTTGAGTGATGACGACTTGACGTTCTCCGGGTTGGAAAGGTAGAACTGCGATATTCACTATGTGCACCACTGCTGTTTTGGGGAAAAGCAGTAATAAGGCTAGGGTCACATCTGCGGTTGGGCTTGCAGATCCTGATCCGGTTTTGAGCATTAAAAATGCTCAAAACCACACCCGGATCGGCAGCCATAGGCTGCAATAGAAAAACCGGATTGCACTATTTGCAATCCGGTTACCGGATCCAGTTTTGGAGCCTGCAGGAAAAATCATGCAGGCTGCGTCTATTGCACCGGTTCTAAAACCGGATCTGTTTTTTTTTATAATGGGAGTCTATGGGAACCGGATCCGGTACCGTGAGGTACATAAATGTACCTTGCGGTACCGGATCCGGATGCGGTTTTTAAAATTGCAAAAGCCTACATTCCAAAACCGAATGCATTAAGGTTTGCCATTTTACTATCAAATGATAGTATGAAGGCACACGGTAAAACCGCATCCGGTAATGGATGCGGTTACCGGATTGTGCCTTTTAAGTGTGACTCTAGCCTAAGATTGTATAAAAGCTTCTGTTGACACTACTGCATGCTTGAGCCCCTTTCCAGGGCAGGAAACATTGGCCAAATGTACTCTTTTCCCGGAGATCTAAGGCGACCTGATGACGGGGCTGGGGATGTCGGCGGCAACTGGCAGGTGCGCGCATGTTTTTGGCGCCCCGCCAGCGTCGCTGTCCCTCATTTACACAGGGCGACATCTCCAGCCCTGCGCCCGCGAGCAGACAGGCGGCATCGCCGCCGGGGTGTCTGAAAATGTCTCAGCCCCAGAGGACTGTATTTAACTAGGGGGGAATGTGGCACCACTGCAGGGGATTGCCGCAGGATCCACCGGTGCAAGGAGGGATTTACACCTTGGTTCACACAGCACACAACACCTTCCACCCCAGACCTGAAGGGGGAGCTCTACTGGCTGCCTTAAGTCAGATCCCCTTTAAAAGATCCAGGCCTGAGGGGAGGAGTCAGTAAGTTACAGTTAGTTACAGTTAGTTCCAGAGAGAGGATAGAGCAGGAGTGAAGGAGCTGGTCACTGGGAACGATCCAGGCCCAGGACCAAGGAACATTGACCCAGCTGTGCTGCACCCTAGGGAGAGGGTCGGAGGCCAGTGGAGGAGTAGGAGAAAGAAGAAAGGGAACAGATCCAGTTTCCCGTAGTTACCTGGACACCAGAGTCCGACATTGCTATGCATACAATGCAGCAGTAAAAGCCCGGAAAGACCAGGAGGAATTACCCCCTGAGGTAACGACAAAGAGTCAGCCAAAACTGACGAAACACAGGACCAGGGGCCAAAGGAAGAATAGGGACCCCGCAGAAGGACCTCATTATCAGATATAGAGTAAAACCCTGGGAGGGGAGAGGGAGCAGCGAATTCAGCTACAGGCGGGATTTACCCCAAACTACCGTACACAGTGGCAGAGGAGGCCTCACAATTCTCTAAGGTGATAGTCCCAAATTGCACCGGGGACCTGGTTACTTCTCTGGACTGTACCTGATACCCGTCATCAGTAAAAGGTACTGAAACAAAGACTACTGTGTGTTTGTGTGCCTGCTTAACCGCCGCTACCCACAGCCTTGACCGTAGAGACGCTACTACGACTCCCCTCATCCATCCCCGCTGACCTGAGGTAAAGCTCTACCTTGGGAGCTGTACTACACTGAGCTGCGCTTCCATCACTTCAGCGGCTGGCCACAGCGCTGGTATACACTTTACCAGGTACCACAGGTGGTGTCACGTAAACAATCTCCTTTCACCACCATCATCCCCCACCATCTCCGCCATTGAGGGTCCAGGACACGGGACCGGGGACTGACCAGCCGTGATCCCCCATCCAAGTCGCCATCTGCCCAATACCCGAGTAACCCCCTACCCTGTCGACCGCCTCACAAGGTCCTTGCTAACACTCTTGCACCTCTCCAATCTGTCCATAACTCTGCTGCCCGACTAATCCACCTCCTCAATTTCTCCCCTCTGCAAATCTCTTCACTGGCTCCCAATTCCCCAGAGTGCCCAATTCCAAGTACTAAGATTGACGTACAAAGCCGTCCACCATCTGTCTCCCTTATCTATCTCTGAACTAATCTCCTAGGAAAAAACCTTGCAGCACTCAACTAATACCAATGATGTACATATGCTGACAAACTATATATATATATGAGAAAAAATTAAAAACTTAAGTTTTTTTCAAAAAACTCAAAATTCTTTTTTTTTTTAAATCTGAAGTTCTTAGTACACACATTGGCCAATGTCTGCTTGCTCATCGACTGCGACAAAGTGACTTCAGGTCCGATGAGTCCTAACACTGACACCCAAGTCCTCCTTGTCCACCCTACCACTATAGTGGCGAAGATCTAGACCTAGATCCATAGCATGAGGTCAATTGCATATGACCAGCAACTCCCTGACTGCACAGCTCAACATATGGTCCATGTGAATACTGAAAAACTGCAGACTCACTAATCATGTGTACTTGCTACACTACGTTTATGTTGGAATTTGAAACTTCCTTTTCAAAACGCAAATTATATTGCTTACTGAAGTTCTAGTACACATTAGAGGGTGTCCGCACTTGTATGATGCGAAAGAGAGGTGGACAAGGAGGACTTGGGTGTCAGCGTTAGGACTCATCGAACCTGAAGTCACTTTGTCGCAGTTGATGAGCAAGCAGACATTGGCCAATGTGTGTACTAAGAACTTCAGATTTAAAAAAAATAAGTAGTGGGGTAGGGTGGACAAGGAGGACTTGGGTGTCAGCGTTAGGACTCATCGGACCTGAAGTCACTTTGTCGCAGCCGATGAGCAAGCAGATATTGGCCAATGTGTGTACTAAGAACTTCAGATTTAAAAAAATAAGAATTTTGAGTTTTTTGAAAAAAAACGTAAGTTTTTACATTTTTTCTCATATATATATATAGCTTGTCAGCATATGTACATCATTGGTATTAGTTGAGTGCTGCAAGGTTTTTTCCTAGTAGTTTATCCCAGCATCCCTGCTGGCACCAGTTCACATTGTCTGTGAGTGCTGTGCATTTTTTTTTTCTCTTTTGTATTGTGTGGAGTTGCTGGCTCCATTACTGCAAATTGCACCCTCATTGCCTACAGGTGATCTAGGGTCTAGATGGTGTCCGCCCACTTAGTAGTCCCTGCTGGCACCAGTTCACATTGTCTGTGAGTGCTGTGCAGTTTTTTTTCTCTACTGAACTAATCTCCCAATATCATCCAACTCGTGATCTTCGATCCTCCAAAGACCTCCTCCTTTCCTCCACACCTATACTGGAACTCTGCACCTCAAAACGTCTGACTGTCCCCTACACTCGGAACCTTCGAGCGGAACCTGAAAACCCATATCTTCAGAACAGCCTACAGCCTGCAATGACCACGCTGCCACCTCAACACCACTGGACCCAGCGCTCCACCACCACTGGCTCTTGCGCTCTACCACCTCTGGATCTGGTGCTCCACCACCACCTGAGCAGACCCAACCCACTGTTTCCCTCCTGATTGCCCTGTAGAATGTAAGCTTGCAAGGGCAGGGTCCTCTCTTCCCTCTGTACCAGTCTGTCACTGTTAGTTTGTTCATAGTATTTTTAGCTTGTTTATATGTATCCCTTTCTCATTACAGCACCATGGAATCACTGGTGCTCTGTAAATAAATAATAATAATTACCAGACAGGTTTTGGGTGCAGATGGAGGATGTAGAAGAGGTAGAAGAGACAGAAGCCGTGGAGAAACTTCTACATACAGAGGTTTGACGCACAACCTGTGGGGATGGCAAGACTTGTACAGAGCCCCTTCTCCTTCTGTTACTATAGTCACCCAGTTTCCCAGTCAGGACAAGTAACATCCCTGTTCATGCTTACTCGTGCAGGTGTCGATGGTGAAATGCACCCTGTCACACACAGAGTTTCTCAAGGAAGTGGTGATGTTGTGTGCAACATGCTGGTGTAGCGCAGGCACAGCTTTCTTCGAGAAGTAGTGGCGACTGGGCTTCTTGTACTGGGGCACTGCGACGGCCATAAGGTCTCAAAAATCCTCTGTATCCACCAGCTGGAAAGGCAACATTTCCGTAACCAACAGCTTGCAGATGGTGAAGTTCAACCTCTTAGCTTTGACATGGGTAGGAGGAAATAGCCTTTTACTTGTCCACGTCTGAGGGACCGAGGGCTGGCTGCTTTGCTGAGACAGGGTTGAGTAAGGTGTCCCAGACAAACTGCTGGACTGTGAGGGAGGTACAGGTGGACATATTATGTCACATTCATAAAAAGGTGGTGCTCTCGATGTCTGACAGCGCTCAACACTAGCAGACATTTCCACTTCCAAAACAGTTGACGACCTGTCAATCACACTGGCTGTTGCGGGTAAAGAGGTGAATGTTCTGCGGCCGAAAGCCTGTGTGACAGCTGTCCCCACAGTCACTGGGATGAAGAAGCCACAGATGCACTTGATGAGGTAGACAGTGGTTGTCTAGGCCCGCTAGGCCGCATTGTAGCATAGTGATCTTCCCACTGTGACTTATGCTTCATGTTCATGTGACGGCTCATGCATTAAGTACTCAAATTATGGATTTTTTGGCCTCTACTCAGATTTTTTACAAATTTTGCAGATAACATTAGTTGGGTCATCCTTTGTGATCTGAAAAAAGGCCCAGGCTAGGCAAGGCTTATCACCCATGCGACCTGCAGAGCCACTACGGCTTCTGCACAGAGGCAGAGTTGTGGTTGAGGACGCAGTTGTTGACATGCTTCCAGGACTCCGTCTCTGTCCAGGAAGCTGCAACCTAACCTCATCACTAGCATCCGCCTCTACCTCCTCTGCTGAGCTCATCAACTGCCTGCCTGTGGGTTGACAGTAAGTGGGATCTCCAACCTCATCATCACCTGATGTGTTCTCACACTCTTCATCCTCAGAGACAACCTCTTCCTGCCCTGAGTGCAAAGTCAAGTTGTCATTCCAATCATGTATCTGAGTCTCATCATCATCTGCCTCATTGTCTCCACCAACATGGGTTACAGTTTAGGAATGATGTGGCACCCTGTCACCCTGTTGGGCACCACAGAACCTTTAGGGCACAAATGGAGTAAGTAACAGCAAAGCAATACTCACAAAACACCAAACAACACCTTAGTACACCTGGTTTCACCCCGAGCCTCTAGGGGGAGCTCCACTGGTCACTTTGAGCCAGTTCCCCCTATAAATAGAGTCTTGGAGGGAGAAACACCAGAGTGTGTGCAGTCGCTACAAGAGCTGCCAGCCTGTGTGTGATCTCCACCTCATGAGACACACACTAGGCCCAACCAGCCAGCTAGCAAGTGGGGAAATCCCTGCAACTGGGATAAGAGGAAGAAGGAGAACACCTCTCCAGGAAAACAGAGTTATTCTAACTCTTTCCTTTCTAACCGGTTACTGGAACCGAAGCTGTGAGAGCTACCCAGCCACCACAGAGAACCAGCACCATTAACAGGAGGTTTAGCCACCTGTTCCACCTGATGCACCTACCCACGAGAGCCCAAGGAAGAGTACTGATCCTGCTCAGACCCTTTTACAGTGCCCTCAGTGCTGCTAACCAGGTGAAGCAAGTTCCATTGAACACACTGCCCGGTCCGGCTGGATTCCACATCCACCCGACCATAATCAGAGAATTAAAGAAAGGAAGCCTAACACTGCTTGCTGTGAACCTCCAGAAGTGCCGACTTCACTATCCCAGTCCGAGTGTACCTGATTACCACCCAGTAAAGGTACCTAAAAGAGACTTTGTGTGGTTGTGCGTTACTCCTGAATTTGGCGCGCAGCATCCCGCAGCTGCCTCACATCTTGCGCAGCTCCTGGCTCCGGGGACTCCCGCTCATCCTGTGGGGAGCGATCCATCTTGCTGCCTAACATCCCCCGGAGGCCTAGCAGCGCTGGTACCGTTACCAGAACACCCGCAGGTGGCATCACGAAGACAATTAATCCCTACTGTTCCGCCATTTCCCCTATTGATCTGGACCACCGGGCCTACACAACCGCAGGCGCGGTTCCGTGACTGGAGGAGAATCAACGCCTGCTCCGTGTACCCCCGGCTACGGTGAGTCAATGAGAGTCTACATTATGCCCTTCTTCATCTGGGCCTGGATCCGACTCACAAAGATTTTGGGCATCCGTGCAGATAATTTCCTTGGCTTGACTCACTGAAGCTTTGGAGCACATCTCTGTTTCCCAGGCTATAATATGAGTGAACAGCTCTGCAGACTCATCCATCTGTGTTAACCCATAGTCAGTAGGGCGGCTGGAGACTTGTGAGCTGAGAGGAAGCAAGTGCGATTGGGGTGACACCTCTGAGGACTGGAGTGTTTGTGATGTTGAAGTTCAGGTGGAGGAGAGCCCACTTCATGGAGCACTTGATTGCCATTGCAGCACCTGCTCTTTTTGGGCTTCATCTAAAAGTTTCAGCGATGTTCTGCTGCATAAGTAAGGGATAATAGCAGATCGTCCATGAAAAGAAGTAGACATTTTAGTTTTGCTTGGTACTAGTTTTTCCTGTAATACTCCACAAAACTTATAGTTGTCCCACCTATGTGTGGCAGGGCATAAATTTGATGGGAGCGCTTGCATGAGCTTTGAGTTAATCCAGCCCTTTAGGACTAAATAGGTCACTGACGTACCTCTCTTTTATTTCCTGTAATACTCCACGAAACTGATAGTTGTCCCACCTGTGTGTGGCGGGGCATAACATTGATGGGAGAGCTTTGAGTTTATCCGGGCCAGTAAGACTAAACAGGTCACTGACCTATGTGACTAGTTTTTTCGGTAATATTTCTGTGTGTGGGGAGGCATAACTTTGAAGGAAGCGCTTGCATGAGCTTTCAGTTTATCCGGCCCACTAGGCCTAAACAGGTCATTGACCTACCTGACTGTTTTTTTTGTTAATATTCCACGAAATGTTTAGTTGTCCCACCTGTGTGTGGCAGGGCATAACATTGATGGGAGCGCTTGCATGAGCTTTGAGTTTATCCAGCCTACTTGGCCTAAACAGGTCACTGACCTACCTCTCTATTATTTTCTGTAATACTTCACGAAACTGATAGTTGTCCCACCTGTGTGTGGTGGGGTAGAACATTGATGGGAGCACTTGCATGAGCTTTGAGTTTATCCAGTCCAGTAGGCCTAAACAAGCCACTGACTATTATTTCCTGTAATACTCTACAAAAGTGATAGTTGTCCCACCTGTGTGTGGCGAGGCATAACGTTGATGGGAGCGCTTGCATGAGCTTTCAGTTTATCCGGTCCATTAGGTCTAAACAGGTTTCTGACCTACCTCTCTATTATTTCCTGTAATACTCCATGACACTTATAGTTGTCCCACCTGTGTGTGGCAGGGTATAATATTTATGAGAGCACTTGCTTGAGCTTTGAGTTTATCTGGCCCTTTAGGCCTAAACAGGTCACTCACCTACCTGACTAGTTTTTTCGGTAATATTCCACTAAACTGATAGTTGTCCTACCTGTGTGTTGCAGGGCATAACATTGATGGGAGCGCTTGCATGAGCTTTCAGTTTATCCTGCCTGTATCAATATGTAAATAAACAGAAAAGGATGCGCAATGGGTGCACCTGTATAAACAATTTCTTTCCCTAACTAATAAAAAAGCTGCTCACCTTGGAGGGCTGTGCACTGCCCTGCACAGCCCTGGTAAATCACTTGAAGTGTGGAGCTTAATCGCTCTCCCTGGAATCTCTGTGTGCTGCTGCCTGTGAGCTGCTTCCTCTGGCCCCAGCTCTGAACACGTGACCACTCAGACAGGAAAGGTCCTGTAGTTCCAGGCCTTCACCTCACACCACACAGGTCCTTTTGTTGATGTGCCTTCCAAGCTTCTCCTACTGCTGATCCTCCATGGGAGAAACTGGAACATGCTGTGCATTAATCACATATCCTGCCCAGTAGGCCTAAATAGGTCACTGACCTACCTCTCTATTATTTCCTGTAATACTCTACAAAACGTATAGTTGGTGAGCAATGTTTAACCTTGAAATGCAAGGCCAGGTCCTGTTTCAGACCCTGTGCCATGCATGCAGGTTGGGCCATTCATCAATTTTTGGTCTGGGACAATTGATGCCATTTTGCCTTGCATGTCTATGTGTGTACATGAATGTGTGTGTCTATATGTGAATACATGCATGTGTGTGTATATATATGTATAAGTATGTGTGTGTGTACAGGCATGTCTGTGTATGTTTGTGGTATGTGTGTATATGTGGTGTTGGTGTGTGTCCCTTGCTGGACATCGCCAGTGGCGCTACCTGCACAATCACCTCCGTGCATTAACAACCACCAGGAAAGTACATGGCTTGGGCCTGTGATGAATGAGATAGGGTGCGGCGCCCTCTGTAGCCACTCCACCACAGGCTGCAAGCCATGGTCTTTCCTGGTAGCTATTATTGCATAGAGGAGGGTTTGCAGGAGGGAATTCGGCGGGCGCTGTCCAGCGGTGGGGATAGGGCGCCCTGGCAGGGGTGTCTTGGTGGGGGGTTCCAGCAGGAGTGTTCCAGTGGCGGCAGGGGGTACCAGCAGCAACAGTACTTGGGGGTCCCGGTGGTGTCTCGCTGGTGGTACTGCTCAAGGGTGCTATATTGGAGTATTTATCACTTGGATGTTCCAATATGGCAGTCGGTGTACTTCCAGTAGGCACGGTGGATTGTGGGATTTGGAGACGTCCAGATGGAAGTGGATGACAGACGATTTAAAGTGAGCATTTATATATACATTGTGGGCCATTTATATGGATGCAATAAAATAAAATGGGAATGGTTGGTGATATCAACTTCCTGTTTGTGGCACATTAGTATATGGGAGAGGGAAAACTTTTCCACAGGGGTGGTGTCCATGGTGGCCATTTTGAAGTTGGCCATTTTGTATCCAACTTTATTTTTTCAATGGGAAGAGAGTCATGTAACACATCAAACTTATTGAAAATTTCAATGGTGTGCTTGATTTTAATGTACCTTTATTCTTTCAGGAGTTATATACAAGTTTTATGACCACTTCTAAAAATGTGTTCAAAGTGCTGCCCATTGTGTTAGATTGTCAATGCAACCCTCTTCTCCCACTTTTGACACACTGATAGCAACACCACAGAATAAATTCTAGCACAGGCTTCCAGTATCCGTTGTTTCAAATGCTGCACATCTTGTATCTTCAGAGCATAGGCAATTGCCTTCGGATGAGTGATCAGGCAAACTTTTTTGTGAATGGTGAAGTTAACAAACAAAACCACCGCTATTGTTATGATGCTAACCCAAAGTGGATAGATCTCTCCCAGACTGTTTGAACACAAACATTGATGGTATGGTGTGGTATATCGGTACAAAGATAGTGAGTACATTCTTCATCAATGGAAACCTCAATGCTCCATGATTCAGATATCCAGTGGCATTGAAGTTTCCATTGATGAAGAATGGCCCCGCTATCTTTGTACCCCATATACCACACCATACCATACATTTTAATAACAGTAACTTTGGGACTTCCCAGACTAAAAATACCAACTTCAAACCATCTACTTCAGTGTTTCTCAACTCCAGTCCTCAGGACCCACCAACAGATCATGTTTTCAGGATTTCCTTAGTATTGCACAGGTGTTAGTTTAATCACCTACAAAAGGGATAATTCTAACACCTATGCAATACTAAAGAAATCCTGAAAACATGACCTGTTGGTGGGTCCTGAGGACTGGAGATGAGAAACACTAATCAACTTTATCTTATCTTGGTATTAAACTTGAGGGGGATCCCACCCAATTTTATAAATGATCTAAATAATGAAAAAAAATGCATGGGGTTGCCCACATTTTGATACCCAGCCAAAATAAAGAACACAGCCGGCGTGCTTTACCTGCCCTGTGTACCAAAATATAGCAGACCCCATGCAATTTCTTTTCAATTATTTATTTATCTTTACACTCCACTTCGGGACCCAGACAGTTAGGGTGAGATCAACTGATCACAAACATCAGCACAGAGGGCGGGGGCACAGATTGACTGCAACCAATCACAGATGCTGTCACAGAATGTGGGTGGGGGAAGCAGTGAATATGCATAAGGCTTAATGAGCAGACCCGAAAGCAGTGTGACAGACACGATATTCTCGGTAAGTATGATTTAACTAACATAGGAAAAAGAGGGGCTACCGGGCACTACTGACAGCACCTTTTGCCTAGGTTACACTGACTCCAGTGTTGTTCAGCCACATTTAGACCAACAATATCATCATCCAAAGAAAAAAGCAGCACTCACCGGTTTCTTTGTGCTCTTTTTTATTTACCTGTTCCAGGTGGACAGTAGATGCAGGGAGGGGGAGGAGGAGGAAGACGACGGCAGTTTCGCAGGTATTCTGCTTCTACAGGTCTGTGCCTTCTACGGGTCTTTTGTATTGCATTCTAACCTCAGGCAGTGCTGGCTTCCCCTTTTTTGATAATTATTTTCTACAGCATGATTAATTTGTTTAAAAATATAAAAGTTGAAAGTTGAAAATTGCTATTTTTTTCAAAATTAACACATTTTCAACATTCTGATATTTTCACAAATAAATGGAAAAATACCAACCTAAATTTTCCACTATCATAAAGTACAATCATGAAAAATTCATCTCAAAATCACTGTGATATGTTATTTAATATATGACGTATTCCACAAAGTTATTACCACATAAATTGAGACTGATCAGATTTTAAAAAGCTGGATTTGTCATTAAAGTCAAAATTACCGTATATACTCGTGTATAAGCCGACCCGTGTATAAGCCGACCCCCCTACTTTTGCCCCAAAAATCTGGAAAAACCTATTGACTCGTGTATAAGCCGAGGGTGGACCCCAGCACAGGTATACAGCCCCCAGCAGTGTGGTATACAGGCCCCCCAGTGGTAGTATACAGCAGCCCCAGTGGTAGTATACAGATTCCCCAGCAGCCCCAGTGGTAGTATACAGATTCCCCAGCAGCCCCAGTGGTAGTATACAGGAGCCCCAGCAGCCCCAGTGGTAGTATACAGATTCCCCAGCAGCCCCAGTGGTAGTATACAGCAGCCCCAGTGGTAGTATACAGGAGCCCCAGCAGCCCCAGTGGTAGTATACAGGAGCCCCAGCAGCCCCAGTGGTAGTATACAGGAGCCCCAGCAGCCCCAGTGGTAGTATACAGGAGCCCCAGCAGCCCCAGTGGTAGTATACAGGAGCCCCAGCAGCCCCAGTGGTAGTATACAGCAGCCCCAGTGGTAGTATACAGGAGCCCCAGCAGCCCCAGTGGTAGTATACAGGAGCCCCAGTGGTATACAGCAGGCCCCCAGGGGTACATATAGCAGCCCCCAGGGGGTACCCAGCAGCCCCCAGGGGGTACCCAACAGCCCCCTGGGGGTACCAACAGCCCCCTGGGGGTACCAACAGCCCCCAGGGGGTACCAACAGCCCCCAGGGGGTACCAACAGCCCCCAGGGGGTACCCAGCAGCCCCCTGGGGGTACCAACAGCCCCCTGGGGGTACCAACAGCCCCCTGGGGGGACCAACAGCCCCCAGGGGGTACCAACAGCCCCAGGGGGTACCCAGCAGCCCCCTGGGGGTACCAACAGCCCCCTGGGGGTACCAACAGCCCCCTGGGGGGACCAACAGCCCCCAGGGGGGACCAACAGCCCCCAGGGGGTACCAACAGCCCCCAGGGGGTACCCAGCAGCCCCCTGGGGGTACCAACAGCCCCCAAAAGCTGGCACTGTCCCCCCTTGTAAGGCCCCCCCCCCGCTGCTTATACATTACCATCCCGGTGTTCTGATCGGCGCCGCTCCTTGGTGCTGCGTCTTCATCCTCCCGTCCACGCTGGCTGCATCCAGGATCTCCGGCAGTCGCGCGATGACGTCATATCGCTGCGACAGCCGGAGAACCCGGATGCAGCCAGCGCAGACGGGAGGATGAAGACGCACCGAGGAGCGGCGCCGATCAGAACACCGGGATGGTAATGTATAAGCAGCGGGGGGGAGGCCTTACAAGGGGGACAGTGCCAGCTTTTGGGGGGCCATATGCACTGCTTCCCCCTGCCGCTGATTGACAGGGGGAAGCAGTGCATATATAATGAGCGGCCCCACGTGACGGGGCCGCTCATACAGCAGCCCCCCCCGCCTCCTCCAGCCTCCACAGCCCCCGGGACACAGTCCCCCCGTATATGACCCGTGTATAAGCCGAGGGGGGGACTTTTCAGCCCAAATTTTGGGCTGAAAAACTCGGCTTATACACGAGTATATACGGTAGCTTGATCACTAAAGGGTTTTAAAAAAAAACATATACTTACTTGGGTAAGTAAGTCAGTAAGTCTACTGGCGAGCAATGGGCAGACAAATACAATGATATTACACGTAGGACTTGAGAGTTCCAGTGTGATGACATAGTCACATCACTCTGTAATGAATTGTTGTTCTGCGTGCCACAGGCCTAAGGCAACTGCGACCTACAGAATGAAATTAGGAAGAGCAAGCAGACCATGTTTATCTCTTCTGTTGCAGAGTTTAACTGTACAATTAATGGAGGTGGTTGCCCCAGTTCGGCACCCCTAAGCCCCCTCTTCTTCCTCGGTACATAAGCTACTGCACAAGACTGACTTGCACAACTGCTTTATTAGTGTATCTTGCCGTAGGCTACATATATACTGTGGCTTATGGCCTGCTGTTATAACTGTATTATAGTAATGAAGCAATGGTCCACAAATCAGCTGTTGGGCCATGCCTCTGCTTCTGTAACAAGCCCCTTGCAATCTGTGTATCTCAGAGTGGGTACATTGCACCCCCTTGTTCCTGGCAGACACCATCCATGTTCCTAACCTTTTCTACAGAGGCGGCTGGGTAGAGACCACAACGCACCCTGAGTCTGTAGGACAGCACACACGGAAACACTATGCAAAGACTATGTTAATGTTTCCCCTTTTTAACTGGTTTTAGGCGTAATTTTCATATCCACACCTGTTACTTGCTATAGGTGAGTTTGAACAAACATCACATGTTTGAAACAAATTTGTTTACCAACTGTTTTGGAAAAATGGCAACAATATTTTACTTTCTAATTTTGTGGTTTTGTGAGAGATTATGTCTAACCTGCCTTTTTTTCTTACTTTTTACTATATTGTTCCTGTACACAGGGAGGAAATAAACACATTTATAAGAAAGCAGGTGTACCATGTTTTCCGGACTATAAGATCAACATTTTGTACAAAAACTACTAGAAAAAAAGCAGCATCAGAAAAACTTACCATCCATGCCAAAGACAGAAAACCAAATGCACTTACAGGACGCAGTCAGAGCCCAATTGTGGAGCAAGCCCAGCTGCTGGCTGATGAGTCGCCTCTACCAGCAAAATGTGGGAGGCGACCTGCCATGCATACACTAGGCCTGCATAGAGCACCATTCACACTGATACATATGATGCAGAGTGTCTGAAAGCTACCCAACCGCTCCGCTGCCTGAGCATTGGGCCGCACAGTACGATGCTTCTGCACCACTGGATGAACGGCGCCCCTATGGGCCCACCTGCGCCCTGGAAGATCAACATTTTGCCCTCAAAATTTGGAAGGAAAATAAGGGTGCATCCTACAGTCCAAATGTAGCTTACCAGGGTGACAGGATACAGGATCTCTGCTGCATGAAGCCACTAGTGGCAGCAGGAGTGTGAGTGGTGCTGTGCGCACTGATCATCGAGAGGAAGAGGTGTCCCTGCAATGTAATGCAGAAGCCCCCTGCCGTGAGATCAATGCCACCTGCCTCACACTACAGACATTTTACTGAAACCAACTGTCAGGAGATCAATGGCACCTGCCCCGAACTACAGGGGAACCCCCTCCTCCCAGCCTAGGTCCGGCAGCATTGCCTCACTCCTGCCACCTTCAATCTTGCTCCACCAATGCCGCCCTCCACCGTAAACTAATTCGTACTATTAGGGTGCGTTCACACGCAGTTTATTTGCTGCATTTTTTTAAGCACGTGCTCATCACAAACCAGGAGTAGGTGATTAAATGCAGAAGTGGAGCACTTGCTTCTATTATACTTTTCCTATGATTTTTCCACTCCTGGTTTGTGATGAGCTTGTGTAAAACAAAATGCAGCAAATACGCAGCAAATATGCAGCGTGTGAAAGCACCCTAAAAAAAATCACCATTTTCACATTTAAAATTTATTTTCCTATTTCTTCCTCCAAATTTGGTGTCCATCTTATGGTCCGGTGCATCTTAAAGGCTGCATATTACGGTAATTACAAAAAATTTTCTTGGGCAAATTCTTATATTTTAAACAATTTCAAAGGTGCCAACACTTTTGGTCATGATTATAAATGTGTCTGCAAAATTTCAGGAATTATTATGGCTAGGGTCACATATCATTTTTTTTTTTAAAACCTGATCCGGTTTTGAGCTTTTAAAAAGCAATCCGGTTTCCGCCTCTGGCTCTGCTGCCTGCGTGAAAAATCATGCAGGCTGCAGTTTTCGGAACAGTTCGTTATCTGCAATGCGGGAACCGGATTGCTCAGCCGGGATAAGCAAAGTGTTCTGTGTTTTGTTAAACTGTAAATTTGCTTAATAAATGTTCCTATAATGTCTCTAGGGGGGGGGCACTCCCCCTAGAGACCTTACACCCACTTAGGTGGGCATATAATGCTATCATCACCTCTGTACAGCAGCTGCCTCCTGACAGCTGCTGTACAGTTTTATGAATGAAAACGCTGGGCTCCTCAGAGCAGCGCGCATGCTATTGCTATAGTATGTGCGCCGCTGTCTAAGGTCCTGAAGCCTTATACAGTAAGATCTATGGGCAACACATCCTGAGCAATCCGGTTACCGAATTGCGGCTTCAGCAATCCGGTTCCCGGATTGCTGAATGTCAGAAGACAATTGCGTTCACCGCATCCGGATCTGGATGCGGTGAACGCTATTCCAGATTTAAGTGTGACCCTAGCCTATTTCTGAAACTGAATGTGGAAAATTTGATGGAAACATAATGGGTCATTCCATGTCAAGTGATCCAAAAATGAATATTTTTTTCCCTGACGTCTTCAGATTTTTTTAATTTTTTTTCTATATGAAGTACAACTTTAGTTAATTACAAAAAAAAAGTTTTGAATCTTTTTCTTCATCAGTTAATTTTTTACAGATTTTTAAAGTTTTAAAAAAGTGCGACTTTTGGCCTGGTATGACTTTACATTTTCTATCATATCTCGGGCTAGAAATAAGATAGAGAGACAAAATAAACACCTTTGTACTCAGAACTGTACATGCTTTCACCAGATATGTCACAAGAGTATCTTTGTTAATATTTTACCCATGCGATCGCAAACGCAAAATTTTAAAACGCATTTACGAAAAATCTGCATCATTTAAATATTTCAAAAACTGCCCATATGTCTGCTGTGCTCTTAGCCACATCTGTACCAAATTTCAAGTTGGGATCGTGATGGGATCATATTTTAAAATATTTTACTATTAATAGCGTCAATGGGTCATTCCATATCAAGTGATCTAAATATGAATATTTTTTTTACCTGACGTCTTTAGATTTTTTTTTCAATTTGAAGTACTACTTTAGTTGATTAAAAATTAAAAGTTTTGAATTTTTTTCTTAATCAGTTAATTTTTTACAGATATTTAAAGTTTTAAAAAAGTGCAAATTTTGGTCTGGTATGGCTTTACATTTTTTTATCTCGGGCTAGAAATAAGATAATGAAGTGGGAGAGGCATAATTTTACTCAGAACGGTAACAACTTTCATTTGATATGTCACAAGACTATATTTTTTTATATTTTGTTTGGGAAAAATGAAATTCAAAATTGTGAAAAAATGCCTGTGTGTTACTTGTGTTCTTGGTTATATTTGTGCAGAGATTCAACTTGGGACCTGTCAAATGTATATATTTTTTTATTTTATGGTTGTATGAGTTATTACAACTTATTGAATAAAACATTTATATGCAACAAAAAAGAAACACAAAACACAAATCCCGTAAGTGCCAGGATAAATATATCTTAATCATCAGAACACAATGCTCAGCATTTTCAACCTGAATGCATTGAACAAACCAAAAGAAAAAAGGTGATCATATCCTCAAGTTTGATTAAACAAGATTAAAAGAACCAAAAATGTTAACCCCTATTTATACATGTAAATTTTTTTCTATTATATCACTAAACATGTCATTTATGAAGTGTTCTATATGAAGTACAACTTTAGTTAATTACTAATAAAAAGTTTGGAACTTTTTTCTTTATCAGTTAATCTTTTACAGATTTTTAAAGGTTTAAAAAAGCGTGAATTTTGGGCTGGTATGGCTTTACATTTTCTAGCATATCTCGGGCTAGAAATAACATGGAGAAACAAAATAATCACCATTCTACTCAGAACTGTCAAGGCTTTCGCCAGATATGAAACAAGAGTATCTTTGTTCATTTTTTACCTATGCTATCGTAAACTCAAAATTTTAAAACACATTTCCGAAAAATCGGCATAATTTAAAATTTTCCAAAACTGCCCATGTGTCTGCTATGCTCTTAGCCTCATCTGTACCAAATTTCAAGTTGGGATCGAGATGGGATCATATTTTAAAATATTTAACTATTATAGTGTCAACTCGAAAATCTTGAATTCAGATCTGTTCAGCCTGTGGTCTAAAAGTGTGGGGTCTATATTCACCAAATAATCCATGATTTTTAGACATTACTGTATTATTTTTATATGTTACAGCTTAGAAGCAGGAGAGGACATATAGGAGAAAGCTTTGTTAGGGCTCAACCTGAGAATTAACAATATTGTATTGAATATTGTACAAACCAGGACTACGAAGAGGAGGAGAGTTTGTTAAAACATCGGTTACAGGAAGCAGAACCCATCAAAGGGACTCAGCAATAAAAACAAGGATGTTTTCATTCAGTAAAGACAGTGAAGTCCATGAAGTGGTAGAAGGCGGCACAAGATTGGCAATGGATGACATAACTGGCTATGTTGTAATAGGAACAAATGCCGAAATGCCCGCGCTGCCAAACAGGAATCACCAGGAAACGAAGAGTTAACTGGGCAGATTTTTTCTTTATTTCATCCTACGCGTTTCGGAGCCTCTATCCGAGCTCCTTCCTCAGGGAAGTTAACTCTTCGTTTCCTGGTGATTCCTGTTTGGCAGCGCGGGCATTTCGGCATTTGTTCCTATTACAGCATTCCTGTTTCCACGTTTATCGTGAAGGTGCGGCCCTGCAGCAGCCATCTTATAAGCCATCGTACAGGCGATTATACTGGTTGTGGGTGACACAACTGAATCAGGTGAGCAGTTCTTAATTTACACCGATATAACCTTTAATAAAAAGGATAAGACCCTATGCGCATTTATCTCACGTTTGCAGGTTATAACTGGCTATGTGACCTGTGAATATGGCGCTGGTGGCTGGCTACTGTACTCTCCAAAGACTGTGAAAATGAAAAAGTAGAATTGACTTCATTGCATCCTTCTGGTCCAGCGCCATCATTTGTGTATCCAAGAAAGCCAGACATTTTAAAAGTGCACAAAAGTCAGATAATAACTCAGGTGGAGCCGAGCCATACATACTGTGACACAAAAGGAAATGGCGATTGCTAGTAAGCAATTATGGACAAGATTACATTTCACTCACTAGAAGGGACAAATTGATGATAAAAAGCCACTTTAAAAACGTACTATTAATTGTTTGATTAGTTCATATTTTATAGAATGATGATTTAACTACTGTACTATTCTTATTAAACACTTCATAAATGACATGTTTAGTGATATAATAGAAAACAAATTTACATGTATAAATAGGGGTTAACATTTTTGGTTCTTTTAATCTTGTTTAATCAAACTTGAGGATATGATCACCTTTTTTCTTTTGGTTTGTTCAATGCATTCAGGTTGAAAATGCTGAGCGTTGTGTTCTGATGATTAAGATGGATTTATCCTGGCACTTACGGGATTTGTTTTTTGTGTTTCTTTTTTGTTGCATGTAAATGGATATTTGTGCAGAGATTCAACTTTGGACCTGTCAAATGTATATATTTTTTATTTATGGTTGTATGAGTTATTACAATTTATTGAATAAAAATTCAATAAGTTGTAATAACTCATACAACCATAAAATAAAAAATATATAAATTTGACAGGTCCCAAGTTGAATCTCTACATAAATATAACCAAGAACACAAGTAACACAAAAGTATTTTTTCACAATTTTCAAACTTACATTTATTTCACAATTGCGCATCAAAATTTTGAATTTGATTTTTCCCAAACAAAATATAAAAAAATATAGTCTTGTGACATATCAAATGAAAGCTGTTACCGTTCTGAGTAAAATGATGCCACTCCCGCTTCATTATCTTATTTCTAGCCCGAGATAAAAAAATGTAAAGCCATACCAGGCCAAAATTCGCACTTTTTTAAAACTTTAAATATCTGTAAAAAATTAACTGATTAAGAAAAAAATTCAAAACTTTTAATTAGTAATTAACTAAAGTAGTACTTCAAATAGAAATTTTTTTTTTAAAAATCTAAAGACGTCAGGTAAAAAAAATATTCATATTTAGATCACTTGATATGGAATGACCCATTGACGCTATTAATAGTAAAATATTTTAAAATATGATCCCATCGTGATCCCAACTTGAAATTTGGTACAGATGTGGCTAAGAGCACAGCAGACATATGGACAGTTTTTGAAATATTTAAATGATGCCGATTTTTCGTAAATGCATTTTAAAATTTTGTGTTTGTGATCGCATGGGTAAAATATTAACAAAGATCCTCTTATGACATATCTGGTGAAAGCCTGTACAATTCTGAGTAGAATGGTGTTTATTTTGTCTCTCTATCTTATTTATAGCCTGAGTTATGAGGAGAAATGTAAAGGCAGGCAACACCGAAATTCGCACTTTTTTCGAACTTTGAAAATCATTTTAAAAAAAAAATAAATTTTTAAAAAAAAAATTCTCTTCACATTTTGCATTGTCTGACATGCTATTATCAAATAACAGAATCTCAAAAGAATTAAAAATATAGAGGTAATAATCATTGGTTCACTTGACATGGAATGGCCCAATATGTATGTTCACATAATTCTAGCAAGCAAAATGAGAGAGTGTGAGGTACTTATGGATGTGATTCATGTTGCTGAGACTTGGTTGAACTCTTCCCATAGCTGGGCCATACACTTTCCTGCTTTTCTGCTCTTTCAGAAATACAGGTTATGGTGGGGGACAATACAGGCAGCTCTGTGGTTAGCAGATTATACAGGCGGCTCTGTGGGTAGCACAGTGTACAGGCAGCTCTGTGGGTAGCAAAGTATACAGGCGGCTGCATGGGTAGGAGAGTATACAGGTGGCTGGTGGGTAGCAGAGGATAGAGGGGGCTCCGTGGATAGCAGAATATACAGGCGACTCTGTGGGTAGCAGAATATACAGGCGGCTCTGTGGGTAGCAGAGTATACAGGTGGTTCTGTGGGTAGCAGAGTATACAGGCGGCTACGTGGGTAGCAGAGTATACAGGAGGTTCAGTGGTGGCACAGTATGCAGGAGTCTCTCTGGGTAGCAGAGTATACAGCAGGCTCTGTGGTGGCACAGTATACAGGAGTCTCTGTGGGTAGCAGAGTATACAGGAGGTTCAGTGGTCGCACAGTATACAGGAGTCTCTGTGGGTAGCAGAGTATACAGGTGGCTCTGTGGGTAGCAGAGTATACAGGTGGCTCTGTGGGTAGCAGAGTACACAGGCGGCTCTGTGGGTAGCAGAGTATACAGGTGGCTCTGTGGGTAGCAGAGTATACAGGTGGCTCTGTGAGTAGCAGAGTATACAGGTGGCTCTGTGGATAGCAGAGTATACAGGCGGCTGCTTGGGTAGCAGAGTATACAGGCGGCTGCTTGGGTAGCAGAGTATACAGGCGGCTGCTTGGGTAGCAGAGTATACAGGTGGCTCTGTGGGTAGCAGAGTACACAGGCGGCTCTGTGGGTAGCAGAGTATACAGGTGGCTCTGTGGGTAGCAGAGTATACAGGTGGCTCTGTGGGTAGCAGAGTATACAGGTGGCTCTGTGGGTAGCAGAGTATACAGGCGGCTGCTTGGGTAGCAGAGTATACAGGCGGCTGCTTGGGTAGCAGAGTATACAGGCGGCTGCTTGGGTAGCAGAGTATACAGGTGGCTCTGTGGGTAGCAGAGTATACAGGAGGTTCAGTGGTTGCACAGTATACAGGAGTCTCTGTGGGTAGCCAAGTATACAGGAGGCTCTGTGGTGGCACAGTATACAGGAGTCTCTGTGGGTAGCAGAGTATACAGGAGGTTCAGTGGTGGCACAGTATACAGGAGTCTCTGTGGGTAGCAGAGTATACAGGTGTCTCTGTGGGTAGCAGAGTATACAGGTGGCTCTGTGGGTAGCAGAGTACACAGGGCGGCTCTGTGGGTAGCAGAGTATACAGGTGGCTCTGTGGGTAGCAGAGTATACAGGTGGCTCTGTGGGTAGCAGAGTATACAGGTGGCTCTGTGGGTAGCAGAGTATACAGGCGACTGCTTGGGTAGCAGAGTATACAGGTGGCTCTGTGGGTAGCAGATTATACAGGCGGCTGCGTGGGTAGGAGAGTATACAGGTGGCTGGTGGGTAGCAGAGGATAGAGGGGGCTCCGTGGGTAGCAGAATATACAGGCGACTCTGTGGGTAGCAGAATATACAGGCGGCTCTGTGGGTAGCAGAGTATACAGGTGGTTCTGTGGGTAGCAGAGTATACAGGCGGCTACGTGGGTAGCAGAGTATACAGGAGGTTCAGTGGTGGCACAGTATACAGGAGTCTCTCTGGGTAGCAGAGTATACAGCAGGCTCTGTGGTGGCACAGTATACAGGAGTCTCTGTGGGTAGCAGAGTATACAGGAGGTTCAGTGGTCGCACAGTATACAGGAGTCTCTGTGGGTAGCAGAGTATACAGGTGGCTCTGTGGGTAGCAGAGTATACAGGTGGCTCTGTGGGTAGCAGAGTACACAGGCGGCTCTGTGGGTAGCAGAGTATACAGGTGGCTCTGTGGGTAGCAGAGTATACAGGTGGCTCTGTGGGTAGCAGAGTATACAGGTGGCTCTGTGGGTAGCAGAGTATACAGGCGACTGCTTGGGTAGCAGAGTATACAGGCGGCTGCTTGGGTAGCAGAGTATACAAGCGGCTGCTTGAGTAGCAGAGTATACAGGTGGCTCTGTGGGTAGCAGAGTATACAGGAGGTTCAGTGGTGGCACAGTATACAGGAGGCTCTGTGCGTAGCCAAGTATACAGGAGGCTCTGTGGTGGCACAGTATACAGGAGTCTCTGTGGGTAGCAGAGTATACAGGAGGTTCAGTGGTGGCACAGTATACAGGAGTCTCTGTGGGTAGCAGAGTATACAGGTGGCTCTGTGGGTAGCAGAGTATACAGGTGGCTCTGTGGGTAGCAGAGTACACAGGCGGCTCTGTGGGTAGCAGAGTAATACAGGTGGCTCTGTGGGTAGCAGAGTATACAGGTGGCTCTGTGGGTAGCAGAGTATACAGGTGGCTCTGTGGGTAGCAGAGTATACAGGCGGCTGCTTGGGTAGCAGAGTATACAGGTGGCTCTGTGGGTAGCAGAGTATACAGGAGGTTCAGTGGTGGCACAGTATACAGGAGTCTCTGTGGGTAGCCGAGTATACAGGAGGCTCTGTGGTGGCACAGTATACAGGAGTCTCTGTGGGTAGCAGAGTATACAGGAGGTTCAGTGGTCGCACAGTATACAGGAGTCTCTTTGGGTAGCAGAGTATACAGGAGGTTCAGTGCTGGCACAGTATACAGGAGTCTCTGTGGGTAGCAGAGTATACAGGTGGCTATGTGGGTAGCAGAGTATACAGGAGATTCAGTGGTGGCACAGTATACAGGAGTGCAGTGGAGCTGAGAGGGGCTGGAGTCTGCATGAGGTAAATGTCGTTGGCGGGGATACTGGGCATGCGCGAAGACGGGTGCGTCTTGCGCATGCGTGAGAGTGGCTTGGCCACGGTTTCCTGCGCATGCGTGCACGCTGGGAAGCAGCGGCTAGCCGCTCGTCGGTAACGCGGCAGTCGCGATGGCGCATGCGCGCCATCGCTCGCACCGCGTGTGCGCGAGGCACCAGTCATCCGACGCCGGTAATGGCGGCTCGGCGGTGGGCGGTAATTGCGGCTCACGATGGCGTGCATGTGCGCCATCGCTCGCAGCGCTAGCTGCCAGCAACTGGCAATTATTATATAGGATGGAGAACTATGTTATGTGCATTATACAGAATGGAGAACTATAGGAGTACATTATTATGTAGAGGGCTCTGGGAGGGGTTCATTTTATATGGAGGACTTTGGAGTGTGCATTATACTATATGAAAGAATATGGAGTTGTATTATAATACAGTATGTCTGTAAAGTCATAGTGCACTTTTGACAAGTCACAGGAAAGCAACAAAAGACAATAGAAATTTGAAATCTGCACCATATAAAAGGAAAACTCTCCCAGTTTCATACCTATTCAGTGCAGTTTGATGTGTGCTCCATTTGTTGCTCTTCACACATCCAAACGATAGTGACGTTCTTGCCTCACATGGGTAATAGATGTATATAAAGGGAGTATTATATTATATGGAGAACTATGAGGACTGCTTTATACTAAATTAAGGATTATGTGAGGCCTATTATACTACATGGAGGACTAAGGGGGTGTATTATACTATATGGGAGGCTATGTCGGGTCTTTATAATATCCGTATGGCTATGTGAAGGCCATATACTATTTAGAGGGTTATGGAGGGCCATTAATATATTTGGAGGGCTATTAGGGAGCCTTTACACTTTATTGAGGGCTATTTGAGGGCCATCATACTGTGTGCAAGCAATTACAGTCTCTGACAGACGTTATGTTGCTTATCCATGTTATGTAAATAAAAGCTTATAACTTGACGTTAAATTCATCCATTGGTTGTATAAACTACTCTTTTGAAAGCTGAAACCCTCTGAAATGTGGTTTAGGTTAAGAAAATAAATTGGCATCAATGCTGAAACATTGATAATTTAATGAACACAGAATGGTCAGATTTTGGCAAGACAAACATTTTGTCGCCTAGTCATGTAATGCACCCAATCCTAGTTTACATCCTCACCTATGCTCAGTAAATGATCGGTTAATTAGTGGGTGTGTATAAAAAGAAACCCAGCACCCCAGACCTTCACTTGAACTGCAACTTGAGCTCTGACAACATGCCAAAAATCTACCCTGCGTCCAAAGCCTTGATTATCAAGTGGCTGAAGACCAGATTCACTGCAGAGGTGGCTAGCACCTTCAATGTATCTCAGCATCAAGTACAAAGAATTAAAAAAGATTTGAGACTGGAGATATGTTTGACAAGCCCAGGTCCGCCAGACCCCGCAAGAAAACTGCTCAGGAGGAATGTTTGTTGGTTAGAAAATCCAAAGCAAGCCCTTCTTCCACTTCAGCAGAGCTCCAACAGGCCTGGTCACCTGAACAGTTTGTATGTTTCTGTCTTGAAATGGCCTCCATGGTCAGCTGAGTGCCCAGAAGCCAGCACTAGTGATGGGCGAATCCTAAATTACTCGGAATCGCTTGACTCTAGCGAGTCCAAGCACAGGACTCGCTATTTGTTGCGAGTCTAGCGAGTCCAATGTTAATGAATGTAGAAGCGAGTAATAGCGAGTAGTGTGCGATTTACAAATGGCAGATGTGTCTCGGAAGCTTCAGCCTGAAGCAATCCTAGTTTTGCCATTTATTTGCATTGGACTCGTTTACTTTGCAAGTAATCGTTGGGAAACTCGCACAGATAAGAGTCCTGTCTGCTCTGTGTGCTGGCTGCCGCAGCTCCAGGGTCCTAGAGCCCGCCTGCTGCCTGATGTAGCAGAGCTGAGATTGTTCTCAGTCTGCTCATTCCCTGTGCATAGACATCTATATCTATGCACAGGGATGAGCAGAGAGGACATTGCGTTTTGGACTGCGTCGGACGGAAGAGGATTTTTTTAATTAAAGATGGAGTCCCTAATGGCTTTTTTTTTTATTTCTAATAAAAAATTTTCTCTGTGTTGTGTTTTTTTTAAAACAATTTAATAGAAATTCATTGCGGCCATGTCTAATATTGGCGTGACCGCCATAAATTTCGGGCTTAGGGCCAGCTGATAATACAAAGCTGGCCCTAACCTCTTTATTACCCAGCGTGCCACCGCCACCAGGGCCGCTGGAAGAGCGGGGTTCAGCGCCAGAGGATGGAGCTTCAATGAACGGGCCATCTTCTGGGGCGGCTGCGGGCTGCAATTTGCAGCGGGGGCTGCCCATAAAGCTTGGGCATCCCTGCGCTGCGGATTCCAGCCCCCAGCTGCTTCGCTGTACCTGGCTAGACATAGAAATTGCGCGGAGCCCCACGCATTTTTTTTTAATTATTTCATGAAATTCTGAGATTATGACTCTGAGACTCTGACTCTGAGACTCTGACTCTGAGACTCTGAGGGTGAGACTCTGAATCTGAGACTCTGAATCTGAGACTCTGACTCTGAGACTCTGACTCTGAGACTCTGACTCTGACTCTGAGACTCTGACTCTGAGACTCTGACTCTGAGACTCTGACTCTGAGACTCTGACTCTGACTCTGAGACTCTGACTCTGAGACTCTGACTCTGAGACTCTGACTCTGCCTCTGAAGATGGCGCGTTCATTGAAGCGCCATCCTCTGGCGCTGAACCCCGCTCTTCCAGCGGCCCTGGTGGCGGTGGCACGCTGGGTAATAAAGCTGTTATACAAGCTGGTATTAAGCCCGAGATTCTTAATGTCAGGCCACGTTTGACCCAGCCACTAAGAATCTCCAATAAAGGGTTAAAAAAACACAACACAGAGAAAAAAATTTATTTGAAATTAAAAAAAAGCCATTAGGGACTCCATCTTTAATTAAAAAAATCCTCTTCCGTCCTACGCAGTCCAAAACGCGATGTCCTCTCTGCTACATCCCCTGTGCATAGATATAGATGTCTATGCACAGGGAATGAGCAGACTGAGAACAATCTCAGCTCTGCTACATCATGTCTGTGAGCAGGCGGGCTCTAGGACCCTGGAGCTGCACAGAGAAGACAGCTGGACTCGGCTCGCAAAGAAACAGCAGTTACTTTGCGAGTTTCCCTGCTATCACTGGCACAGTAGCCGAGTCTAATGCAAACAATGGCAATCCTAGTTTTGTCAGCGTTTGCCATTGATTTGCATTGGACTCGTGCGAGTAAACGCTGGGAAACTCGCAGAGTACCGAGTCCTGCGAGTCCCTTACTACTTGCCGAGTAATGAGTCCTAGCGAGTAGATTCACCCATCCCTAGCCAGCACTACACAAAAGGCAAATAAAAAATTGTGTGACATTTGCCAAGTCCCACATCCTGCTAAACAGATGGACACTGGAAAAGTGGCAGAAGGTGGATTTCTCTGATGAATCTTCAGTAGAATTACACCACAGCCACTGCAAAAACTGCAGGAGACCTACTGGAGCCTTTATGGATCCAAAATACACCCAGAAAACAGTTACATTTGGTGGTGGAAAAATCATGGTCTGGGGTTACATTCAGTATGGGGGTGTGCAAACATTTGCAAGGCAATAGCAAGGCAATATTTGGAAGGCAATATCAATAGCCTAAAATATCAAGACATTAGCTACCTCTTACATTCCAAATCATAAAAAGGGTCAAATTCTGACGCAGGATGGTGCTCCATCTCATACATCTATCTCTACAACAAAGTTCCTCCAGGCAATAAAGATGAAGATGCTCAAGAACTGGCCAGCCCAGTCACCAGACATGAACATCATTGAGCATGTTTGGGGTAGGATGAAAGAGGAAGCTTGGAAGACAAAACCAAAGAATCTAGATGAACTCTGGGAGGCATGAAAGACTGCATCCTTTGCTATTCCTGATGACTCCATTAATAAATTGTATGAATCATTGTTGAGCCACATGGATGCAGTCCTTCAAGCTCATGGAAGTCACACAATATATTAAATATGACTCTAATAGCACCACAACTTCATTGACCAATGTTATGCAACATATATTTGTATTTTAAGTTAATTATTTGTTTGAATACCACATTACTTTCTGTGAAAATCGGTGTTGTTCGGTTCCGCGCTGCCAGGTTCATTCACATCAAAGAAAAGCCAGTAATCGATATTTGATCCAAACCTTCCTTTATTCTCCTCCTACGCGTTTCAGTGCCCACCTGGCACCTTTATCAGGGACCGAACAACACTGATTTTCCCTGGATTCTTGGTACATCTCCACGTGCGTGGAGTCGGTGGGAGTCCTGCAGCAGCCATCAGGATATTATTCTATGAGCCTTCAAACCAGTTGTGGGTCACACAACTGGAATAGGTGAGTGAATTGCCTTTTTCACCACTTTACGTGTTAGTGTCGAGTGATAAGGGCACTATTACGCCTCTTGTCCCCCCCCCTTTTTCTTGACATTACTTTCTGTGGGCGGCAAAACATTTGTCTTGCCAAAATCTGCCCATTCTGTGTTCAATAAATGATCAATATTTCAGCATTGATGCCAATTTATTTTTTAACCTAAACCAAATTTTGGAGGGTTTCAGCTTTCAAAAGAGTAATTTATACAACCAATGGATGAATTTAACATCAGATTATAAGCTTTTATTTACATAACATGGATAAGAGACATAACTTCTGTCAGGGACTGTATACAGTATGAAAGATTGTGTGGGGTCCATCATACTGAAGAGAGGGTTGTGTGAAGGCCAATGGGAGGGCTAGTGAGAGAGTTAATATAGTGTGAAGTAGTGTGGAGACCATTGTACTGTATGGAGGCCCATTGTACTGCAGGAAGGGCTATGTGGGGTTCACAGTTTGGGATTATACTGTGTTAGGGTCACCAAACAGTGCTGGTGTAGTTGAGGGTGGTACAGTAAAGTTATCATACTGTACTTGTAAAGTGTACTGTGAAGGAATTCACTGTGGTGTATCATACAGTATTTGTAGGGCCCTTTAGTTGACATTATACTTAATGGGTGCAATGAAAGGGGAACCTAGCGGCTTCAATAGGCTTCAATTAATTTTAAAGGACAAAAAGTGGTGATTTATGCTATTATACGACCCAGAAGAATATTATTATTTTTGTTTGAGGGGGGCCTAATTAGAACTTCTGCTATGGGGCTACATGATTTCCATGTACGCCCCTAATCACTGTCAGATAAATTCCAGAGTCTGCAGCTGCTGACAACTCTACTATAACTCTCTCCCTCTATCATATTCATTACTTTTTACAGATAAAACAAAATGGAGTTATAGTGGGGTCACCGGTACCAAGATTTTCATGAGCAGTGACATCTACAACAACCATTAAATTGTTAGAAATTATTAGTTGCTGCGGAGATCCATTGTCTTTTATTGGATCTTCAATGATCAGGTCCATATTATTCTGCAAAAAAACTGATGAATTTTTTCCCCTTTGCAGTGAAAGCACTGCATGACCCCAGTCAATATCTAGTTACTAGAAACCTACCATAATTACTATTGTATTAGGGCCGCTTTACACACACTAACTTCTGTGTCCAACTTCTGAACAGATCTCTGGTTGCAGTGAAATCATGGATACATTGCTCATTTTGTGGCTGTGTACAAATGTAACAATGTCTCCATGATTTCACTGCAACCAGAGATCTGTTCAGAAGTTGGTCACAGAAGTTGGTGTGTGTAAAGCGGCCTAAGTCTTTGCAGCCCACGACATCTGACTATGGAGCCAGCCCTCCAACTCCTCAAAAGAGGAGTTATTACATGCTACTAATTTATTTTTTCATTGTTTCCCTTCCCATGTAAGGCTGGGGTCACACTTGGAATGATTTTAGTGCCTTTAAAAAAAGCATGTGTTTCTGCATCCGTTTTTTTATTTCAGCATGCGTTTTTAAGGCGTCTGATGGCTCCCTGCGTTTTTGCATGCGTTTTTAAATCAGCACCCAAAAATAGTGCATGCACTATTTTTGGGTGCTGTTTTAAAAACGCATGCATTTTTTAGAAAACGCATGCGTTTTTTTAACATGGGCCCCTATGGAAAACGCATGCGTTTTTGGATGGTACTAAATGGTACTAATGTACCATGCGTTTTTGCATGCGTTTTTGATGTCAGCTAATCACATAATGCAAAAACGCACACAAAAACGCATGGTACTGTCACACATGCGTTTCCTCACAATTTTCCTTCTTTATTGCCTCTGTCACACCTGCTTTCTTATCACTCTTAACACAGAGACATTTTTCTATTTAAGGCTGGGGTCACACTTGCGTTTTTTTCATGAGTTTTTGGAGACCTGCATTTAAAAAAAAAAAAAACATGTTAAAACGCACCCATAGGCCCCCATGTTAAAAAACTCATGCCCTAATAGCAAAAACGCATGTCTTAATAGCAAAAACGCATGTGTGACAGTACCATGTGTTTTTGTGTGCGTTTTTGCAATTATGTGATTAGCTGACATCAAAAACGCATGCAAAGACGCATGGTACATTAGTCCATTTAGTACCATCGCAATCAAAGCATGTCGTTTTCCATAGGGGCCCATGTTAAAAAACGCATGCGTTTTCTAAAAAATGCATGTGTTTTTAAAACAGCACCAAAAAATAGTGCTTGCACTATTTTTGGGTGCTGATTTAAAAACGCATGCAAAAACGCAGGGTGCCATCAGACACCTTAAAAAACTCATGCTGAAATGAAAAAACGCATGCAGAGACGCATGCTTTTTTTAAAGGCACTAAAAAAACTCATGCCAAGTGTGACCCTAGCCTAACAAAAGACAATGCACATGTTTAAAATGACTCAAATCAAGCTACATATAGAATACCCAAATTCAAACACATCAGATACAACAGGTTTTTTCAAAAGCGCAAATAGTGTCACACATGTTTACTGCTCCTGTTAGGACAACTAAGGATACACACAATTCATTTCACCGCACTCCCGATGCAATAGCATCGGGCCTTTTTCTAGTATAGTATAATTAAGGCTGGGGTCACACTTGGCATGAGTTTTTTTAGTGCCTTAAAAAAAAGCATGCGTTTCTGCATGCGTTTTTTCATTTCAGCATGCGTTTTTTAAGGTGTCTGATGGCACCCTGCGTTTTTCCATGCGTTTTTAAATCAGCACCAAAAAATAGTGTATGCCCCCGGCCACTTTTTGTGTGCTGTTTTAAAAACCATGCGTTTTTGGATGGTACTAAATGGTACTAATGTACCATGCGTTTTTGCATGCGTTTTTGATGTCAGCTAATCACATAATTGCAAAAACGCACACAAAAACGCATGGTACTGTCACACATGCGTTTTTGCTATTAACACATGCGTTTTTGCTATTAGGGCATGCGTTTTTAAACATGGGGGCCTATGGGTGCGTTTTTACATGTTTTTTTAAAAACGCAGGTCTCCAAAAAAGCATGAAAAAAACGCAAGTGTGACCCTAGCCTAACATCCAATAGACTTTCATATAGTATAATGCACAGCCTATAGCTATCCATTTAGCACCAGAAACTCTCGGCTCATGAGCCGCATAGCAGTCGGTGGTCTGCCACCATTAACAGTACACCACTAACATTGATATATATAATTAGGAAAGTGGCCCTCTTTTTCAACTGCCTGTGAATTAAATTACACATTTTTTGTATTTATTATTGAAGTAGAATGAACAAGAAAGCAGTTTAATTCCCCTAAGTCCTAATTTTTTTTAACCAAAGAAAAAAAACTGAATCAGAAATGATGTTTGCTCATTTGGCGCACAATCAATACTCAACACTGTTTTCCATTCCACAGGCATTCATATTTATGAAGTGGGTATTTATTTTGTTTGATAAATTAAAAAAAAAAAAAACAATAAGGCAAACATAATATAAATGTGACTGTCGACTACACGTGTGTGTTACCCAACATTTTTATTTTTTGCTAATTTGCTTTACTAGTCCATTTTTAGAAATGTACATGCCACACATATATACAGTGTCCTTTTTCAGGTACTGGGTTTTAAGAAATATACAGTATCTACAATGGGTACGGAAAGTATTCAGAGCATTTAATATTTTTCACTCTTTGTTTCATTGCAGTCATTTGGTAACTTTAAAAAGTTCATTTTTTTCTCATTAATGTAACTCTGCATCCCATCTTGACTGAAAAAAACAGAAATCTAGAAATATTTGCAAATTTATTAAAAAAGAAAAGCTGAAATATCACATGGTCATAAGTATTCAGACCCTTTGCTCAGTATTCAGTAGAAGCACCCTTTAGAGCTAGTACAGCCATGAGTCTTCTTGGTAAATGATGCAACAAGTTTTCACACCGGGATTTGGGGATCCTCTGCCATTCTTCCTTGCAGATCATCTCCAGTTCCACCAGGTTGGATGGTGAACGTTGGTGGACAGCCATTTTCTGGTCACTCCAGAGATGCTGAATTGAACTTAGGTCAGGGTTCTGACTGGGCCAGTCAAGAATGATCACTGAGTTGATCTGAAGCCACTCCTTTGTTATTTTAGCAGTATGCTTAGGGTAATTGTCTTGTTGGAAGTTGAACCTTCGGCCAAATCTAAGGTCCAGAGCACTCTGGAAGAGGTTTTGATCCAGGATATCTCTGTATTTGGCCATAGTCATGCTTTCTTTATTTGCAAGCAGTCATCCTGTCCATGCAGCTGAAAAACACTCCCAGAGCATGATGCTGCCACCACCATGTTTCACTGTTGGGATTGTATTGGGCAGGTGATGAGCAGTGCCTAGTTTTCTCCACACATACCGCTTAGAATTACCACCAAAAAGTTCTATCTTCATCTCAAAGATCAAAGAATCCTATTTCTCATAGTCTATGCGGGCTTTCATATGTCTTGCACTGAGAAGAGTTTTTGTCGGGCCACTCTCCCATAAAGGCCTGACTGGTGGTGGGGTGCAGTGATAGTTGACTTTGTGGAACTTTCTCCCATCTCCTTAATGCATCTCTGGAGCTCAGCCACAGTGATCATGGCTTCTTTACCTCTCTCAGCAAGGCTCTTCTCCCACAATTGCTCAGTTTGGCTGGATGGCAAGGTCTAGGAAGACTTCCAGTGGTCCCAAATTTCTTCCATTTAAGGATTATGGAGGCCACTGAGCTCTTAGGAACCTTGATTACTGCAGTAATTCTTTTGTAACCTTGACCAGATCTGTGCTTTGCAACAATTCTGTCTCTGAGCTCCTTGGGCAGTTCCTTTGATCTCATGATTCTCATTTGGTCTGATATGCACTGTGAACTCTTATATAGACCTGTATACATATAGCGTGCCTTTCCAAATCAAGTCCTATCAGTTTAATTAAACAAAGCTGGACTCCAATGAAGAAGTAGAACCATCTCAAGGAGGATCACCAGGAAATGGACATCATGTGACCTCAACATGAGTGTTTGAGCAAGAAGTTTGAATACTTATGACCATGTGATATTTCATCTTTTTTAATAAATTTGCAAAAAATTCTACATTTCTGGGTTTTTTTTAGTCAAGATATGGTTCAGAGTATACATTAATGAGAAAAAAATGAACTTTTTTGAATTTACCAAATGGCTGCAATGAAACAAAGTGAAAAATGTAAAGGGGTCGGAACACTTTCCATACCCACTGTGTCTAGCACCACTCATAGTATTTGTTCTTTCAAACAAAAAAAGAAAATAAAAAAGTTGAAATTTAAGTTATTGCACACCTGTTTTATTAGAACAATTTGACAACTGAATACACCATGGTAAAACTACAGGCTGTTGCACCTTTCTAGGTCTGCACCTTCCTAGTAAGTATCAGTTACATCATTTTGTCAGGAATCAAGGAAATAGTGTACAAAAACAAAAATAAAAATGAATACACTTTTTACTTTTTTCATGCCTGTGTTAGGCTACGGTCACACATAAGCCCTTGGTCCGTTTTTGGCTTCATTTTTAGCATTTTTTTTTTTCTAAGTCCAAAAACTGATAGAAAAACGGATTAGATGTAATAAACACCCTATCCGTTTTTTTCTGCACCTAAAAACATTGCTAGGTCCATTTTTGAGCCAAAATCATTGCTAGCAACGTTTTTGGGGTCCGTTTTTAAAAAAAAAATTAACATGGGCCCTATGGAAAAACGGATCCGTTTTTTCAAGAATTTTGGTCAAAAAATTACTAAGACCAAAAACGTTCAGGGGTGCAGGAGGCTCAAAAAGCACCCAAAAAGAAACGGATTGGTCATGGAAATCACTTCCAAAAACGGATTTCTATGTGTGACCCTAGTCATTAGTTATTTTACATCTGTAACAATACTACAGGCTATATTTCTGTGCCTGTACCTACTTTCGCAATATAGCATTTTTGGTTAAGACTTTTTGATAAGTGGAATAAGTGTTTGAGAAAAAAACTATTAAAATGCACATTTTACTTTTTGTAAACCTGTATGACTAGTCAAATTTAAAAAGCATATGAGAGGTGACAATACTGTAGCCTGTTACCTTCCACATTTGTCTGCATGAGCATGTAGCTATGTAACATTTATAAAAAATAAATTAAAAAAATATACACTTTTAATTAGTAGTGTAGAACTAAAAACCTTACGGCTTAGAATGTGAGAGCTGTGAGCAGGAGTATCATCACTACCACTAGCCACTACCTATAGCACTGGGTGGTATGATGTGACCAGCTGCTTGCCAGCAAGCGTAGTGTGTCAGTCACTCTTGGTGCAAGCCATCGCACTGCTACACACCCTTGAGAGCCGAGGATACTTTCACCCATCCTCTCAGTCCTAGTAGGGGAGACGTTGATAGAACCCTTCCCAGGCAGTGAACAGAGTGTCTACTGGTGACTGGACAGACGAAAGCAAGTAGGTCAAACACACGAAAGCAAAGCAAAAAATAAAACAAAAGCTGAAACCACATTGAAAGAGAAAGCTGCCACAGCAGCAAACCACAGAGCACTAGAACTGTCCTAACCACTCAACACAACTGAAATAATAAGTGGCTAGTAGGGATGGGCGAATCTACTCGCTAGGACTCGTTACTCGGCGAGTAGTAAGGGACTCACAGGACTCGGTACTCTGCGAGTTTCCCAGTGATTACTCGCACGAGTCCAATGCAAATCAATGGCAAACGCTGACAAAACTAGGATTGCCATTGTCTTGCATTAGACTCGGCTACTGTGCCAGTGATAGCAGGGAAACTCGCAAAGTAACTGCTGTTACATTGCGAGCTGGTCCAGCTGTCTTCTCTGTGTGCAGGCTGCCGCGGCTCCAGGGTCCTAGAGCCCGCCTGCTCACAGAGATGATGTAGCAGTGCTGAGATTGTTCTCAGTCTGCTCATTCCCTGTGCATAGACATCTATATCTATGCACAGGGGATGTAGCAGAGAGGACATCGCGTTTTGGACTACGTCGGACGGAAGAGGATTTTTTAAATTAAAGATGGAGTCCCTAATGGCTTTTTTTTTTTATTTCTAATAAAAATTTTCTCTGTGTTGTGTTTTTTTAACCCTTTATTGGAGATTCTTAGTGGCTGGGTCAAACGTGGCCTGACATTAAGAATCTCGGGCTTAATACCAGCTTGTATAACAAAGCTGGTATTAACCCCTTTAATACCCAGCGTGCCACCGCCACCAGGGCGCTGGAAGAGCGGGGTTCAGCGCCAGAGGATGGCGCTTCAATGAACGCGCCATCTTCTGGGGGGCTGGGGCTGCAATTTGCAGCAGGGGGTGCCCAGAAAGCTTGGGCATCCCTGCGCTGCGGATTCCAGCCCCCAGCTGCTTAGCCGTACCTGGCTAGACATAGAAATTGCGCGGAGCCCCACGCATTTTTTTTTTATTATTTCATGAAATTCATGAAATAATTAAAAAAAAGGGCTCGCCTATATTCTTGTGTCCGGCCAGGTACAAATAGGCACCTGGGGGTTGGGGGCAGCCGTCGCTGCCTGCTGGATCCGGCTGGTTCCAGAAATACGGCGAAGCCCACGTGAAATTTTTTTCTGACAAATCCATAAAACAATGTAAATAAAAGGGACTGCATCTTTATTAACCCCTGGACCATGGGCGAGGGGTTAATAAAGATGCAGTCCCTTTTTTAGGATTGTTTTATTGACTTTTCAGAAAAAAAATTACATGGGCTTCGCCGTATTTCTGGAACCAGCCGGATCCAGCAGGCAGCGACGGGCTGCCCCCAACCCCCAGGTGCCTATTTGTACCTGGCCAGACACAAGAATATAGGGGAGCCCTTTTTTTTTTATTATTTCATGAATTTCATGAAATAATAAAAAAAAAATGCGTGGGGCTCCGCGCAATTTCTATGTCTAACCAGGTACAGCTAAGCAGCTGGGGGCTGGAATCCGCAGCGCAGGGATGCCCAAGCTTTCTGGGCACCCCCGCTGCAAATTGCAGCCCGCAGCCGCCCCAGAAGATGGCGCGTTCATTGAAGCGCCATCCTCTGGCGCTGAACCCCGCTCTTCCAGCGGCCCTGGTGGCGGTGGCACGCTGGGTAATAAAGAGGTTAGGGCCAGCTTTGTATTATCAGCTGGCCCTAAGCCCGAAATTTATGGCGGTCACGCCAATATTAGACATGACCGCCATGAATTTCTATTAAATTGTTTTAAAAAAAACACAACACAGAGAAAAATTTTTATTAGAAATAAAAAAAAAAGCCATTAGGGACTCCATCTTTAATTAAAAAAATCCTCTTCCGTCCGACGCAGTCCAAAACGCGATGTCCTCTCTGCTACATCCCCTGTGCATAGATATAGATGTCTATGCACAGGGAATGAGCAGACTGAGAACAATCTCAGCTCTGCTACATCAGGCAGCAGGGGGCTCTAGGACCCTGGAGCTGCGGCAGCCAGCACACAGAGCAGACAGGACTCTTATCTGTGCGAGTTTCCCAGCGATTACTTGCAAAGTAAACGAGTCCAATGCAAATCAATGGCAAAACTAGGATTGCTTCATGCTGAAGCTTCCGAGACACATCTGTGATTTGTAAATCGCACACTACTCGCTATTACTCGCTTCCTCATTCATTAACATTGGACTCGCTAGACTCGCAACGAGTAGCGAGTCCTGGGCTCGGACTCGCTAGAGTCAAGCGATTCCGAGTAATTTAGGATTCGCCCATCACTAGTGGCTAGGCAAAGCACATAACAGGTTTAAAACTGCCTCCCAGTAGTCACGTGGTATTCTGAAGCAACGTCAAATCCCCACCTTCTGCCCACAGAGCCACTGGAGGAGACGAGGAAAGTGAAGTAGAGGGAACCTTCTACCATCTGGCTGTCCCATCAGATACAACATCCTGTATGCACTGGAAACAGCTAATGTCAGGGGATCTGGAGTCCCAGGGCCACTGAGTGGCCCCATTATCAGGAGCAGCGGCTTCCTGCCTCCTGGCGATATGTGGAATACATATAGCACAATGTGCTTGATCAAAGGGAGCACCCATTGAAACTCCGCCTCTAAGATGATATCCCGCCCCTCATGGCCAACAATGGGTGACCGGCGACCCGATGGAGAGTTGGAGCATGCCCAGGAGTGCGACTGACCCACTCAGGTGCAGAACCAGCAGACCTGACGTTACCAAACAAAAATGTTGTTGACATAGGAATAAATGGTTCTCATCGATTCCAGAAACCTGCATGCATACTTTAAAAGATGCATGGTCAACCAGGTTGGACAAAGATCAGAGGCATTGGCAGGTGAATTCTTCATTGGATATGTGGATATAATTTCAGTTTTTCTTGTAGATGACAAAACAATAAGAGGTATTATATTTGGACCTTCTTTTTAATGTCATACAGTATTAAAAATCTGTAAAAAATATATTATTAAACAGCCTGTTGGGTGCCATTTGCTACCATCTCTTTATCCATAGTCATATACAGGTGCATCTCTATGAAATAGAATATCGTCAAAAAGTTTTTTTTTTCCAGTAATTCAATACATGTGACACACATATATTATATAATGAAGAAATGAAGAAAAAGGGGGGGCGCTCCTTGTGTAGGATCCGGTGTTATTAAGGGGAGAAAGGGTTTGTGATCTTTTGCTGCTCACCTGGTGTGGTTATGCTGCTGGCATAACCACAAATCAGCGCCTTGCTGCGTAGGTGCAGCCGCCGTAGTCCTCCGTTCCGGGGTTTCCCCCGATCACGTGACCTGTCAGCTTGGCTCCACGTCACCGCAGGTTCTCGCCACTCCAGGAAATGAACAGCATAGCGAACTTATGCTAAAAAAGTCCTGTGTCAAGCAGCACAGCTCCGCTCAATAAGACAAGGATCAAAACAAAACGAAAGAACAGCGGATATAGCGGGCGCTTATACAGGACTGCAGGAGACGTAATTAATACTCCAAGGATTTAATAAGATTGCAATAAAAATACTGGTTATTTCCACAACATGTTTCGGCGATTTGCGCCTTCCTCAGGTGCCACCTGAGGAAGGCGCAAATCGCCGAAACATGTTGTGGAAATAACCAGTATTTTTATTGCAATATTATTAAATCCTTGCAGTATTAATTACGTCTCCTGCAGTCCTGTCTAAGCGCCCGCTATATCCGCTGTTCTTTTGTTTTGTTTTGATCCATATATTATATAATGTCATTGCAAACAGAGAGATCTATTTGAAGTGTTTATTTCTGTTAATGTTGATAATTATGGCTTACAGCCAATGAAAACCAAAAGGTTATCTCAGTTAATTAAAATAGGGAGGATGAAGGGTGTCACACTACCACTGGCGGAGCTGACTAGTGGACTCACTAGACCACACAGTTATTACGGAGGCTGATATCAGAAACAAACCGGACAAGAAAGTAGGATAATGAACAGGGTTTATTTGGTACAATAAAAGATAGATCACCAAGGGAAGTCCACAGGGCCAGAGCACTGGGGTCCCCCTAAGGGAGCACAAGAAGGATTACCCCTATACAGGGATTCCTCCAAATGCAATCAGAGAAGGTCCAATGAACCAGTCAAGCCTGTAGGTCCGTCCCGAGGTGGAACAGGACACAGAAACCAGGGAACCAAAGGAGAAGGCAGGGACAGAGCTTGGTGCAGCCGACGGGGTCCAGAAGGTAGCCAGGGACCAGCGAGAGTGATACGGATCTGTGGGGTAACAGACATGAGGGATCTGGTACTAAAATCAAGAGAAAGCACATTAGGATCTCAGAGGACACAGGAAACCACATGCACTGATAGGGACCTGAGCTGGCAACTTAGACTAACTATAAAGTTGCCCAGGCACCTCCCATAGGAAGTGGGAGCCATAAATACCCACCATCGTCTTAGCGATTGGCTGAGAGGTGGTATCAGAAAAAGGGCATACTGGCCCTTTAAAGAGCGTTGTGCTTGTGCCCTATGTGCATTCCCCTTGAAACCAGGAAGTGAGGAGGCAGGAAAGAGAAGGCGTAGAGCTGCTGCAGATGGAGTGCGCAGCGTGGGAGTGGGGACCTGGTAAGTATTTTTGCGGTGCATAGGTAGGTGCCAGCGGCCAGCTGGGACCTGATCCCCCTGCCCCATGAGGACATGTCCCACTGGCCACTGGATGACATTACATCCCCTTACGACCCCCTTACTCAAGCTGGCAAGAAATCTTTGCATAAGACGAGGAGTGTTGATATTCTCTCTCGGTTCCCAAGATTGTTCTACTGAACCAAAGCCTTTCCAATCAACCAAATATAATGTCTTGTTTCCTCTCCATTTGACATCCAAAATAGCCTTGACCTCGAAGACATCGCCGGCAGAAACGGGAGAAAGAAGGATGTGAACTTGGATCACGGGAGTAGCGTCAGAGAACGACTGGCTTAAGGAGATACACATGAAATGAGTTGTGGATCCGCAAGGAAGATGGCAATCTCAACTGGTAGCATACCTTGTTGATCCTTCGGAGAACCTCAAAGGGACCGATGTACCGAGGAGCAAACTTGAAGCAAGGAACCTTGAGGCGGATGAACCTGGAAGAGAGCCATACCCCAGGTTGGAACAGAGATGGGTCCAGTCATCTCTTGTCTGCATGGTTCTTCATCCACTTGGATGCCCTTTTCAGGATGCCTTCATCTCGGACAAGATTTTAGAGAAGCCTCTAGCCAGCGTCTCGGCTGCTGGGTTGTCGGTCGTGATGTCCAAGGGAGATGGGATCCTAGGGTCGGGTCGTACCCATAGACAATAAAAATCGGAATGTTAGAAAAGGACTCACCAACATGGTTGTTATAGGAGAATCCTTCCCAAGGCAATAAGGTTACCCAGTTGTCATGGTGTGCGTTGACTAAGTGGCGCAGGTAGTTGATCAATACCTGATTCACCTGTTCGACTTGCCCATTGGATTGTGGATGGTATGCCGAAGAGAAATCCAGGGAGACATCCAACTTCTTGCAGAGGGAACGCCAGAATCGGGACATGAACCGCACTCCCCTGACAAATATGAAGAGGCAACCCGTGAAGACGTGAATATGCTGGACAAACAGCTCCACCAGCCTGGGCGCGGAGGGAAGCCCAGACAAAGGAATGAGATTACCCATCTTGGAGAACCGGTACCACGATCCATTTGGATGTACAGCCGGAGGATACTGGTAGGTTGGTGATGAAATCCATTGCGATATGCCTCCATGGCACAGATGGTACTGGTAGGGGCAGGAGTTGACCTGAGGGTAACCGCTTGGGTGTCTTGTAACGGGCACAGGACGGGCAGGCAAAGACAACCTCGGTGATCTCCTGGTGCTTCTGGGCCACCAATAATACCGTGTGACCAATTGTAGGGTTTTTGTCAGTCCCGCATGGCTAGCTAGCTTAGACGAATGACCCCACTGAAGAGCAGGTCTCCTGTCGGGATCGAGAACAAAACATCATACGTGGAGGTGGCTGCATCAGCTGGACCGTTGCTACTGTCACCATCTTGGATGGATCCATGATGGGACGTGGTTCCTCCTCTTAGTCATCAGAGATGAAGGACCTGGACAACGCACCTGCCTTGATGTTCTCGGCAGGATGAAAATGGAGACGGAAGTCGGACCAAGTGAAGAATAGAGACCACTGAGATTGAAGAGGGCTGAGCCTCTGAGTAGACTGCAAATAGGACAGGTCCTTATGAACAGTGTAGATCACCACTGGATGAACTGCACCCTCCAGGTGGTAGTGCGACTGCTCTAAGGCCAACTTGACGGCCAACAACTCTCCATCCCCAATGAAGTAATTGCGCTCACAGGGTGAGAACGCCTTAGAGAAGAACCCACAGGTCACCATTCTTCCGGAGGGAAGCTTCTGCATACGAACGGCCCGGTCCCAGAAGAAGACGTGTCCACTTCCATGAAGAATTGTTTATTCAGTATAGGTAGATGGAGAGAAGGAACGGTGGAGAAGGCTTGTTTCAGGGACTGAAAGAAAGACTCCGCCTCCGGGATCCATTCTTTGGGGTCAGATCCCTTTCGAGTCAAAGCAATGAGGGGTTTGGTCAGATCCGAAAAGTGAGGGATAAACTGCGGGTAGTAATTGGCGAATCCTAGGAATCGCTGGATGGCCTTGATTCCAACAGGACGTGGTCACTTGATGACGGCAGACACCTTCTCAGGATCCATTTCAAGACCTGTATCAGAGATGACATACCCCAGGAAGTGCAGAGAGTTCCGTTCAAATAGGAACTTCTCGAACTTGGCATATAAACGATTCTCAAACTGTTGAAGAACCTAGTGGACATTCCTTCCATGTATAGGGAGGTCCCGGGAGAATGCCAAGATATCGTTCAGGTACATGACTACTAGTGATGAGCGAGTACTAAAATGCTCGGGTGCTCGAAGCTCGGGCCGAGCATCCCGAGATACTCGTGTACTCGGCCCGAGTACCGAGCCAATGTTATCCTATGGGAGACCCGAGTATTTTTATGAAATGACTGCCGGCAGCATGGAGAAACCCTAAAAATGTCACAAAAGTCTCAGAGGAGTGCTCAAATGACATGGCAACACCATGGGGAAGACCCCTGGAAGCATTTCTCACTCAAAAGTCACAGCTGTGAACAATGTTGTCCGAGTTTCACGCCAATTTTACGGAGTCACCAGAAAACCTTCCAAAATGACACCAAAATGAATATTTAGGGTGGAAATGTTAAGGGCACATACCCAATAGTGAGATACAGTTAGTGTATGTTACTTTTTGTGATTACATGAAAGATTTTACGTGAAAACATTGTGCGGCACTCCGATGACCCTGAGAAGAGACGTACATAAAGCCCTGTCTTGACATAATGTGCCCATTTTGAGGAACTGGGTCTATTGTAGTATTTTCCTTTGCCAGGGCAGTCCAAAATTGGGAGGTTCACCAATGCCCCTGGATAGAGACGTGCATGAGGGCCTGTAAACCTGAAGTGGGTGTATTGTAGTATAGCCCTTTGGCAGGGCAGCCAAAAATTGGGAGGCTCCACATTGTCCCAGGATAGAGACGTGCAGGAGGGCCTGTAAACCTGAAGTGGGTGTATTGTAGTATAGCCCTTGGCAGGGCAGCCAAAAATTGGGAGTAGGACTCACCAACAATGAGCCCTTGCATACAAGACATGCATGAGGGCCTGTAAACCTCAATTGGGTGTATTGTAGTATAGCCCTTTGGCAGGGCAGCCAAAAATTGGGAGGCTCCACATTGTCCCAGGATAGAGAACGTGAGGCAGGGCCATGTAAACCTGAAGTGGGTGTATTGTATATATAGCCCTTTGGCAGGGCAGCCAAAAATTGGGAGGTCCACATTGTCCACCAGGGTATGAAGATGACAGTTGCAGGAGGTGCCTCAAAACATTTTTCCCATTGAAAAGGAGCGGGTCTCCTGTCGTTGTAATGCCCATTTTAAAAGAATGGGCGAAAAAAATTACCACTGGGGGTATACCTGAAACAACAGCCTAACTATTGTAATGGTCATCATGTTGACACATGAGGAGAAGGAGGAGCAGTCCAGCGATTAGCCAAAGTGCAGAACTGTGTACCCATGGGTGAGTGGAGGTACATGGCAAATTCCCATAACAAAATTTAAATTCAGTTGTCATTTGTTGGTGGTGTGGTGAAGTCTGGCCCAATCCAACCCTTTTTCATCTTGATCAGAGTCAGCCTGTCAGCATTTTCAGTTGACAGGCGGGTGCGTTTATCAGTAATGATTCCACCTGCAAGACTGAAAACACGCTCTGACAAAACGCTAGCGGCAGGGCAGGCCAAGACTTCCAAGGCGTAGAGAGCCAATTCATGCCACGTGTCCAGCTTGGAGACCCGATAATTGTAAGGCACAGAGGAATCTCGCAGTACAGTTGTTCGATCTGCAAGGTACTCCTTCAGCATCTGGCCAAACTTAGCATTTCTTGTGGCACTACCCCGCACCTCAGGGGCTGTGGTACGTGAGGGGCTGAGAAAACTGTCCCACATCGTAAAGACTGTTCCCCTACCTTCTGGCGGATTGGACTTGTGCCCCTCTCGGCCGTACGCCTTGGTTGTCCACCGATTCCTGACCTATGCCGCTAGCGTTTTGTGAGGGGAATGATTTGCCCACTTCCGTGACTATGGCCTTCTGGAACTGCTGCATTTTGGCTGACCTCTCCGCCTCAGGAATGAGAGACATAAAGTTCTCCTTGTAGCGTGGGTCTAACAGTGTTGCCAACCAGTACTGATTGTCGGCCAAGATGTTCTGAACGCGAGGGTCACGAGCGAGGCAGCTTACCATAAAGTCAGCCATGTGCGCCAGACTCTTAACAGCCATCACTTCAGTATCCAGACCAACAGATGACTGAACATGCTGTCCTCCTCCTTCTCATCTCCCCTGTCCTCTGGCCAGCCACGCTGAATCGAGGGTATGACTGGTGTGCATGTCATATCCTCAATTTGGCCAGAGAGTTGCTCCATGTCTTCATCCTCCTCCTCCTCGTCATAGTCCTCCACTGCACGTTTTGATGAGATGAGGCTGGGCTGTGTGTTATCACCCACACCCACTACTGTTTCTTGCTCCAAGTCATCGCGCTCGGCCTGCAATGCATCCTCTTTGTTTTTCAGCAGAGACTGTTTTAGAAGGCAGAGTAGTGGTATGGTGATGCTAATAATGGCGTCATCGCCGCTCACCATCTTGGTGGAGTCCTCAAAGTTTTGGAGGATGGTACATAGGTCGGACATCCATCTCCACTCCTCAGGTGTTATATGTGGAGTTTGACCCATTTCCCGACGGCTTAGGTGATGCAGGTAGTCAACAACTGCCCTTTTCTGCTCACATATCCTGACCAACATGTGCAGAGTTGAATTCCAACGTGTGGGGACATCACACACCAGTCTGTGGGCCGGAAGACGCAAACGGCCTTGAAAGCCGGCAAGGCCGGCTGAAGTAGCAGGTGACTTGCGAAAATGTGCAGACAGACGGTGAACTTTTACCAGCAGTTTAGACAGCTCTGGGTATGACTTTATAAACCTCTGAACCACCAGGTTGAGCACATGGGCTACGCATGGAACATGCGTCAGCTGGCCTCGCCTCAAAGCTGCCACCAGGTTCCGGCCATTGTCACACACGACCTTTCCTGGCTTTAGGTTCAGAGGTGTGAGCCAGTGATCTGCCTGCTGTTTCAGAGCTGTCCACATCTCTTCTGCATTGTGGGGTTTGTCACCTATGTAGACTAGCTTCAGCAAAGCCTGTTGCCGCTTCGCAGAGGCAGTGCTGCAGTGCTTCCAGCTTGGGACTGGTGTGGGGGTACAATCGATGAGGATGCGCAGGAGGAGGCTGAGGAGCATGACATTCTGGAGCTGTAGAGTGTCGGTGAAACCCTGACAGAGGTAGGGCCTGCTATCCTTGGTGTGGGAAGGACGTGTTCCGTCCCTCGCTCAGACTGGGTCCCAGCCTCCACAATATTAACCCAGTGTGCCGTCAAGGAGATGTAGCGGCCTTGCCCACAAGCATTTGTCCACGTGTCTGTGGTTAGGTGGACTTTGGCTGAAACAGCGTTGTTCAGGGCACGTGTGATGCTTTGGGACACGTGGTTATGCAATGCGGGGACGGCACATCTGGAGAAATAGTGGCGGCTGGGGACCGAGTAACGTGGGACAGCACCCCCATCAGGTCACGGAATGCTTCCGTCTCCACCAGCCGGAAAGGCAACATTTCTAGCGCTATGAGTCGCGAAATGTGAGAATTGAGGACAGTGGCACTGGGGCGTAGGCAGCATATTTGCGCCTGCGTTCATGGTTTGCTGAATGGATAATTGAACGCTGCGCTGGGACAAGGACGTGCTTGATGATGATGTTATTTGTGCGTGGGCAACTTCAGGTGCAGGGCCGGAGGCTTGTTCGCGGCCAGCATGGTCAGGGGATTGGCTCGCACGCACAACACGCGAAGACGTAGCAGTGACATCAGCAAGCACCGTTCCTCGACTCTGTTGTACTTCCCACAAAGTCGGGTGCTTGGCTGACATGTGCCTGATCATGCTGGTGGTGGTCAGGCTGCTAGTTTTCGTACCCCTGCTGATACTGGCATGGTAGGTGTTGCAAATGGCCTTTTTAGAGTCATCTGGAGCCAACTTATAAATACTCCCAGACTCGGAAAGACCTAACATTTGCACAGGCACCTTGAGTCGTGTTGTTGTTCCGGGGAACGGTTGCCTGCCTTCTGCCTGCGGACACGACCCTGCTTTGTACTGCCTGTTGGAATGCTACGCCTCTCTCCCCTGTGCACTGCCGTCCTCGCTCTGCATATCCTCCTGCCAGGTTGGGTCAGCTACTGGATCATCCACCACGTCGTCTTCCTCTTCCGCACCCTGATCCTCCTCCTGACTTCCTGGCAATTGTGCCTCATCATCGTCCACCCCTTGTTGAGACACGTTGCCAACGTTCCGTTCATGAGAACGTGGCTGCTCAAATATTTGGGCATCTGTACATACCATCTCCTCATCACCCACTTCAACAGGAGCTGGCGAGAGGCCAGATTCTGCGAATGGATACGTGAACAGCTCTCCCGAGTGTCCTAGTGTGGGATCAGTAATGTCCATGGACGTGTACTCGGCCTGGTGGTAGGAAGGAGATAGCAGGTTGGGAAAGTGGGTGCATATGCACGGCAGACACTGTGACACGGTGGCAAGACGGTGTATGCTGGCGGTGCCCACTGACTTGAACATATCTGCTATCCAGTAAATGTGACCACTCTTGGTTCAAGATTATGGCGTGCCCAGATTGGGACAGCTGCACATAGTGCCACTTTTGTTTTGCAATGCTTGCACACGACCTTGCGCTCTGCCTGCACCACCAACGTCATTGACTGTTCTGCACAGCGACGTAGGCATTTTGCCTTGTATCAGCGAAACAGTCTGGTGACTGTTCGGTCACAGGACAGTAGGATTTTAGTCCCTAACCTGTATCAAGGTAGTAAGTACAACAGTCTGGTGACTGTAATGGTCACAGGAGAGTAGGATTTTAGTCCCTAACCTGTATCAAGGTAGTAAGTACAACAGTCTGGTGACTGTAATGGTCACAGGAGAGAAGGATTTTAGTCCCTAAACCTGTATCAAGGTAGTAAGTACAACAGTCTGGTGACTGTATGGTCACAGGAGAGAGGATTTTAGTCCCAACCTGTATCAAGGTAGTAAGTACAACAGTCTGGTGACTGTAATGGTCACAGGAGAGAAGGATTTTAGTCCCTAACCTGTATCAAGGTAGTAAGTACAACAGTCTGGTGACTGTAATGGTCACAGGAGAGTAGGATTTTAGTCCCTAACCTGTATCAAGGTAGTACGTACAACAGTCTGGTGACTGTAATGGTCACAGGAGAGTAGGATTTTAGTCCCTAACCTGTATCAAGGTAGTACGTACAACAGTCTTGTGACTGTAATGGTCACAGGAGAGTAGGATTTTAGTCCCTAACCTGTATCAAGGTAGTAAGTACAATAGTCTGGTGACTGTTATGGTCACAGAAAAGCTTGGATTCAGATCTGGATCACCCTGCCTATATCCTCCTAGATTAGTCCTGAGAAGGACTGTTGTGGTCAGCAGCAGTTTGCAGCCCTGCTCTGGATCTACTATGAGGGCCGCAAATCTGTCCTAAGCAGCAGCAGAACTCTCCCTACACTCACTGTCTGGATGGCTGTGTGCAGAGCACAGCGCGGCCGGGTCTTATAAAGGCTCGGTCACGCTGTGCAGGCCGGCCAATCACTGCAATGCCACAACTAAAAGGGCTGTGGCATTGCAGTGGTCTGCCAGCCAATCCCTGCATGTGGGCTGGCTCTCTAAAGAGCGCCAACATGCAGGGATGAGGACCACGAGCACAGCACGAGTATCTCGAGATTACTCGGTGCTCGCCGAGTAGCCCGAGTACAGTGATACTCGTGCGAGTACCGAGCAGCGCAGAGCATACTCGCTCATCACTAATGACTACACATACGTAGAGCAGGTCATGAAAGACATCATTGACGAACTCCTGAAATGCTGCAGATGTGTGTTACTTAAACCAAAAGGCATTACCTGGTACTTGTAGACACCTTCGCGGGTGTTGAAGGCGGTCTTCCACTCGTCTCCAGGATGAATTCTGATGAGGTTGTAAGCCCCACGAAGGTCTCCTTTGGTGAAGATTCAGGATCCACGAAGATGGTCAAAGGCTCTGGAATGAGAGTCAAAGGATACTTGTTCTTTACTGTGACTGCGTTGAGACCTCGGTAGTTGATGCAGGGATGCAAAGACCCGTCCTTCTTTTTCACGATGAAGAACCCAGCGCCTGCAGGGGAGGTAGACTTCTGGATAAATCACCGAGCCAGGTTCTTTTTGATGTAGTCAGTCATTACTTGGGTCTTGGCTGGTGACAGGGGTTAAATCCGACCTCTGGGAGGCGATGCACCTGGAATTAGATCGATGGGACAATCATACGACCTGTATGGTGTTAAGGTCTCCACCTCCTGCTTGTTGAACTCATCTTTTATAGAACCAGTAATCTTATGGTAATCCAGGCAATGCTGGTGGTGTTTGTGGCGTGCGACCCAGCCAAACTGATAGAAGGCAATGGCTATGGCAAGCCTCACCCCAATGAAGAACGTCCCCTGTCCACCAATCCAGAACCTGTTTGTGAGTGTGAAGCCATGGTAGACCAAGCAGGAATTGAGAGGAGAGGTAAGGTAGCAGGTAGAAGTCAATCTTCTCCTTGTAGAGAGCCCCAATCTGAAGTTCACCTCGGTGATGCCCAAGATTGAGTCTTGCAGGGGTCCTCTGTCAATGGAGGTGATGATATGGGGATGCTGCAAGGAAACCACAGAAATAACAAACCAACGAGCCACAGCTTGTTGCATAAAGTTACCTGCCAAATCAGAATCCAAGTAAGCCATCTCCAAAAATCGCCTGCCACTGATCGTTACCTGTATCAACACAGTACGGGGTAGAGGTATCGCTCTCACCTAGGTAGGCCTCTCTTACCTGTCCTAGGCGGAGGAGTTTTCCAGCTTCTTGGGACATCGGCGGTGAAAATGGATGGCACTCCCACAGTAAAGGCACAGCTTCTTGGCAACCCTCTCTTCTCGTTCCTGGTCACTTAGCTTGAGACGGTCAACCTGTATGGGCTTATGGACAGGTGTCGGAGCTGGAACCGAATGAATCAGGGGTCATAGAAATGATGGAGCCAAACGAGAAAGTTGCCTCTCAGGGGATCCTCTCCTTGGATTACTTTTGCAGGTGGACGTTGATCCGGATGGTGAGAGATGAAGTCATCCAGGGTAGTGATGGGCGAGTCCTAAATTACTCGGAATCGCTTGACTCTAGCGAGTCCGAGCCCGGGACTCGCTACTCGTTGCGAGTCTAGCGAGTCCAATGTTAATGAATGGGGAAGCGAGTAATAGCAAGTAATGTGCAATTTACAAATCGCAGATGTGTCTCGGAAAGCGATCGCATTGCCGTTTTGGCGGGTTAAGTGTGTTCTAACACTTGGCAGTGAAGCCAGCACACTAGTCCCTGCAAAAATTATTAAGTGCGCACAAGTAGTCACACAAGTAGGAGGCTATTTGCAGGTAGGAGAGCAGCAACGCACTGCTCTGCCACAGAGAAAATAAAGCTGAAGGGGTTATTATGACCCAAAATCTATCAGGTGCAAAAAAATAAGAAATAGTACCTCAGCTAAGCCTCTGACTTCAGCTATTAGGAAAGCTGTGTGAGTAAGCTAAGCTATGAGGTCGGTCCTGTGTGCACTGTAATGGTGGGTTTACACGTCACGATATCACTCCGATATCGTATACAACGGCGCGGGAGCGCGCATTTCGTGCCCGGTTTTCCCTGAATCGCATCGGCGGTTTACATGCTGCGATATCGGGATACAACGTCCCTACGATGTGTACGCCCCCCGACCCAGGAACGACCATTTAACATGGGGGTGAATGGATGACGTTGCAGTACACATCGGAGTTGGGCTGTCACACGGGACGATCTGGCTCCAACCAGCATCCGATATCGGACGGTTGAATAGCACGCTCATTCGACCCCCAATATCGGTTTACCATCGTTCCTGCATCGTATCGGATGTTCACATCATACAACGCAGGAACGATATCGGGTCCAACGCACGAACCACGTGACTTTTGGTCGGAGTTGGACGCCGATATCGCAACATGTAAACCCACCATAAAGGCTGCTTTTCCCTGCCTGCCTGCCTACAGTCCTCTACACAGTACTCCTCTGTCTTCCTGGTAGCCCTCAGAAAAGCTGTTTGGGTTAAATATAAGGAATCTTGAAGTTTCCCTACACTGACTGACACTCCCTATGATCTGCTCCAGCATCTACCTCACCCTGCACTTGCTCAGATCGTCACAGGAATGTGGAGGAAATGGCGGTGGCAAGGCTTATATACAGCCTCACCTCTCATACATGACATAGGCATCACGATGGACAGAAGCCAATCATAGTCCTGCCACAACCAACATGGCTGTGGCATTATTGAATATGATTGGCTAACATGCTTGTCCATCTTCACAAGTTTTGTGACCTAACACACTAGGCTGTCTCGGAAGCTTTGTCGGAACATAACAGATTCTGTATTCGCGAGTCCCGAATACAGTATACAGGACTCGGATTCGTAGACTCGCTCAGACTCGCTGCTGACAGCGGGTATCCGTGAAGCGGTGCGATTGTTTAAACCATTTGGGGAGATTCAAGCTACATAGCGATGTGATATAGCGAGTCTAGCGAGTGAGAAAAAGTAAACTCTGACAAAACTAGGATTGCCATTGACTTGCATTGGACTCGTTACTGTGCGAGTAATCGCTGGGAAACCGAGTCCTGCGAGTCCCTTACAACTCGCCGAGTAACGAGTCCTAGCGAGTAGACTCGCCCATCCCTAATCCAGGGTATTGGGTAGGTCTCGAACCACCAATTCGTCTTTTAGCCTCCCAGATAATCCACGCCAGTTGACACCAATCAGCGGCTTGTCGGACAACTTGAGCTCAGAAGCCAGAGTACAGAACTGGATAGCATACTGTTTGACAGAGACAGTACCTTGCTGTAAGTTAAAGAGGACCTCCATCGATGATGCCACTTGACAGGGTTCATCGAAGATCTTACGTAAGGTGTCCAAGAAGGTCTGGAGATTGGATACCAAGCCAGGTCTTCTCTCTCCAAATGTGAGGCAAGGAATGCCACTGTGGCTATGTCAGTGGCATACTGGTGAGGCAACAACCGGAAATGCAGCTGGCATTGATTAAGAAACCTCCTGCACAATTTAGGATCCCCAGAGTATCTTGTGGGTTTTCAGAGATGAGGAGAGGGTCCTGGAACTGCTGCAATTACAGGCTCAAGCACTGGGACCTGTACAGGTGGAGCATCTGTCATCTGCATGTTGATTAACCGTTCGTCCACTGACGTCATATAGTTCAACATCTGGGTCCGCATCTCCCATTGCTGATCAAGCACCTGGTGTAATATTGCGAGATGATTGGCATTAGTGGGTTTGGCCGCCTGGAGAGAACAGAGACAGGCATCCAGGGTCAGCATCAATGTAACAAGATGATCCTGACTCTGTCGGAGGCCGGCTAGCTTTCTTTGAGCGGAGAATCTGGTATCAGCGTGGTCCATGGCCTGGGCAAAATCTGTCACGACCACTGGCTGATACCAGAAACAAGCCGGACAAGAGAGTAAGATAATGAACAGGGTTTATTTGGTACAATAAAGGATAGATTGCCAAGGGAAGTCCACAGGGCCAGAGCACCAGGGTGCCCTAAGGGAGCACAAGGGAGCACAAGAAGGGTTACCCCTTTACAGGTATTCCTCCAAGCGCAACCAGAGAAGGTCTAATGAACCAGTCAAACCTGTGGATCCGACCCAAGGTGGAACAGGACAAGGAAACCAGGGATCTGGAGGAGAAGGCAGGGACAGATCTTGGTGCAGTCGATAGGGTCCGGAAGGTAGTCAGGGACCAGCGAGACTGCTATGGATCTGTGGGTGAACAGACAGGAGGGTCTGGCACTAAAATCAGGAGAAAGCACGTTAGGATCTCACAGGGCACTGGAAACTGCATGCGCTGCTAGGGACCTAAGCTGGCAACTTAGACTAACTACGAAGTTGCCCAGGCACCTCCCATAGGAAGTGAGAGCAATAAATACTCACCTGCCTCTCTGCAATTGGCTGAGAGGTGGTGTCAGAAAAAGGGCATACTGGCCCTTTAAATTTGCAAAGAGCGGCGCACGGGTGTCCTATGCGCATTCCCTGGGAAACCAGGAGAGAGACGTCGGGAAGCCACTGCAGACAGAGTGAGCGGCGTAGGAGCGTGGACCTGGTAAGTGTGTCTGTGTGGTGCACAGGGGGGGTCCCGGCAACCAGCTGGGACCCGATCCTCCTGCCCCCTGAGGACGGGTCCTGCTGGCCACAGGGTGACAAAGGGTTAAATACTGTGCTGCCATATTCCATGAGACATCATAGGGTGAATATAATATTGATTTATTAGTTAACGCACTTTAGGGCTCCCTGAAACATCTGGAAACAAGGCAATATGATATTGATTTGTCATGAGGAAGGGGCAAGGAAGCCCTGAAATGCGTTGACTATTAAATCAATATTATCTTTCCTTTTAATGTACGACAGCACAGTTTTTAACCCCACATCCTCCCTACTCTACACTATATACACCATGCTGGGGACTGCAACAGTCGTGATATGCTTTTATTGTGGTTGTGACTCTCACAACCACACAAAGTGAGCCTCTGATACCTATTTAGGCAACATTTTATCTGTCAGACCCTATTTTAATTTTCTGAGATAATGATTTTTGGGTTTTCATTGGCTGTAAGCCATCATCATCAACATTAACAGAAATAACCATGTGAAATAAATCACTCTGTGTGTAATGACTCTATATAATATACAAGTTTCACTTTATGTATCGAATTACTGAAATAAATAACTTTTTGATGATATTCTAATTTATTGAGATGCACCTGTATATTGAAGTCATTTCTTCTCAGCACAATTAAAGGCTTAGATTACTTGCTAAACTTCAACAAAGTTGACAAATTTGAAAAGATTTGAATATCTCTTGATAAAATTGTTTCTCCATCATCCACCCTTTCTCTTTGCAGAGGTCAATTTTTTTTATGTTTTACAACCAAAAGTTTTTTTTTACAAAAGAAATTTTAATGTTGCTGTAAAGGGCCATTGAAATAATAATTTTATCATACTGTCCTATTGCTACATAAAGGTTCCTCTTTCACGCCATCATTTGCCTTCACACAATAAAGAAATTACACGATCTGATGGGTTGTCATGTCACGGCTGCCATCTTACACTTTTACCATTGTGAATTAACACAGGTAGGTCTTAGGGGGCCGTCACACGCACAGATATCTTTAGCGATATTGTAAGCGATCACGTGCACGCGCAATCGCTTACAATATCGCTCACATCGCTGGTGAGATGTCACACAGACAGACTCACCAGCGATGTGGAGCCGCGATCTCGCTCGTTACTACGGTACACATCGGGTAACTAGGGCCGCGCGTCGCTTAGTTACCCGACGTGTACCATAGTTACCATCTCCCAGCATAGGCTCTGCCGCTGGGAGATCGTTCATCGTGGTGTCATACACCACGATGAAGCATATCGTGACATCGTTCATCGCTAGATCTGAGCTCCGGAGCTCAGATCAGCGATGTCACGATCAAGCGATTTAACATCGTAAATCGCTTGATTACATGCAACGATATCTTGCCCGATATCGCTTAAGCGATCAAAAAGGAGATCGCTTAAACGATATCGGGCAAGAAATCGTTGCGTGTGACGGCCGCCTAAATGAGAGATCCTTTAAATCTACAACTTATTGTAAGCTTGAAGCATTGTGTTTTGAGGAATCTTAAAATAAAAATCTAACCTATTTCAGGTAGGAACACCCAAACCTGCATTGGTTTTGTTAACATTGTGTTTGCAACATCGTGCCCTTGGACAAGTATTTTGTCAGCACAGAAGAGGTTGATATTGGTTGATTTATACTGACACACCAATATTAATGCTGCTTTACCATTTTCTTATTTGTACAATGTTATTCCTATCTCTGCAAATATGATACTTCATTAAATAAGGTCACAACTGAGCAAAGATTTGTTTTGCAATTTGATAGAAGGCTCTCTTGATAATAGAATTAGATTTTTAAGCTCTAAAATTAAGGCCCAGGAGAATTCTACAATGTACTATTTTGTGCACTGCAAACAATTTGTATGATGTATATCTCAAAAACGAAAGATTTCATGTGTACGTTAGCAGTTCACATATTACACTTTGAAAAATAGGTTACCTCTAACTCTAGCTATGTGTATTTTATTACTACTCTGTTCTAACTAGGCATTTCAGAGCCCCATTCCCAGGATCAGTGGGGATCAAAAAAGTCAGACCTAAAGCATGTTATCGGTTATTAATTGGATATGCGACTTCTGGAAAACAATGGAAACATTTATACTATTTATATGTTCTAAGGCCTGGGCAGGGGCCAAGTCCTGTGCATTATCCTAAATGAGGAATTCAAGCCAGTCAACACACCAAAAATCCTCAATTTAGCAAAATAAATGATGATAATGATGATAAAAGCTCAAAAGCCATACATTTTTTTAAAATTTAAGAATATGCGCTATGCATCGAAGATGTGTTAGACTATGTAATTTTTTTGGTCAGTTTCTCACATCAGTTTTTATAGCCAAAACCAGGAGTGGATGAAAAATACAGAACTGGTGACGTCTTTTTATTATACTTTTCCTCTAATTGTTCCACTCCTGGGATGTGTTTTTAAATACTTATGTAAAATACTGACCGAGTATTCAACGTGTGAATGTGGCCTAATAAAAAGATGTCACCACTTCGTATTTTTCATTCAGGCTAGGGTCACACTTAGGCAGACGCAAGCGCTAAAAACTTTGAAAATTCAGCAGCAGTGCAACGATGCCCCATAGAAACCCGCTGTTTACCTGAGCAGCGTCCAAACACAAAGCTGCAGGGCGTGTGCTTTTGCTGAGCGCACAGGAATATGTTGCAGTCCGCGTTTCCTGTGTGCTATGATAAAGCGCACATCATCCTGCAGCTTTTGTGTGTGGCCGCTGCTAAGGTAAACAATGGGTTTCTCTGGGGCAGAATTTCACTGGCAGCGCATAGCGTTAACGCTATGCGCTGCTGCTAAAATTTCTAAGTTTTAAGGGGATGCGCCAAGTATGGGTCACCCTCCAAGTGATACCCTAGCCTTACTCCTGTTCTTGGCTTACAAAAACTAATCTGAAAAACTGATTAAAAACTGAACGTGTTAACGTAGCCTTTCATTGCTCAAATGGAAAACACATGACAATCATGATGTTCCTGGCTTTATTACTTACTACGTTTTCATGAACTAGCTAGCGTCTATTAGGTACAATGTTCTGTTCTGCTGATGTTGGAAATATAGAGACATTCATTGGGTAAATATAGAGGTGTTACCAGTAAATGTCTGTGACGTGCCACAGGGTTATGTGGACTCAGGTATCTGGGCCCTCAGCTGCGGTTGGGGATGTCACTGGTGGCCGGCCCAAACCCGTGGCCCTAGCGGTCAGCTTTAGAAAAGGGGAATTAAATTGAAACATGGGTAGTTTGTCCTGACGCCATCTGTGGTTTCTGGTGACTGCACCAGCGCTGCGTGGGGTCTCCAGGGATGATGGATGGGTAGCTAGGTGTTGAAGCTCCCCACAGGTGGAGCTGGATTCCTGGGGAGTTTGGGAATTATGATGAGGGATGGAGTAGGGATTTGGCTGGGCTGTTAGGCTACGGGACAGTCTCTGTGGTTGGCAGGGGCTAAGGTTGAGGAATTGACACACACACACCATAGGTTGTTTCTTTACCTTTAAAGGTACCTTTACACGCCGCTACAGAAGGTTAGGAACAACCGGGTGCTTCACTTGCACGAGCACGTACCAACGGTTGCAACCGGTACCCGATACCGCCTTTACACGCCGCTGCAAGGTGCTCTACAGAAGGTTTAATCTATCTCTGGATGCACCGCCGGGTGCCTCACGTTACCTTCTGTAGAGCACCGTCCCTCATTTACACGCCGCGACAGAAGGTAATATGGGAGGACCTGGTGCAGCAGGGACAACACATAGGCGTGCCAGAGTTGTGGATTACGAGACGCTCGTACGATGATTGGACAAAGCAATAGTATCATGATTGGCCAGCCAGCGCAGGAAGGCTGGCTAATACATGACGCTATAGCAAATGTGTAGTGTGACTGGTCAGCTTCTTAAATATGCCGCCCTATGCAGCGACAACCAATCGCAACGCAGGAGCTTCCACCAATGATCGCTGAAGGGGGGCGGTTTCCCGCTAGGCTGTGTCACGCCCCGGGGAATTAACTAGCATGCGAAAAAACCTTACCGTACCGTATTTAGACGCCATTACCATCGGGATGAAATCAACCTGTTTTAGAGCACTACTCTGAAACAGGTGCCAAAAGTGACGGCTGGCAACAACCTACTTTACACACCGCTACCTCGGGTTGATTTGATGGTGCAAGCTACATTTGTCTCCGTAACCCGCTTGTTCCTAACCTTCTGTAGCGGCGTGTAAAGGTACCTTTACTGATGGTTTGGCAGGTGAAGGTCCAGGTACTGTCGGGTGGTCAATAAGCACTTCAGGATCTCCACAGTGAGTGTGTGTGAAGCCCCTGTCCCGTGTGAAACTTGGCTGGCCTCCTCTGCTCTCCTATCACCTGTGCTTTTGTTGGGAAACCCACAATGGATTGCCACTGTTCCTCTCTCTGCGGTGCCTGGCTCCCTTGTTGATGGCTTCCCAGATGCCTGGGAGACTGAAGTCTCCATGGTAAACTGGTATTCTCTGCTGGGCTAGGTGCTCTCCAGCAGACTCGGACTCCGGTGTCCGGGATGCTTTCTGGAGTGAACCAAAGATGGCTCCTCGGTCCCCAATTTGCTCTTCCTCTGTTCGCGCCTCGCCTTCCGACCCCACTCTTGGGGCTGTTCAGGGTCACTGGCTCGGGCGTAGTGCGGCACCGATCACCAGAACGTCTTCACAGCTCTTCTAGCGTTTGCACACTCTAGCTAACTCTGCCCCCAGCACCAGTATTTATAGGGGATCTTACTTATGAGCAGCAAGTTTAGCTCCCTTTACTGTGCTGAGGAGGAAGGTGTTGTTTGTGTCTGTGTACCCACTGTGGAAACCCATCAGTGCTGTAGGTGAGTCTGTGCTTACCTACAGCAACATAGTGCCACATCTGCGTCACTTGCACAAGTATATCATCACCATTAAAAACTTTGACTCAATGAAAGACATTTAATATCCCTGAATGTCATTGCTACTGTAGACAGTGATTGCACTTTACAGCACACCATCAATTCCAAATTGTGGCCACATTCTCTGCCATGTTAGACAACAAGGCAGGGATAGCTTTCTTCAATAAATATTGGTAGCTAGCTACTTTCCACCACAACGTCGTCATCACTGACCCAGATGACTGCAGTCTAAAGTGTGGGACATGTCTTAAACTCTAGCTCCCTTCTGCAAATCCACCATTTCTTAGATTGCCATTACCACTGGGACTGACAGAGCCATTGATAAAGTCAGGCATTTCCATCTTCGTGGCCTCATCTTATCTGAGTAACACTGACTGTTAATATCATCTAATACTACTGTAAGAACCTGCCAGGAAATATCTTCTTCAATGCCCAAAATGATGGAGTCTATGGACATAAGGAACAGAACAGACAAAGGTACCATTAATAGAATTGAAAAGCTGCAATGTTAACTGTTACCAAAACAGCGGAGGGGGCACGTGCAGGACACTGACTCAAACTGATGGTGTTACTGTCAGAGATAACACGATTCTGCTGAAAATAAAGCAAGGTGAGTGATATGCTAAAAATGATATGGCTGGTGGTAATGTTGGTCAAGCTACTGCTTGCGGCTTTCACATTTGTTGAGGTATATGTTTATTACTTTTACATTACCCCATTAATTTCTATTGCCATTTTTTCTTTTAGCAAACATTTTTTTTACATTATATTTGACTTCTGTAAATGTTTTCAATCCTAGATTTTTTACACATTATCAAAAAGGATTGAACAAAAAAATGTTAGTAAGTACACATCAATGGTAAATGGCCTCAGTATTCCTGTGGCATGCACAGGCATCAAACTGGATAAATAAAACAGGTGGGCAAAAAACAGCCATAGTTATGTGTTTGAAATTTTATTTTGATATTTTTTAACACACTTATTCTTCTTTTCCTCAAACAGGACTGAGCAACAAATATGACGTAAATGCCTAAGAGGCTAGACAGAACAGCAGGTTGCAGGATTAGTGAGGGGTGTACAGGTGTCAAATTCGACTATAAAGAAACAGAGTCACAGTTATTTGTCTGATTTTGTTTCCTATTTCATAACACAATGAATCTTTTGTTCTAAAAAATGACTTAACAAGAAATTCTAGATATATATCCATAAAGCCAAATTCAGCAAGCTTTTAGATGCTTTTAGAGTAGCAGGGGGTTCCATTACCTACAGAACCCTCATGCAGTAGTATAGTTTGAGCATCTTTTGTAAAAGCCATGGTTCAAGCAATTGTGAACTGGACATCTCTGTGTGAACCCAAATCAAAATTTAGAATTGCGTTATTTTGCTGACCAATTTCATATTTGCCTAAAGTAAATAAAGTCTTGTAATTTAGATGTAATATATTTCCAGGTCCCAGTCATAGCCTCCAGCTTCTATTGTCTCTTCTCTACATCAGAATCTATATTTCATTTGTTGGCAGGATCATTTAGAGCCATTTTCAAGCCTTCTGGGTTGAAGGAGGCAGCACTGTTATTCTAATCTATATTTTATCTTCCTATTGTGCCCCATTTGATGAGCAGTCCTCCACTGTTGAGTAGGATAAGTTAATGAAATCCTCAGAGCGTCTTGTTAAGTGTTGGCCATTTGCATAAAATATTTAATTCCCCCCACAAATTGACATGACGGTCTGCATTGGAAACTAAATTTAGTGCCCATGAAAGCTGAGAGAAATGTTTTTGGATAGTAGTTTTGGCTGCAAGTTAAAGTGCACAAGATATCGGATGATTGTGCCTATAATAGCTGTAATAAACATGCTCTAGAAGGGAAAAATGAATCTAAAGACAGGACATGTCAAATGTAGGGACAAGCATCTGTTTATTAAATCAGCAGCCTGTCCTAAATCAGGCTAAATTCAGTGCAGCTAAATTATTCCAATCTGCGGCTTTACTGCAGAAAGTGTGATGTTTTTTAGCTTGAAGGGAAGAAGTGGGAGCGACACGATAGCAACTTTCTGAAATAATATGACATTAAGGAACAGCAACATATTTTCATGGAGAAGTGATAGAATATGAGCTTACATTCTAACGCTTAAAGGCATTACAAAGAGCTAAAACATTATAATTCTGTCATAGACCAGGGACTGAACCAGCACGTTGTTTCCAAGCTATATTTATCACTGTAGATCATCGTCACTGCACACTGAGTAGTTCACTTTCCGGACACTGTAGTGCGCAGCCCTTGATCTACGTACAATTTACCTATATGTGACCTAGATTTAACTGTTGATGGTTAGAGATTTTACAATTGGAGCGTAATCAATCATGAAATTGCTTATTTACTCTGCAGCTAAATTACCACCACGTACACAGTTGCATATATAATGATCATATGCCTCACTTACAAAAAAGTGCGTACAAATATAGAAATGCAGAACATCCTTTCATCATTAATACGTTCAAAGTGTTCTCTGATCCCTGAGAAGTTTTTGTTAAACTTCAAAGGCAAAACAAAACTGAATGCATTTTAGAAATGTGGAAGTCTTTCCATGTTAAAATTATCCCCAATACTTTAAAGGGAACCTGTCACCTCGTTTTAACCTCCCCCCCCTCTCCTATCACTACCTGTCCCTGCACCTTCCTAGCTGTTCCCTAACCATCCCTGTATGACCTAAAGGGGCGCTATAATGGTTTAGAAAAAAGACATAACTTACATACAGACTCCATCTAGGAGACTGGAAAGGAAGGCTCCGGGCTCCATTCTCCCCTCCTCGCCAGCTAAAAAAAAAGGCCAAGAAAGCAAAAAATCTGCCATGGTATGTAAACCTTAGAGCACACACACACATACATATATATATATATATATACTATATAATTGTCTAAGGCGTCTGTCGGTCACAGAAATCGCGCACCAGACAGAGGCCACTCATTGGTGCCCACCGGAGCCTGGCACCATCCTGCCCCCCCCCGCCCCCACCGGCACCATCCTGCCCCCCCTGCCAGAGGCAGAGTGCAGACTATGCAAAGAGGCACGAGAATTCAAAGTTCGAATTTCGCGCCTGTTTGCAGCCCGGCGCGCCGTGATTCACGGTGGCCGCAGCGGCAGCTCTCCTCACAGCCCCCCTGCTCCTTGCGGCACCCCCGTTCTTCTTGCCCCTTTGCTCCTCCTGCCCCCTATGCTCCTCGCGGCACCCCTCCCTCTGCCCCTCCCCGCTCCCTGCGGCCCCTCCACTCCTCCCGTTCCCTCTGTTCCTCATGCCCCCCCCGCTCCTCCTCCCCGGTGTCCCCGCTCATTCTCCCCAGTGTCCCCACTCCTTCGCCCTGGTGTCCTTGCTCCTCCTCCCCGGTGTCCTCGCTCCTTCTCCCCGGTTTCCCTGCTGCTCCTCACTGGTGTCTCCACTCCTTCTCCCCAGTGTCCCCCGCTCCTTCTCCCCGGTGCCCCCGCTCCTCCTCCCCGGTGTCCCCGCTCCTCCTCCCCGGTGTCCCCGCTCCTCCTCCCTGGTGTCCCCCGCTCCTCCTCCCGGTATCCCCGCTCCTCCACGTTGATAATAAAAATTAAAAAATCCTTAGTGAGGATACTCACCCCTCCGTCGGCTCGCTGCTCCACGTCCGTCTTCTAGGTCCTAAAAGGGCTTGAGGACCTGTCGTTGCCTGGGAAACCGATCAGCTGATCGGTTTCCCAGGCAACGACAGGTCCTTTCCTGGGAGCTACAAGACAGCGGTGTAGCGAGCCAGCGGACGGGTGAGTATCCTCACATCCTGCCCCCCCCGCCGGCACCATCCTGCCCCTTCCCCTCGCCGGCACCATCCTGCCCCCCCACTGACACCATCCTGCCCCCCCCCGCAGGTACCATCCTGCCCCCCCGCCACCATTCCGCCCCCCCACCTGCACCATCCTGCCCCCCCACTGGCACCATCCCGCCCCCCCGCTGGCACCATCCTATCCCCCCGCCGGTACCATCCTGCCCCCCTGACGGCATCATCCTGCCCACCTGCCGGCACCATCCAACCCCCGCCGCACCATTCTGCCCCTCCTGCCACTCCATCCTGCCCCGCCGCTCCATCCTGCCCCGCCGCTCCATCCTGCCCCGCCGGCTCCATCCTGCTCGCCCCCACTCTGCTCTGCCGCTCCATCTGCCCCTGGCTCCATCCTGCCACCCCACCATCCTGCCCGCTCGCTCCATCCTGCCCACTCGCTCCATCTGCCCCACCACCACCATCCTGCCCCCGCTCACATCCTGCCCCCGCCTGCTCCATCCTGCCCCCCCACCACCTGCCGCCCCTCGCCCATCCTGCCTCCCGCCACCCATTCCTGCCCCCTGCACCACCATCCTGGCCCCCTCGCCACCATCCTGCCCCCCGCCACTCCATCCTGCCCCGCTCGCCACCAATCCTGCCCTCCTCGCCACCATCCTGCCTCCCCCCGCCACCATCCTGCTCCCCTCATGCCCCGATCCATGCCTGCCCCGCTCGCTCCATCCTGCCCCCGCCATCCATCCTACTCCCCCGCCACCATCCTGCCTCCCTCCCCATCCTGCCCCCCCCCACCAATCCTGCTCCCCGCCCATCTGCCCCACTCCATCCTCCCGCTCGCTCCACGTCCGCTCCCATCCTCCCCTGCCACCATCCTGCTCCCCTGCCACATCCTGCTTCCCGCACCATCCTGCTCCCCGCCACCATTCTGCCCCTCACTCCATCCTGCTCCGCCCTCCATCCTGCCCCGCTCGCCACCATCTGCCCCTCCTCCTGTTCCCCCCGCCATCCATCTGCCCCGTTTGCTCTGTCGCTGCCCAGCTCGCTCCGCCTGCCCCTGCTCGCTAAAATTCTGCCCCGCTCACCACCATCCTGCCCTCCCCCCATCCTGCCCCCCCACTCCGCCACCTTCCTGCTCCTCCGGCTCCATCCTGCTCCTCCGACTCCAACCTGCCCCGCTCGCTCCCTGCCCGCTTCCACCATCCTGCCCCGCCGGCTCCATCCTGCCCCGCTCGCTCCATCCTGTCCCGCTCGCCACCATCCTACTCCCCACCACCATCCTGCTCCCCTGCCACCATCCTACTCTCCTGCCACCATCCTGCTCCCCACCACCATTCTGCCCCGTTCACTCCATCCTGCTCCGCTCGCTCTATCCTGCCCCGCTCGCCACCATCCTGCTCCTTCGCCACCATCCTGCTCTCCCGCCATCATCCTGCTCTCCCGCAACCATCATACTCCCCCGCCACCATTCTGCCCCGTTCACTCCATCCTGCCCCGCTCGCTCCATCCTGCCCCGCTCACCACCATCGTGCCCCGCTCGCTCCATGTTGCCCCCCCGCCACCATCCTGTCCCCCTCGCTCTGTCCTGCCCTGCTCGCTCCAGCCTGCCTCCACCTGCCACCACCCTGCTCCGCCAGCTCCATCCTGCCCCACTCCCACCACCCTGCCCTGCCGGCTCCATTCTGCCCCGCCACCACCATCCTGCCCCGCTCGCTCCATCCTGCCCCGATCGCTCCATCCTGCCCCACTCACCACCATCCTTCCCCCCCAGCCACCATCCTGCCCCCCCAGCCACCATCCTGCTTCCCCCCAGCCACCATCCTGCCCCCCCCAACCACCATCCTGCTCCTCCGGCTCCATTCTGCCCCGCTTGCTTCTTCCTGCCCCGCCGGCTACATCCTGCCTCCCCGCCACCATCCTGCCTCCCCGCCACCATCCTGCCCCCCTGCCACCATCCTGCCCCGCTTCCACCATCCTGACCCCCCGCCACCATCCTGCTCCTCCGGCTCCATCCTGCCTCGCTCGCTCCATCCTGCCCTGCTCACTCCATCCTGCCCTGCTCCCTCTATCTTGCCCTCTCGCTCCATCCTGCCCCTGCCTCCATCCTGCCCCCTGCTGTTCTTGCTCCCCCACCTCCATCCTGCCCTGCCTCCGCTTCCATCCTGCCCCCCTCCACCTCCATCCTGCCCCCTCTGGCTCCATTCTGCCCCGCTCGCTCCATCCTGCCCCCGAAACAATCCTGTCCCCCCTTGTCACCATCCTGCCCCCCTGCTCCATCCTGAACGGTCTCCCAGGCAACGAATTGTCCTAAAGACTTGTAGGACCTAGAAGACGGAGGTGGAGCGAGCCAGTGGACAGGTGAGTATCCTCACCGAGGATTTTTTTACTTTTACTGTGGAGGAGCAGGGGGCCGCGGAGAGCGGAGTATCGCCATATACCATAGTGCTGCTATACATGTACTGTAATGTACCGCCATATACCATAGCGCTGCTATACATGTACTGTAATGTACCGCCATATACTATAGTACTGCTATACATGTACTGTAATGTACTGCCATATACTATAGTGCTACTACACATGTACTGTAATGTACCGCCATATACCATAGCGCTGCTATACATTTACTATAATGTACCGCCATATACTATAGTGCTGCTATACATTTGCTGTAATGTACCACCATATACCATAGCGCTGCTATATTCCTATAGTGCCTTCACACTGCAGTCAGGTCCGATCCAGATTTTGGCCCCATAGTATCCTATGGGGTCGGATGGAGACAGATGGCAGCTATCTGCCATCCGGCTTCCATCTCTGCGGAAGAATCCGAGAGAAGTCAGATTTTTCTCTCCCGGACACAAAAACATTGCTTGCAACGTTTTTGTGTCCGGGGAGAACAATCTCCCTAATATTGGCGTCTCCCTGATCCACCCGGATTCCCCGATTCTCCCGGATCCTCCCGGATTCCCCTGGGGTAATCCGGCGCTCCCTCAACACGGGAGCCTATGGGGCCGGGAGGATCCGGGAATCTGACATCTGCAGCTGCACGCCGCTGTTATTTCATGACCGTAGCTAGCTCCCTGCGAGCCACGGTCCTGAATCATCAGCAGTGGCAGCTGCGTCAAGCTGCACACTGGACCGGAGGGCATATTAGCCCTCCAGTTCTGTGTGCTGCTCCGGTCCGGGGCTGACAGCACTGGATCAGACCTGACCGCAGTGTGAAGGCAGCCTTACCACTAACAGAATGTCTCTGATACAAGCCTCTGAAGTCGACCTATCCTCTGCCACTGTTACAAATTAAAACCCAATTGGATTACACCGCTTTTCTTTTCTTTTCAATGATCCTTTTATTGAGATCTTGCGTATGTATAAACAATAAAGTGACATCACAGTCAAATTGAACATCAGGTTATAAGAAAAATACAAAAAACAAGAGATGCAATTGAACATGCAACCAGGAGAGTAACAAATATTGTGCTTTCCTTTGACTACATCTGATGCTAGGGTTCCAACCCTTTGTATGGCTAGATCTACTCACGCTCAAAGGGAACTGTAAATGAGAGTTCACAAGTTAGTCAATGTCCTTAAAGTTCCATAGACGTCAGCGTGCCATCATTCTAAATCTCCTGGCTGCAAATATAATATTAGTTCGTAAATCGAACTATCATATTCATTGTAGATTGAGTTAAGAGAAGTTAAAGAGAAAGAGAAAGGAAGAGAGAGGAAGTGAGAAAGTCAAGAAGGTAGAAACAGTTGAGATGTATAGAAAGGGGGAGTAGGGAGCAGGAGGAGGAGGAGGGGGGGGACGTGAAGGTGCTGGAGACAACAGGTCAGTTGCAACATAAGTCGCCTTAGCTGTCGAAGGAATTGAAGATTATTCTTTGCGCTATCTTCCCTAATGGTAATCCAGGGGGTCCAGGTCTCTCTGAATGTTTTTTGATTATGTGTCACAGACGCCACTGTCAGTGCAACTCGGTACAAGGAGTTGACCTTTTCCAAGATTTGCGAGGCTATGGGCATATCAGGTGTGCCCCAATGCATCGGAATCAAAAGTTTAGCTGCCGACAGGATATTAAGTGCTAAGTTCGATATATATTTATCTTTTGGCCAGAGAGGGAAATTCAACAAGGCAGTTTCTAGCGTGATGTTTTTTCGTTACTTGAGTTATAAATTCACTCACTTGTTTCCAAAATGCTTCGATCTTAGGGCAGGTCCACCAGATATGTATATAATTTCCTCTGGTGTCCCCACACCTCCAACAGGCTGTGGAACTCCCTCTCTGCCAATGATATGTTCTTAGTGGTGTAAGGTACCAACGTGTAACCACTTTGAAGGAGTTCTCCTGAGCCCGTACACATTGCGAAGGACCATGGGAGAAATCATAAATATGTTTCTGTTGAGCTGGAGACAATTTGTAACCCAGGTCTGCTTCTCAGTGTGCAATGTAGCTCCTTTTTGTGTAGCATTCGTTTGTTAGTAGCGTTTGATAGAGGGTAAAGATAATTTTTTTTGGTCTGGAAGCCGTGGCACAAAGTTTCTCAAATGAAGTTATCGGACGGAAGAGATCCGCTGATCTCAAAAGTGGGGTTAATTTGTCGCGGAGACAGTGGTAGTGAAGGAAGGTCAATCGTTGTAAACCTGGAATCTTATGCAGTTCGGTCAGACTCGGCAGAGACCCATATATCAGGATTTGGTCAATGGACAACTCCTACCAGTTGTGCGGCGTCATCTCCGTGCCAGGATGAATCCCTAAGGAGGGGGTCACCAGGTCTGCAATGGTAACTAGAGGCGACAGTGATGGAATTAATGTGTGTTTTAATTTTGACCATATACTTAGGGTAGCTTTGGTATGAATATTGTAAATCATATGTGATTTGATTTCGTGATCACAGGTGAGGAATAGGGACCTAAGTAGCAGCGGGGCCAATGCCTCTTCCGCTTCAATCCATTGTTTATCTGTCTGCTTTCTAAGAATGTCTACCACCCTTGAAATCATTGAAGCTTGGTAGTATTTCTTTATGTCAGGTGCCCCCATTCCTCCTCTGCCTCTAGGTAGTGATAAAGTCTGATATGAAATTTTGGGCCGTTTTTGGTGCCATATGTATTTGCTGAACATAGAGTTGACTCTGGAGAGGTATGTCATTGGGATCACTATAGGTAGCATATTATATAGATACGTAAACCTAGGCAGAATTAAGCTTGTTAACAGATTTTTCTTTCCCATCCAGGAGAGGCAAGTGTCTCTCCAGGATTGCAAAGTTTTCATAACCTCATCAAGCAACGGCAAGATATTTAGCCGAAAAAGATCGTTGTTACTTCTTCCCAGTTTCACGCCTAGGTAGCGAATGTAGTGTACAGGCCATGCAAAGGGGTAAAGCGTTTTGAGTTTGGTTTGCACTGTATGAGGTATGTTAAAGGCCAACGCTTCTGATTTGGAAGCGTTAACTTTAAAATTAGACAGGTTGCCAAAGTGCTCCAGAAGGTCTATGCATGCTGGGAAGCCACGAAGTGGGTCTGTCATTACTATTAACAGGTCGTCCGCAAACGCCGCCGTCTTGATATGCGTGCGTTGCAAAAGTGATGCCTTCTATGTCCTGCCGTGACTGTATGGCAGCTAGGAGAGGCTCCATAGTAAGGACAAAGAGGAGCGGCGAGAGCGGACAACCTTGTCTTGTACCGTTTTTTATCTCAAAGGGCTCCGTAAGAGAGTTATTAATCCTAATGCGAGCCGTGGGATTACGATACATCGCTAATATGGCTCCTATCAGTGAATGTGGGACACCAAAGGCAACCAGAGTTTCCTCTAGGTAAGTCCAGTCCACTCTGTCGAAAGCTTTTTCTGCGTCGGTGCCCAGTAAAACTAAAGGTAACTTACGGTGTTTGACTATTTGTATCACGTGTAGTATTTTGTATACATTATCCTTCCCCTCACGTCCCCCCACAAAACCCGTTTGGTTCGGTGAGATCAACTGGGGCAAGACAGTTGCCAGTCTCTTTGCTATCATACTGGCTAGCAGCTTCAGATCGACGTTTAATAAAGAAATCGGCCTGTAGCTGCTGCACTGCTCCGGGTCCATACCCTCTTTGTGGATTAGAGAGATACTGGCTTTTAGCATATGACGGGGGAGTGTTTGGCCTCGGAGCACCGCATTGCACAGATCTAGGAAGAGTGGAAGCAAAACGGAGGAGAAGGATTTGTAGTAATGGGTTGTGAGTCCATCAGGTCCCGGGGATTTCCCGGCTGGGCATCTCGACAGAGTGGACTGCAGTTCTGTGAGCTGGAACGGAGTCGTTAGATTAAGTTTTTGTGAGTCTGTAAGGCTAGGTAGCTGTAAGCCATTCTGAAATCCCATGATTTCGCCTCTTCTCAAAGCCCTCTGATCCCCAGATTCATCTGGTCTCAGGTCATAAAGGTGTTTGTAGTAATCCAAAAATGCGTCTTCCACGTGAGTGGGATTATCAGAGCATACACCTCGACTGTTCTTGACCGATCCAATCAGGGTGCGTGCCTGCCTTTTTCGGATCAGCGAAATCATGAATTTGGAGGCTTTGTCACCGTGTGTGTACATTTTGTTTTTCCAAGAGCTATAAAATTTTGCCGACTGTTGGGTAATGAGATCTTTAAGTTGCTGCCTCCTCACAGACAGCAGATGCAGTGTCTGCTGGTCAAGCTTTCTTTTATGTTTCAGTTCTAAAACTGCAATTTCGTCATAAAGGCCATATAAAGTCTGTTGTCCTTTTTTGTTGAGATAGGATGAGATTGAGATTAGCTCACCCCTTATCACCGACTTATGCGCCTCCCAAAGCGTTTGGACCGACATATCTTGTGTGGCATTAAGAGTAAAATATCTCTGCAATGCTTCAGATATGCGCTCTTTTACTCCCTTTTCTGCTAGTACTGATTCGTTGAGACGCCATGATCTACATTTCGCTTGTTGCTTCAGCAGGGACATTTCTAATATTACCGTGGAATGGTCTGAATATATGGTAGGTGTTATTGTGGATTTTTTGATGCTTGATATATACGCCTTAGGGACAAAGATGTAGTCAAGTCGGTGGTAGGACTTGGGGTACCTTTACACGCCGCTACTGGCGGGTGGATACAACCGGATACATGCGAGAAATGTATCTTGCATCGGCAATTCACCCCGTGGTAGCGGCGTGTGAAGACGGTTGTAGCCACCCGGCAGTAGCGGCACCTGTTTCCGAGCACTGCCCTGAAACAGGTGGCTACACAGCCGATTGTAGCGACCTGTATCGGCGTGTAAAGAAGCAACAGAAGGGATGTCTGGACACCAGGCTATGTACCTGGTATGTAGCTGGGGCGTGACACAGGCTCCGGATTTCCGCACCCCATCAGCGATCATTGGAGGAAGCTCCTGCATGACGATTGGTAGTCGCTGCATAGGGTGGCATATTTAAGGAGCTGACCAGTCACACTACACAATTGCTCGAGTGTCATGTATTAAGCAGCCTCCTGCGATGCCTGCCCAATCATGATGTTATTGCTTTGTCCTAACAGCGTACGGACGTCTCGTAATCCACAATTGTGGCACGCCTATGTGTTGTCCCTGCTGCACCAGGTCCGCCCATATTAGCTTGTAGCGGTGTGTAAATGAGGTAAGGTGCTCGGCAGAAGGTAACTTGAGACACCCGGCGGTGTATCCAGAGATAGATGTAACCTACCGTAACGCACCTTGTTGCGGCGTGTAAAGGTGGTGCGGGTACCGTTTGCAACCGTTTGTGCGTGCTCGTGCACGTGAAGTAGCTGGTTGTATCCACCCGCCAGTAGCGGCATGTAAAGGTACCCTTATGAGGGAACGAGTAATAGGTGTAGTCGCGTTCGGCTGGATTCAAGCATCTCCACGTATCTACCAAGTGTTGGGCATTGAGACTTTACTGTATTCCAGCCAGGTCTCTCGCTGAGAGCACGCTTTTTTGCTTTGAAGTGTCCACCAGAGGATTTAGTGCTACATTGATGTCACCGCCGATCACCAGGACCCCCTCTTTAACCCCTTAAGGACCGAGTCACTTTGCAGCTTAATGACCAGACCATTTTTTGTAATTCTGACCACTCTCCCTTTATGAGGTAATAACTCTGGAACGCTTCATTGGATCTGAGCGATTCTGAGATTGTTTTTTCGTTACATATTGGGCTTCATGTTAGTATTAAATTTAGGTCGATAATTTTTGCGTTTATTTGTGAAAAAATCAAAAATTTGGCAAAAAGTTTGAAAATTTCGCAATTTTCTAATTTTTTATTTTTATTCTGCTAAACCAGAGAGTTATGTGCCACAAAATAGTTAATAAATAACATTTCCCATATGTTTACTTCACATCAGCACAATTTTGGAAGAAAAAAAAATTTTGGTAGGACGTTATAAGGGTTCAAAGTTCATCAGCAATTATTCATTTTTCCAGCAAAATTTACAAAACCTTTATTTTTAGTGACTACATCACATTTGAAGTCTTTTTGAAGGGTGTACATGACAGAAAACACCCAAAAGTGATACCATTCCAAAAACTGCACCCCTCAAGCTACTCAAAACTATATTCAAGAAGATTATTAACCCTTCAGGTGCTTCACAGAAATTAAAATAAAGTTGAAGGAAAAAATGGACATTTTAATTTTTGTAACAAAAATGTTCTTTTAGCCTCAATTTTTTCATTTTCACATGGGCAACAGGATAAAATGCATCCTAAAATTTGTTGGGCAATTTCTCCTGAGTACACTGATACCTCATATGTGGTCATAAACCACTGTTTGGGCGCACGGCAGGGCTCAGAAGGGAAGGAGTGCAATTTTAATTTTGGAGCCAATTTTCCATTCAAAAAGTGAAATGGCGCTCCTTCACTTCTGAGCCCTGCCGTGCGCCCAAACAGTGGTTTATGACCACATATAAGGTATCGGTGTACTCAGGAGAAATTGTCCAACAAATTTTGGGATGCATTTTATCCTTTTGCCCATGTGAAACTGAAAAAATGTAGGCAAAAAGAATTTTTTTGTGAAAAAAAAGTGTTTTTTTCATTTTTATGGATGAATTTATGAAGCATCTGGGGGTTCAAAGTGCTCACTATGCATCTAGATACTTTCCATCGGGGGTCTAGTTTCCAAAATGGGGTCATTTGTGGGGGACCTCCAACGTGGAGACACACGGGGACCCTCCAAACGCTACATGGTGTCCGCTAACAATTTGAATGGAAAATGAGCTCAAATTGTTAGCGGACACCATGTCGTGTTTGGAGGGTCCCTGTGTGTCTCCACATTGGAGCTCCCCCACAAGTGACCCCATTTTGGAAACTAGACCCCCGAAGGAATGTATCTAGATGCATAGTGAGCACTTTGAACCCCCATATGCTTCACAAATTCATCCGTAAAAATGAAAAAGCACTTTTTTTTCCACAAAAAATATCTTTTTTCATTATTACGGATCAATTTGTGAAGCATCAGGGGGTTCAAAGTGCTCACTATGCATCTAGATATGTTCCTTTGGGGGTCTAGTTTCCAAAATGGGGTCACTTGTGGGGGAGCTCCAATGTAGAGACACACAGGGACCCTCCAAACGCGACATGGTGTCCGCTAACAATTTGAGTTCATTTTCCATTCAAATTGTTAGCGGACACCGTGTTGCGTTGGGAGGGTCCCTGTGTGTCTCCACATTGGAGCTCCCCCATAAGTGACCCCATTTTGGAAACTAGACCCCCCAAGGAACGTATCTAGATGCATAGTGAGCACTTTGAACCCCCAGGTGCTTCAAAAATTGATCCGTAAGAATGAAAAAAGAAACTTTTTGTGGAAAAAAAAGTGCTTTTTCATTTTTATGGACGAATTTGTGAAGCATCTGGGGGCTCAAAATGATCATTATGCATCTAGATACGTTCCTTCAGGGGTCTAGTTTCCAAAATGGGGTCACTTTTGGGGAGCTCCAATGTTCAGGCACATAGGGAGGGGCTCTCCATACCCGACATGGTTTCCGCTAACAATTGGAGCTAATTTTCCATTGAAATTGTTAGCGGACACCATGTCGCATATGGAGAACCCGTGTGCCACCAGCACAAGGGCAACTGGAAGAGTTGGGGTACAGCACCAGAAAATGCCGCCTCTAATGAATGCACTATTTTCTTGGGTGGCTGTGGGCTGCAATTTGCAGAGTGGGGGACCCACAACATTTGGGTCTCTCCACGCTGAGGATTCCAGTCAGCCAGCTACCAAGTTGTACATGGCTGGCTACAAAAAATACAGCGAAAGCCTTTTTTTTATTTCTAGAACTAATTCTAGAAAAAAAAATTACGTGGGGCTCCGCCATATTTTTGGTCCAGCCAGGTACAACTTGGCAGCTACAGACTGCCAGCAACCCCCAGCTGCCTTGTTGTACCTGGCTGCAACCAAAAATACAGCGAAGCCCATTTTTTTTTATTTCTAATCTAGAACTAATTCTAGAAGAAAAAAAAATGACGTAGGGCTCCGCTATATTTTTGGCCCAGCCAGGTACAACTAGGCAGCTGGGGGCTGGAATCCTCAGCATGGAAAGGCCCAAGCGTTCTGGGCCCCCCATGCTGTGAATTGCAGCCCGCAGCCGCCCCAGAAAATGGCGCATTCATTGAAGCGCCATTTTCTGGCGCTGTACCCATGCTCTTCCAGTTGCCCTGGTGCCGGTGGCAAACTGGGTAATAAAGGGGTTAATGCCAGCTTTTTATTGGCAGCTGGCACTAAGCCCGAGATTCATAATATTGGGCCAATGTTAGACCCGCCATTAGGAATCTCTGGTAAGTAGTCAATAAATACACACAGAGAAAAATATTTTTATTAGAAAAAAAACACAAACAAATTTCGGACTCCATCTTTATTATAAAAAGATCCGAGGTAGTCCGCAACGAAGGTCCCACAACGCTCAATCGCCTCTGCTACATCCAGAGACTGCAGCAAAGGAATCAAGTGTCCTCTTGTTGCAGTCTCTGGTGTCGTAGTGATAATGCACTGTATGGCAGATCATTGCCATACAGTGCAGCATCACTGTGCAAACCCAAGTCTCAGAGATCACATGATCTCAGAGGCTTGGGTCAGGTGACCCGACGTTGCAGTGAAGTGATCTGACAGCCCCATAATGGATCACTGTGCCAGCACTGTCAGATTAGTTCACTGCAGGATGATCCCCTTGCATCCACACAGTGGATCACTGCGCCTGATCCCCCTGCATGGGGATTGAGCTGCAGAAAGCAATTCAGTGGTCTGAAAGCCCGGATCACTGAGCAGTGGATCACTGCGCCCGAGCTGTCAGATCGCTTTCTGCAGCTCAATCCCATGCAGGGGATTCCCCTGCATGGAGAACAAGCTGCAGAATGCGATCTGACAACTTGGGTGCAGTGATCCACTGGATCACTGTGCCCGAGCTGTCAGATCGCTTTCTGCAGCTCAATCCACATGCAGGGGAAACCCCCTGCATGAAGATCAAGATGTAGAAAGCGATCTGACAGCTTGGGTGCAGTGATCCACTGGATCACTGCGCCCGAGCTGTCAGATCACTTTCTGCAGCTCAATCCCAATGCAGGGGAATCCCCCTGCTAGGGATCAAGATGTAGAAAGCGATCTGACAACTTGGGACAGTGATCTACTGGATCACTGCACCTGAGCTGTCAGTACTCTTTCTGCAGTTCAATCCCCCTGCAGGGGGATGGGGGATCAGGGATCCCCATGCAGGGGGATCAGGGATCCCCATGAAGGGGGATGGGGGATCAGGGATCCCCCTGCAGGGGGATAGGGGATCAAGGATCCCCATGCAGGGGGATGGGGATCAGGGATCCCCATGCAGGGGGATCAGGGATCCCCATGCAGGGGGATCGGGGATCCCCATGCAGGGGGATGGGGGATCAGGGATCCCCCTGCAGGGGGATGGGGGATCAGGGATCCCCATGCAGGGGGATGGGGCATCAGGGATCCCTCAGCAGGGCGAAGGGGGATCAGGGATTCCCATGCAGGGGGATCAGGGATCCCCATGCAGGGGGATAGGGGATCAGGGATCCCCATGCAGGGGGATCAGGGATCCCCATGCAGGGGGATGGGGGATCAGGGATCCCCCTGCAGGGGGATGGGGATCCCCCAGGGATCATGTATAAGGTCTTACCAAACGTCGGGCAGCGGCGGTGAGAGCGGCAGTGAGAAGAGGCTGACAGCAGGGGGAGGCAAGCAGGAGACAGCGGCGGCAGGAGGAGGTGAGTTGAAGGAAGCGGCGGGAAGAGGTGATCACCGGGTCGGTGATCACCTCCTCCCGCCGGTCACCGGCGGTGGCGGGGGGCCGGGGACAGCGGGGGGGCCCAGACAACGGGACGGGGTTGGGAGGATAGCGGGGGGGGCTGGAAACAGCAGGGGACAGGCGAATGAGCCGAGGGGCAGACACAGCGGGAGACAGGTGGATGAGCGAAGGGGGGGGCAGACACAGCGGGGGACAGGGGGATGAGCGGGGTGGCAGACACAGCGGGAGACAGGGGGATGAGCGGGGGGGCAGACACAGCGGGGGACAGGGGGATGAGCGGGGGGCAGACACAGCGGGGGACAGGGGGATGAGCGGGGGGGCAGACACAGCGGGAGACAGAGGGATGAGCGGGGGGCAGATACAGCGGGGGGACAGGGGGCTGAGCGGGGGGGGCAGACACAGCGGGAGACAGGAGGATGAGCTGGGGGGCAGACACAGCGGGGGACAGGGGGATGAGCGGGGGGGCAGACACAGTGGGGGACAGTGGGGGTGATGCAGGAGAGCGGGCACAGCAGAGGGCACAAGCAGGGGATGATTTCAGGAGCCGGGCACAGCTGACAGCCTGGCTCCTGCAGAGATCATGCATTTCGCTGCGTGATCTTGATGTGATCGGTCGGTCAGATTGACTGACCGATCACATCGCTCTGAGTGTGGGGACCTCTAACAGGGGTCCCCACACCTCTTCCCCTAACCCTTGGCTGTCACTGACAGCTTTTAGAATTGTACTGTCACTGTTCGTTTAGAAGCAGTGACAGTTCAAAGCCATGACGAGTATACTCGTCATGATGCGGGAACTGACATCTTTTCATGACGAGTATACTCGTCATTAGTCGTAAAGGGGTTAAACCTCTCTATTTTAGTCAATGTTATTTTTAGCCATTTTGCAATCTTTTTGTTTGGAGCGTACAGGCTACATAACGTCACCAGCGTTCCATTCAACAGGCCCTTGACTAGGACATACCGCCCCTGAGGGTCTACCAAAGTATCTCTCATTTGAAATGACGCGCCCGTGGCTATGGCCACTGAGGTGCCCCTAGATTTCGTCTGCGACGAAGTAGAATGCTTCCATTTATCGTAGCCTGTATGATCTAGATTGGGCAACTTATCAGCCTTAAAGTGTGTCTCCTGCAAGAAAAGAACTGATATTTTTTGTTGTTTTAGTCGTTGTAATGTGTGGCATCTGGTGTGTGGCGAATTCAATCCGTGTGTGTTTAGGGAAGCAAACTTCATTACCTTAGATGTGTCCTCCATAGTGTTTCTGATTCATGTCGCACAATATGAGTCGATTCTTTCGGCTCCACGTCCCCCGGGGTAGGAAAGTGAAAGAGGAGAAAGTAGAGAAGGTAGAACATTGTAGATAAAAGAGGTAGAAACATTATAACTTCAAAAGGTAAAATAGCAAATGTGAACTTCATGGTAACACTTTGTTTTATCAACATGGGGCTTCAACAAGCCATCATTGCCAACTCAGAGGAGGAGTTATAAAATCAGAACGATAAATGCAACTGCATAACCATAAACTCCTGTCTCAAGTAAGTATCGGATTTGAGGGTAGGGGTAAGAGTTCATTGGGGGTAAGGAGGGAGCTAGGGTATCATGATGGGGATGGTCATGGGGAGGAATTGGGGTGATCATACATAAAGCAAAAGCGTTACTAGTTTAAGTCATCTACATATAATCAGTATAGGTCAATTGGCTTTGTTGGGATTGTAAGCGTATAGTAAACTGTGCTGCCCTAGATCTATTCCAGGGCATGGTCTGCTTACAATTTCACAAAGGTATGCTTTAAGGATGAGCAAAGTATCCATAGCGGATTTAATTGGAAAGCTTTCCTCACTAAATAAGTGAGGACATCATGTGTAACAAATGCCTCGGGAAAGCAAGCAACCTAAATTGAAGTGGTGAGTCGCTACTAAAGCGAGGGAGGCGGTATATACAGCTCAGGTGGTGTCTCCCAAGTCTTTCATGGGCGGCGGCTTAGCTGCTTTCCTCTTTAGTCTTTGAGCATTTGGCGTGGTGACCACTTGCCACGACGGTAGGGATGGCAAAGGTTTAATCATGGATGCGAAATGGAATGACTCTAGATCTGGATATGTATCCAGAATGATCCCCAGCTCCTCGCAGGCTATTTTGATGTCCGCCGAGGTTCTGGCTTGTAATTTCCTGTATCCTGCCGTAATAAAGATACCAAAGGGGAACAGCCAGCGAAAGCGGTGATCCTTTTGCAGGAGGATGTTGGAGAGTGGTTTCAGCAGTCTTCTTTTGCGTAATGTGATAGCCGACAGATCTTGAAACAGTTTGAGTGTAGATCCATCATACATGACCGTCTACTGATCGCGAGTTTTACGCAATATTAAGTCTTTAACTCTGTAATCTAAAAAATGGCAGATTACGTCTCGCGGCTGCTCCCCCTGGGTGGGTCTTTGTCTGAGGGCTCTGTGGACTCTTATTAATTCTATTTCCCTCATATCCGCCTCTTGTAAAGTGTTTTTAAAGATTTCAGTGGCTGCCTTCTCAAGAACTTCCGTTGCCACTGACTCAGGGAGGCCTCTAATTCTTATATTATTGCGCCTCTCTTGATTTTCATGGTCCTCAAGAGTGGATTGGACCGTGTGAAGTAGGCTTTCATGGAGTTGTAGGCCTTCCAGGATGGTATTGGTTTGATGGATAAGGGTTGATTGAGAGTTTTTGACTAGTTCTATTCTGTGACCTTGTTGAGTAAGATCACGCTTAATGTCTGATAAATCCTTTCCAATTGGCTCTAGTGATTTAGCTAGTGTTTTAGCGAGGATACGTGTGATAAATGAACGGGTGACTACAGTCTCTTTGTCAATTGGCCCTGCTTCAGAGTCACTCTCCAACTCCGACTCCGATTCTTCCGTAAGAGCCAATTCGGGGATTTTTGTGGGGGCGTCCGCATCAGTCAGGGTGGTCTGTTTTTTCCACAGTTTGTCCACATCTGCCTGAGTGATAGATTTAGCATTTTTGGATGATCCTTTCGGGGTTTTGGTGCCTGTTTTCCCCATTGTGACTAAGTGTTAAGTATGGGTAGAGACAGTTTAGAGTGGTTATGGAGCTCCTCCTGTTGGCAGCAGAGGGCTACTACAGCATGATCAGTTTGTGTGTGTAGCCGAGAAACTCAGTGTTACTTTTGCTGACAAGTACTGGGTGAGATCTGCTGGTGTTATTATAAGATGTACCAGTTTTGCCCCCAGGTGGGGTTAAGTGCGGTTATTATGGGGATGCAAGCCCAATATTTTTGATCACAGGCCGGATCAGGGGTTCAGAAGTCGCAGGGGCCGTTTACAACTGAGTATCCTCCAGGTTCCAGTATATGTATTGCTACTAGATTGTATCACTCCAATCTCCACTGGGGTCCTGTAGCAGTGAAGCAACAGGGACTATGTCTTCTATACTTCTCTCAGGTCCTGGGGCTCAAAAGTTGCGGTCGGCCGAAGCTCAAAGTCACAAAGGTCTCAGGGACCGTGTTAGCTGAAGTGCACTGCCTATGTGCACTAATACCAGGGTGGACAACAGTAGTATCAGGGTCCCCCTCTTTAGTGCGTCTGGGTATGCAGCCCTCTCGCTCCCGGCCACCAGCTCCCGCTCCCCCACTAGTCAAGGGCAGCTCCCGTCCGCCCGCCTCCGGTGCCTCAGGTGTGCACTCACCCAGCTCACCGCATGAAAGCGGCTGTTTCACAGGGTCTCTCGGCATCAGGGATCTCGGCGCCTCCAGGCGGAACGCTCCCGCCTTCTCCATGCGGCCTGATCTTCGGGTTATTCTCCCGTCACCGGAGCTTTGCTTCCCCTCGCTCCTCCAACAGCATCCACCCTCGCAATTTGCCGACCGCTGCACTGGAACTTGGCGGGAAGCGCGTCACTCGGCTGTCAGGGGCTCCGGCTGTCTCAGGCTCAGGGGCTTTCAGCAGGGTTCTGGAGGCACCTCGTGTCGATCCTTAATCTTCAGGTCCCAGTGATTCTTTTCCTTCAATATTCCTTTGCACCGGCTTGTAGGAGTGCAGCCGATGCTTTAGGGCACTCTATGTCTCTTTTGGGGTCTCCCCTGGGGTTGGATGGCGCGGATTGAGATGGTTGGGAAGGAGAGCTAGAAGACACAACCTCCTCCATCCGCGGCTATCTTAGATCTCGGATTACACCGCTTTTCTTTTTTTTTTTTTAAAACATAACAACAAAGAGGCGGGTGGGTGGACAGAAGAATTCCGGACATTATAAACAGGAGGTACTACCCCCCTCTCTCACTAAGATCCCGCCTGCCGAACCATTCCAATAATTCTTTCATCAATCCCAATCTCCCCAGGAATGCACCCACAAACTACTTAACCATTAAGACACCATGCCCCTCCAGATTTTCAGGTGCTTGTTCACCCCATAGTGCTCCCTGGACTTCGTTACTGTGTAGTGCAACTATGAATGCGAAATATGAGGGCACATGTGAGGGGGGTTGCAAGGGGCAGTTGTTGCCGGTAATGATGTACTCCTGCCTCCATGCAGCTCTCCTTGAATGGTCCATATTATTATTCCTCTCCCCACAGGAGCTCCTGCCGACTTCCCACAGAGGGGAACCACAATATGGAAAATACAAAAGTGGTCTATTTGGAACTCTAAGAAAGGATGGAGTACTGATAAGGATATTAAAGCATCCAAACCTTTATTAGGGTTCCCTTATATGCCACAACTCGTTTCAACAGATTGGCAGCTGTCTTTCTCATGTGATATAAGGGATTTTACTAACAATTGCTTTATATAGGATATGCTAATCTGACTCCCAGGTTAATTACAGATTGGGAAAAAAAAATTCTTAACCCCTGACATTCCTACAATCCTGGTAAATCCAGCATACACATTCCACTATATTCCATGATAAAATACATAACAACCAGCATAGTTATATGCACATAAAAATAAAACATACTGATAAATATTACACTTATAAAAATTCATCAATCTCATATAAGAAAAATGTATATAAAAAAATTAACATTTAAAAAAAAAAAAAATATATATATATATATATATGAAAATATATCAATATCTATCTCTGTATATATATGTATAAAAATGTCTCATTTATAAAAAACACAATTCCCCATCTATTACCTGTTATATACACTCTCATCCCCAACACTATGTGTATATATTTCAAATAAAATTACCTTCTTATATATGTGCTTCACATTGACTTGCAATAGTTTCAACAATATTGTATAAAGACGATTATTATTGCACATTACAATGGGCAATGGTGCTTCTGAATATTCTCTTTACTTTATTGATTGGCCACATTATCCAATGATAGATTGTGCCCCTCCGGACTTAGAGTCCCCAACTTATAGATCCAGTAACTATCTTTTTTAATTAATCTTGCCAGCGAATCATTCCTCTATTATTTACTCGATCAATTATGGTAAGACTTATTTTGCTGGGGTCTTTTGGTGCACAATATTAAAATGTTTAGAAAGGCTATGCAGCTGGTATCCTGTCCTAATGGGATAGTGGGCTAGAAATTGCTGGATGACCAGGTTTAAGACGTGAGCCACAAAGGAACTTGTGTCACCTTGCCACGGGGAAGGCCCGCACCCAGGTGCAGCATTGTCACACACGGCCTTCCCAGGCTGCAGGTTCAGTAGAGACAAACATTGATGAAACTTGATCTCCAGAGCTGACCACAACTCCTCAGCTGTGTCATTCACATTTTCCAGACATTTTAACCTACCGTAAATACCGCCTAATGGTGTCGAGCCCTGCTGCCATCATAGTAAGGAGGTGTGCTGGATTCCTTTTGCTCAGTTTGAAAGCGTGTCATGTTACCAGACTGGCTTTGGGCACAGGAGTAGAAGGCAGAAGCAGTGAAGGAACTTCTACATACACAGGTTTGACGCACAACCCGTGGGGATGGCAAGACTTGTACAGCAGCCCCTTCTCCTTCTATTACCATAGTCACTCAGTGCCCAGTCAGCAACATGTTACGCCCCTGTCCATGCTTACTCGTCCAGGTGTTTGTGGTGAAATGCACCCTGTCACACACAGAGTTTCTCAAGGAAATTGTGATGTTGTTTGCAATATGCTGGTGTAGCGCAGGCACAGCTTTCTTCGAGAAGTAGTGGCGACTGGGCGTCTGGTATTGGGGCACTGCAATGGCCATAAGGTTTCAAAAATCCTCTGTATCCAGCATTTCCATAGCCAACAGCTTGCAGATGGTTAAATTCAACCTGTTAGCTTTGGCATGGGTAGGAGGAAATGGTCTTTTACTTGTCCACAATTGAGAGACCGAGGGCTGCTACTGTGCTGAAACAGGGTTGTTTAGGGTGTCCAGGACAAACTGCTGGATTGTAAGGGAGCTGCAGGCGGACATATGTCGCATTCATAAAAAGGTGGTGCTCTCAATGTGTGACAGTGCTCAACACCAGCAGATGTTTCTACTTCCAAAACAACCTGTCAATCACACTTGTGGTTGCGGGTAAAGAAGTGGAAGTTCTGCGGCTGAAAACCTGTGTGACAGCTGTCCCTACAGTCACAGAGGATGAAGAAGCCCCAATGCACTTGATGGGCCAGATGGTGGTTGGCCAGGCCGCATTGTAGCACAGTGAGCTTCCCACTGTGACTTTTGCTTCATGTCTATGTGACGGTTCATGCGTGAAGTCCTCAAACTATTGATTTTTGGCCTCTACTCAGATTTTGTTTACACATTTTGCAGATAACATGAGTTGAGTCATCCTTTGCGATCTTAATAAAGTCCATGCTAGGCAAGGCTCAGTGCCCATATGACCTGCAGAGTCACCACAGCTTCTGCACAGAGGCAGAATTTTGGCTGAGGATGCAGTTTTTGACGTGCTTCTGTCAAGGGTAAGATTCTAAAATTTGTTGAAAAACATTATGAAGCCCTGAAATGTGTATTGTACCAGGTATCTATACTTATATTCTGCTATATTTTGTGAAGACTTTGTATATATATATATATATATATATATATATATATATACATATATAAACATATATAAACATATATATATATATCTACTATATAATCGTCTAATGTACTCTGTCTGTCACGAAAATCGCGCGCTAGCGCTGATTTGTCCACCCGGCGGGCTCATCCAATCATCGCTACTGTGTGATTTCTGTACACAGAAAGAGAACAAAAGATGGCGGCGGCTAGCGCGGCACAGCGACTCCCGCCGCAGCCTCATGTCACTAACCCCCGCCACGAGCCACCCACTGACACCGGGGACCGGGGGCTGCCGGGGTTTGGAGCTCTCCTGGTGCAGGGGACAACGGGACCGTGCATCTTGCGGCTTCCCCATCTTTTGGCCGCACAGTCTGTCACAGACTGTGCTGCCATTGTCATGATCCTGGGTGTCATCCTATGCCTCCTGTCAGTGCAGCTGGGTGGCAGCAGCACATGCCAGCCTCTCACCCTCCACCTCCCACATCGCAGCCTCTCTGTGTGGGGAGATGAAGCAGTGGCAGTGCTGGACACAGTAGGTGAGATGTATTTGTCATGTGAATAGTGAGAGGCACTGACACAGCAGTTCTCACTATTCACATGACAAATTCCTCACTGCTATTGTACTCCAGCGACAGCATGGAGAAGCTGTGCACTGTCCATCATATGAGCTGTGGAGGCTGTAGGGTGATAGCACTGGTGATGTCCCAGGAGCATGGCCGGCCCAGGGGGGTCAGGGGGAAAAAGAATTCTCCCTTCTGTGTCCTGTCTCCTCTGGAGGGGGGAGGGGCACCTGCACACACAGACAGAGAGGAATGAACACTGCTGTCCTGGAGCCACATGGAAGTGTGTGTGTGTGTATACATGTCAGTGTGTGTATACATGTCAGTGTGTGTGTGTATACATGTCAGTGTGTGTGTATACATGTCAGTGTGTGTGTGTGTATACATGTCAGTGTGTGTATACATGTCAGTGTGTGTGTGTATACATGTCAGTGTGTGTTTACATGTCAGTGTGTGTGTATACATGTCATTGTGTGTGTATATACATGTCAGTGTGTGTGTATACATGTCAGTGTGTGTGTGTATACATGTCAGTGTGTGTGTATACATGTCAGTGTGTGTGTGTATACATGTCAGTGTGTGTGTGTATACATGTCAGTGTTTGTATACATGTCCGTGTGTGTGTATACATGTCAGTGTGTGTATACATGTCAGTGTGTGTGTGTATACATGTCAGCGTGTGTATACATGTCAGTGTGTGTATACATGTCAGTTTGTGTACACATGTCCCTGTGTGTGTGTATACATGCCAGTGTGTGTGTGTGTATACATATCAGTGTGTGTGTGTATACATGTCAGTGTGTGTGTGTATACACGTCAGTGTGTGTGTGTATACACGTCAGTGTGTGTGTATACATGTCAGTGTGTGTGTATACATGTCAGTGTGTGTATACATGTCAGTGTGTGTGTGTTTACATGTCAGTGTGTGCATATGCATGTCAGTGTGTGTATTCATGTCAGTGTGTGTGTATACATGTCAGTGTGTGTGTATACATGTCAGTGTGTGTATACATGTCAGTGTGTGTGTGTTTACATGTCAGTGTGTGCATATGCATGTCAGTGTGTGTATTCATGTCAGTGTGTGTGTGTATACATGTCAGTGTGTGTATACATGTGCAAAAGAGGATTGCGGTATAAAGGGGAGCGCTAAGCAATAGCAAGGCACAGAAGTTATACCAACCTACTTTAATAAAAAAAATTACAGCTGCTCTACGCGTTAAGATAGCCTATGCTATCTTCATCAGGTGGATCAGTGTGTGTATACATGTCAGTGTGTGTATATATCACTATATAATCGTGTAATGTTCTCTGTCTGTCACGGAAATCACGCGCTAGCGCTGATTGGTTGAGCCCGCCGGGTGGACCAATCAGCGCTAGCGTGCGATTTCTGTACACAGAAAGAGAACAAAAGATGGCGGCGCGGCCTCATGTCACTAATCCCCGCCACGAGCTGCCCACTGACACCGGGGACTGGGGGCTGCCGGGGGTCGGTGCTCCCAGGGTGAAGGAAGCAACGGAAGCACGCATCGTGCGGCTCCCCCTTCCTATGGCCGCACAGTCTGTCACAGACTGTGCGGCCATAGGATGATCCCGGGTGTCAGCTGCCTCCTGTCAGTGCAGCTGGGTGGTAGCAGCACATGCCAGCCGGGGGCCCAGTTGCACTGACAGGAGGCGGCTGACACCCGGGATCATCCTGCACACCGTCGCCTCTGTGCCTGCCTCCTCCACACCAACGCTCTGCTGACACCGCGCTTAGCACCAGGGACATGAGGGCCAGCACTGGAACCAGCAGGGCACAGAGAGGTGAGAGCCCGTTTGTGTGTGTGGCTGTGAGTGTGAGTCTGTGTGTGTGTCTGTGCCTGGGTGTGTGTGTCTGGCTGTGGGTGTGAGTCTGTGTGTGTGTGTGTCTGTGCCTGGGTGTGTATGTGTGTGGGTGTGAGTCTGTTTATGTGTGGCTGTAAGTGTGAGTCTGTGTGTGTATGTGTGTGGCTGTGAGTATGAGTCTGTGTGTGTGTGAGTCTGTGTGTATGTGTGTGGGTCTGAGTCTATGTCTAGGTGTGACTCTGTGTGTGGGTGTGAGTCTGCTCCTTCATCCCCCTGTCTGTGTCGCTTCGTCCTCCATCCTCCTCCCCCCCGCTGCTTCGTCCTTCATCCTCCGTCCTCCCCCACCCCGCCGCTTCGTCCTCTGTCCTCCTCCCCCCTGCCTGTGCCGCTCCGTCCAACCCCTGCCTGTGCTGCTCCGTCCTCTCCCTGCCTATGCTGCTCCGTCCTCACCCTGCCTGTGCTGCTCCGTCCTGCCCCTTCCTGTGCTGCTCCGTCCTCCCCCTGCCTGTGTCGCTCCATCCTCCCCCTGCCTGTGCCGCTCCGTCCACCCACTGCCTGTGCTGCTCCGTCCTCCCCCACCCCGCTGCTTCGTCCTCTGTCCTCCTCCCCCCCGCCGCTCTGTGCTCCATCTTCTCCCTGCCTGTGTCACTCCGTCCTCCTCCACCCTACTGCTTCATCCTCTTTCCTTTACCCTCCGCCACTCCATCCACCGTTCTCCCCCTGCCTGTGCTGCTCCGTCCTCCCCCACCCCGTTGATTTATTCTCCATCCTCCCCCTGCCTGTGCTGCTCCGTCCTCCCCCACCCCGCCGCTTCGTTCTCCGTCCTCCTCCGCTGCTCTGTGCTCCGTCCTCCCCCTGTCGCTCCATCCTCCCCCACCACTTTCTCCTCCTTCTTTGTCCTCCACCACTCCATCCTCTGTCCTTCCCCTGCCTGTACTGCTCTGTCCTCCCCCACCCGGCTGCTTTGTCCTCCATCCTCCTTCCCCAGTTGCTCTGTGCTCCGTCCTCCCCCACCCCACCGCTTCCTCCTCCTTCGTTTGTCCTCCTCCCCTCCATCCTCCGTCCTCCCCATGCCTGTGCTCCTCCATCCTCCTCTCCCCCGCCGCTCCGTCCTCCCCCTGCCTATGCTGCTCCGGCCTCCTCTACCCTGCCACTTCATCCTCCATCCTCCTCTCCCCCGCCGCTCTGTGCTCCATCCTCCCCCTGCCGCTCCATCCTCCCCCACCCCACCGCTTCCTCCTCCTTCCTTTGTCCTCCGCCACTCCATCCTCCATCCTCCCCCTGACTGTGCTGCTCTGTCCTCCCCCACCCCGCCGCTTCATCCTCCGTCCTCCTCCCCACCGACGCTCTGTGCTCCATCCTCTCCCTGCCTGTGTCGCTCCGTCCTCCCCCTGCCGCTCCATCCTCCCCCACCCCACCGCTTCCTTCTCCTTCCTTTGCCCTCCGCCACTCCATCCACCGTCCTCCCCCTGCCTGTGCTGCTCCGTCCTCCCCCACCCCGTTGATTCATCCTCCGTCCTCCCCCTGCCTGTGCTGCTCCATCCTCCCCCACCCCGCTGCTTTGTTCTCCGTCCTCCTCTCCCGCTGCTCTGTGCTCCGTCCTCCCCCTGTCGCTCCATCCTCCCCCACCACTTTCTCCTCCTTCCTTTATCCTCCGCCACTCCATCCTCTGTCCTTCCCCTGCCGGTACTGCTCCATCCTCCCCCACCCCGCTGATTTGTCCTCCATCCTCCTTCCCCCGTTGCTCTGTGCTCCGTCCTTCCCCACCCCACCGCTTCCTCCTCCTTCCTTTGTCTTCCTCCCCTCCATCCTCCGTCCTCCCCCTGCCTGTGCTGCTCCATCCTCCTCTCCCCCGCCGCTCCATCCTCCCCCTGCCTGTGCTGCTCCTGCCTCCCCTACCCTGCCACTTCGTCCTCCATCCTCCTTTCCCCCGCCGCTCTGTGCTCCATCCTCCCCCTGCCGCTCCATCTCCCCCACCCCACCCCTTCCTCCTCCTTCCTTTGTCCCCCTCCCCTACATCACTCCATCTTCCATCCTCCCCCACCCCGCCACTTCGTCCTCCATCCTCCTCTCCCCCACCGCTCTGTGCTCCGTCCTCCCCCTGCCGCTCAATCCTCCCCCACCCCACCACTTCCTCCTCCTTCCTTTGTCCTCCTTCCCTCCTCCACCCCATCCTCCATCCTCCCCCTGACTGTGCTGCTCCGTCCTCGCCCATCTCGCCGCTTCGTCCTCTGTCCTCCTCTCCCCCCGATGCTCTGTGCTCCGTCCTCCCCCTGTCTGTGCCGCTCCATTCTCCACCACCCACTGCTTCCTCCTCCTTCCTTTGTCCCCCTCCCCTCTGCCACTCCATCCTCCGTCCTACCCCTGCCTATGCAGCTCCATCCTCCTCCACCATGCCACTTCATCCTCTGTCCTCCGTCCTCCTCCCCCCGCTGCTCTGTGCTCCATCCTCCCCCTGCCTGTGCCGCTCCATCCTACCCCACCGCTTCCTCCTCATTCCTTTGTTCTCCTCCCCTCCGCCACTTCATGCTCTGTCCTCCCCCTGCATGTGCTGCTCCATCCTCCCCCACCCCGCTGCTTCGTTCTCTGTCCCCCGTCGTCCTCCCCCTTCCTCTGTGCTCCGTCCTCCCCCTGCCTGTGCCGCTCCATCAACCTCCACCCCACCGCTACCTGCTCTGTCCTCCATCCTCCTCCCCCCTGCCCGCCTGTCCTCCCTCCTCCCCCCGCCACTCCGTCCTCCCCCTACCTGTGCCCCTCCATCCTCCTCCCCCCTGCCACGCCTTCCTCCCCCACCGCTCTGTCCTCTAAGTCCCTCCCTATTCAGCCTTCCCCATGCAATCCCTAATTCTATATTCTAGAATACCCGATGCGTTAGAATCGGGCCACCATCTAGTATATATATACTATATATACTATACTCTATATACCCAGGAAGACCCCACTTCTTACTCCGAGACATAAGAAAGCCAGGCTGGTGTTTGCCAAAACTTACCTGAGAAGGCCTAAAACATTTTGGAAGAATGTTCTCTGGTCAGATGAGACAAAACTAGAGCTTTTTGGGCAAAGGCATCAACATAGAGTTTACAGAAGAATAAAAAAGGCATTCAAAGAAAAGAACACGGTCCCTACAGTCAAACATGGCAGAGGTTCCCTGATGTTTTGGGGTTGCTTTGCTGCCTCTGGCACTGGACTGCTTGACCGTGTGCATGGCATTATGAAGTCTGAAGACTACCAACACATTTTGCAGCGTAATGTAGGGCCCAGTGTGAGAAAGCTGGGTCTCCCTCTAGGTCATGGGTCTTCCAGCAGGACAATGACCCAAAACACACTTCAAAAAGCACTAGAAAATGGTTTGAGAGAAAGCACTGGAGACTTCTAAGGTGGCCAGCAATGAGTCCAGACCTGAATCCCATATAACACCTGTGGAGAGATCTAAAAATGGCAGTTTGGAGAAGACACCCTTCAAATATCAGGGACCTGGAGCAGTTTGCCAAAGATGGTTGATGGTTACCGGAAGAGGTTGATCGCAGTTATTTTTGCTAAAGATTGTGCAACCAAGTATTAGGCTGAGGGTGCCAATACTTTTGTCTGGCCCATTTTTTGAGTTTTTGTGTGAAATGATCAATGTTTTCCTTTTTGCTTCATTCTCTTTTGTGTTTTTTCATTGAAGACAAATTAAATGAAGATAATAATACCAAAGAATTTGTGATTGCAATCATTTTCAGGAAGAAACTGAGTATTATCTGACAGAATTGCAGGGGTGTCAATACTTTTGGACACAACTGTAGCAGGCTGGTGCCGCCTCCTTTACACTAGGAGTAGGTAGAACTTTGTGCTATAAGTGTTCCACAGTGCAACGCACACTGGCACCACCTCTTCCTCCTCCTGTGTTTTCAGTTATTGCAAATTAAAAGAGAAAGGAAGCGCACATAGAGTAGTACCTCTATTATACAGGTCCCACAGACCCCAAATGGTTAAACTCACCTGATGTAGTTGTGAGTGTCACAACTACAATAAAAGCACACAGGAGGTCGGTGCAGGCTCCCAGCTGAACCATGTAGAATACAGATAAGGGTGAAAAGAGCTGGGATGAGATGCCGCGCTGACCACAAAGATAAACACAGAGTTAATCACACACTCTGTTTATTTATGCCTACACGTGTTTCATGGCTCATACGCCACTTCATCAGGGCATCAAGATCTTAAAACAATCAAGGATATATATACACACACAAGATAGTGTCATACTGTTTGTATCCCGCCCTCTCACCACAGGACTTCCTGTAAAAACACCCACTTTTACTAAGCAAAAAACATATGCATCTAAAACACAGATTAAATCAATTAAAATACATTCAAAACATACCAGAAGTTTATAAAACATCAAATCACACATATATAATACATTAAATTGATAATTATAAAAAAATAAAACATTTTTGATTTATAAGGTTCATCTGAGATTTGAACCTACTATCTCATCAATCTAAAATAACCCATTATAACTCAAACACATGCCTTAACCCACCTAGCCATATAGTGTTTAGGAGATAAGCAGCTCTTTTTAATCAAGATCTCACAACTCTAGTTCACGCCAGTCAAACATCTTCTATTTCATTAGTCATCTAGGTGGGAAAAAAACACATAAGAAAGGGAACAACGTATCCTAATTTTTAAAAAAAACGTCTATGTCCTCTTCATGATAATAAAAAATCAATAAAATTTAATTTATAAAATCACAGCTGATATTATTCCGGATTTGAACCTGCTCTGTTCCAAAATCTAAAACTTTAATCTCATTTGAAATAACACACCAGACCACTAGGCCACTAAGCCATTCAAGACTCTAAAGGCTAAGCAACATTACAAAAATAGGACCTCAAAACTGGAATCAATTCTACCTTAAATAGGTCTCAGCCACACATGAGGTTATTTCGAGGATCTCAATAAAAGGTCTCCTCCTCACTGTTAATGGTGTTAAAAGGTAAGTATATTATAAGTGCACAATTATCTACTATATAATTGCACTTCCGTGTCGGACCCCGCAAAAGACCGTGGCTTTGTCACTCTGTGACGTCACCACGAGCGAAGCATTGCCCGCGTAGCGGGCATTGCGACCCCTCGCCGCTGTCAGCACACACCCCCAACCCCTGTCACCACACACCCCCCATATGTCCTCACCCCCCCATATGTCCGCACTCCCCCGCTCCGATCCCGCTCCGGAGCCGCTGCTGTCAGCACATGCTGACACAGTGCTCCGGAGCCTCTCCTGTAACCACTCTCCCCGATGTCCACACACACCCCCCCCCCGCTGTCACCACACACCCCCCATATGTCCGCACCCCATATGTCCGCCATCGCCGCGGTTTTTTTCTCGGCCGCACCTCCCGCAAGTGCAAAACCGCACTTGCCGCACCTGCCGCAAGTCCCCCTATACTTTCTATGGGGATTACCGCAACCGCGCCGCAAGTGTAACGGTTATGCGGCAGACGCGGCAGATGCGTTTTTTTCACCGCATCTGCCGCGAATTTCAAAAAACGCTGATGTGAAAGGGCCCTAAGATATCTTTTTGGGCCAATGTAATCGATTATTTATTGATATATTCATAATTATATATATATATATATAGATATATATATATATAGATATATAGATATAGATATATAGATATATAGATATAGATTAATATATATATATATATATATATAGATGTCATATTATATATATGTATATGATTAGTATATATATATATATATATTGTATAATATTCTATATTTATATATATATATATATGTATATATATATATATATATATATCTCTAATTTTCCTTAAATGATATCAACCATACAAACATATGTAGTTGGTGTAAAGATGTCATTGGAATAATTGGATTATTATTTGAAAATCTTAAAAAAATGTAAAAATATTCTAGACACCCGATGCATTTGCATCGGGCTCACAGCTAGTGTTTATATTAAAATACCCACTTAAAAAAGATCACTCACCTCACTGAGCCCTCCAAGCCACAGTGTACCATTTAGTGTTTATATTGGGGAAGGGGGGGGGGGGGGGTGACAGGTGTCGGATCCCCCAGTAACCCAATATTGCTAACCTACCAAAAAGTTAGTGCACAACAGAAGACGACAGCAGCACACATCCAGGGTAAAATCTTAAATAATTTAGCAATGTAAATAAAACTGGTGCACAACACCAGTGCAGTGTGGGGGGAGAGATACAATTGCAGAGCGCACAAGGACAACAGCTGTTTCACACGTATGCACTTCCACAGATCTAGATTGGACCTGTGGAAGCACATATGCACAAAACAGCTGTTGTCCTTCTGCGTTCTGCAATTATATCTCTCCCCCCGCACTGCGCTGGTGCTGTGCACAAGTTTTATCTACATTACTAAATAAATTAGGATTTTACCATGGAAGTGTGCCACTGACATCTTCTGTTGTGGATTACTATTTGTACCTGTCTCTGGGTTTAGAGCTGAGCAACACCGTGAGGATTCTCATGTGGACTGCAATAGGATCACGGTACAACTGTTGTGTTTACTTTCCATAATGTAGTAGTGCCCACATATGCCAAGCTTCTTATTCCTATCAAAAAGTTAGGTCCACTCCTTTTTAATAAACTGAAAAATGACAGATGGCAGAACAGAAAACGAGGGTACAAATTATGTTCCAACAAACTGGACAAATTTTATTCTCAAAAGGAAGCTTAAAGGCAACAAATGGTGTCATTGTCAGTTGCAGAAACATGACCCAAATATATGTAACACTTTAGAAAGACCAGGGTTTTTTCTACTACCGAGGACATGAAAATGGATAAATAAGTGAACCGATATTAGTGACCTTTCTCCAGCACAACTCCTCAAGATGAAATTTATGGAATGTCTTTTCAGTTTAGTATTTTCCAGAGATCATCTCTGAGTGTTCACCGAGATGTTCACAATATGCCAAACCAGTATTACTGATGCACATATCCATTTATCAAACATATCATTTGTCTCATCTGTGCGTATAAATGCACCATTTGCAAAAAGATAAATTCCTGTTATGTTGGAACTTTTCACCTTATAAAGTTGGATAAGGATAAAAGGTAAATGCAATATTGACGTCTCTTTAAAACTCTCCTCTTTTGTCATTCTGGCACTAATACCATGTCTGGGAAAGTAGTTTTCAGTGGAATAAAATAATAGATTTAATAAGACATCAACAGATTTTTTTCATTTTAGTCTCAGAAAAAATCCTTGTTGCTGTTAACAAGAAATGTTTAAAGGGCTGTCTACTACTTGTATACTTCCTTCTTAAATGCTGGATTCCCCCCAAAACTTTGTAAATGTATAACTATTAGATTAAGAATCATTACTATTGACTCTCTGGACATAACATGTTAATGAATACCTATATTCCATAAAATCAATTGCAAAGCACTTTGGTTTCAAAGAACACTGCTTTGTCATTCCTTACTTGTTCTGTGGGCTCTTTTTATGGAATCTGACCTTTAGTTCCATCCAGAAATGTTCTATTGGATTTAGGGCATCTTTTACTAAGAATATCTCAGTATATTTGTCCATTCATCCTTCCTTCAATTATAATTATATTAAGCTTTCCATAGAAATATGCTGAAAAACAACCACAAACTTCCCAGTTAGTATGGTGTATTTAGGGTGATATACAGTGCCTTTTGGCCTGCAAACATTGTGTGTATGGCATCCAAAAATTTCAATTTTCAGATTATATTCTCTCAGTATATCACAGGCTTGTCTAAATGTGGTTGAGCAAACTTTAAATGTAATTACGCTACAGTTCAAAAGTTTGGGGTTATTTAGAAATGTCCTTATTTTTGAAAGAAAAGCTAATATTTTTTCAATGAAGCTAACATTAAATGAATCAGAAATACACTCTATAGATTGTTAATGTGGTAAATGACTGTTCTAGATGCAAATGTCTGGTTTTGAATGTAATACCTACATAGGTATATCGAGGCCCATTTCCAACAACCACCACTCCAGTGTTTTAATGGTACATTGTGTTTGCTAACTGTTTAAGAAGGCTAATGGATGTTTAGAAAACCCTAGAAAACCCTTGTGCAAGTATGTTTGCACAGCTGTAAATGGTTTGGCTGATTAGAGAAAATATAAAATTGACCATCCTTTGAGCTAGTCAAGAATCTGGAGCATTACATTTGTTTGTTCTATGAAACTATCAAAATGGCCAGAAAAAGAGAACTTTCATGTGAAACTCAACAGTCTATTCTTGTTCTTAGAAAAGAAGGCTATTCCATGTGAGAAATTAAGGAAATGAAGATTTCCTACAATGGTGTGTGCTACTCCCTTCAGAGGAGAGAACAAACAGGCTCTAACCAGAGAAGAAAAAGAAGTGGGAGGCCCCGCTGCACAACTGAGCAAAAAAGCAAGTACATTAGAGTCTCTAGTTTGAGAACTCAACACCCCACATCTCCTCATCTGGCAGCTTCATTAAATAGTACCCACCAAAAGTATGCAATGATGTAATTGCTGCAAAGGGAGCATTGTTTGATGAAAGCAAAGTTTGAAAGAGAAAATTATTATTTCAAATAAAAATCATTATTTTTAACCTTGTCAATGTCTGAACTGTAATTTATTTTCAGTTTGCAACTCATTTGATATATAAAAGTATGAGTTTTCTTGTAAAACACAACATTGTCTTGGTGACCCCAAACTTTTGAATGGTATTGCATATGCCCCCATTCTTTATATATGTCCGACCATCATGTATATATGGTCCCCCATCCTGGTATATATGTCCCTCATCCTGGTATATATGTTCCCAACCTGATATTTATGTGCTGCAATCCTGGTATATTTGTCCTCATACTGGTACATATGTCCCCTATCCTGGTATATATGTTCCCCATCCAGCATTTATTTCCCTCATCCTGTAAATATGGTCCTCCATTCTGTATATATGGTCCCCTATTCTGTATATATGCCCACATCTAGTATATATGGTCCATCCACCCTGTATATATGGTCCCCCATCCTGCATATAAGGTCTTTCATCCTGCATATATAGCTCCCTACCCCAAGTTGTTTTTTTTTGTTTTTGTTTTTTTAAATTCTGATTTTAAGACGCACTCCCATTTTTCCCCTAATGTGAGGGAAACAAAAGTGCGTCTTAAAATCCATTAGTCAAATGTCCAATCATTTTAGTTGTGCATGCATATACTTTGAGTTTCATTCAATATCTTGTCATACCATGCCTGATGAAGAGACCTGAGTCATCTCGAAAGTTCGCCTTATAACATAATTTATTTTATTTTTGTTAGCCATTAAAAGGTATCACAACTACAAGATTTGTATCTTGTTTCTCACGGTGAGAGCAATCAACATTTTCTCAACTGGCTAACACGGTACCAAACTTTTTTCTTCTAATTAAAATCCAAAAATACAGTACATATTGTTTTCTTTCAAATATTTTACCTGCAGGTTCCAGGTATTTCAATAGCTCTCCACCAGATTTTTTTGGCTCTTGGACAACTCTTTTGATAATTCTTTTCACACCTCTCTCTGAATTCTTACAGAGAGCACCTGGTCTTGGCCGGTTTATGGTGAAATTATAAAAATATATGAAGCAGCACTCTGTACCGTATATGCAACCGCACATGCTATTAAAGTTATACTGATTTTTAGCTAGGCACCTGCTGACACCTGATGGAGGTGCTCTGTTAAGAAAATGAAGAATTATTAGAAATTATCACAATGTACAATATGAAGATATTCAAAGATGTATTGATAACTTGTATTGCTCTTTGCTTGAAATATAAGTTGTATCTTTAATTGCTAAAATTATATGTTAGAAGTAGTGATGAGCGAGCACTAAAATGCTCGGGTGCTCGATGCTCAGGTCGAGTATCTCGAGATGCTTGGGTACTCGACCCGAGCATCAAGCCCAATGTTATCCTATGGGAAACCCGTGCATTTTCCGGCATGACCCCTGGATAAACCCTGATAATGTCACAAAAGTATAACAACAGTGCTCAAAATTCAAATAACATGGGAACAGCATGGGGAAGACCCCTTTCAACATTTCTGACTCCCAGGTCACTGCTGTGAACAATGTTGTCTTAGTATTACGCCACTTTTATGGACTCACAATAAAATGTCCAAAAATGAAACCAAAATGCATTTTCCTTGGGAAAAATGTTAAGGGCTCATACTCATTTGTGAGATAGTGTTCCTGTATGATACTTTTTTGGTTTACATGAAAGATTAAAAAAAAATGCATGGCACTCCGATACCCCTGGGAAGAGATGTGGATGAGGGCCTATTTAAATAATGTGCCCATTAATAGAAAGTGAGTCTTTTCTGGTATTGCCCTAGGCAGGGCTGCCAAAAATTGGGATGCACTCCGATGCCCCTGGGAAGAGATATGGATGAGGGCCTCTTTAATTAATGTGTCCATTTTTAGGAAGTGTGTATTTTCTAGTATTGCCCAAGGCAGGACTGATAAACATTGACAGATATCTTATCTTCAGTATTCAATCTAAAAACCATTCTTTGTTTGCCTTTATTTAGTTTTATACAGGCAGTTTATATAGCACACCACCATTCAAAATGCTCCAGGCCGGTGGCAAGAGACGAGGAAGTGGACATGATGTTAGTGGTGCATGTAGAATCCGAGGCCGTGGGCAAGCTCGAATTGTGCCACGACAAATGCCCACATCATCTCGCCCGACCTTTCTGTCCCAATTTCTAGGGTACCTCAGCGGCAGACCACTTTTAAATCAAGAGCAGTGTCAACAGGTTGTTAGTTGGATAGCAGATAATGCTTCCAGTCAGTTTGGCACCACCACAAACACCCTCTCTTCCACACGGTCAAGTGTCAGTAAGTAGCCGTGTGACTGGACCACGTACTCGTCACCCTAATCCTCCTTCTTCCCACCATGCCGATTTCACAGTCATAACTGAACCCACAATTGGACACTATGAAGAGCTATTCAGTTTTCCTTTTAGAGATTCGGGCCTCTCGCCCACTCCGCTTGAAGTGGGTCATGAGGAGATCGTATGTAGCGATGCCCAAATATTTGAGCAGCCACGGTTGCACAAAGGTGACGGTGGGAACATGTTACAACAAAAGATGGACGATGATCAGACACAATTGCCAGAAAGTCAGCAGGAGGACAAGGGTGCGGAAGTGGGAAATGACATGGTGGATGATCCAGTAACTGACCCAACCTGGCAAGAGGACATGCAGAACAAGGAAAGCTGCGCACAGGTGGAGGGAGGCGTAGCATCACAACAGGCCGAAAGAAGCAGGGTGGTGGCTGCAGACAGAAGGCGGGCAACCATTCCCCGTAACACCAACACGACACAAATTGCCAGTACAACAGTTAGGTCTTCCCGAGTCTGGCTGTTTTTTAAGGAGTCTGCAGATAATTCAAAAAAGGCCATTTGCAATACCTGCCATGCCAGCATCAGCAGGGGTAGCAAAACTAGCAGCTTAACTACCACCAACAGCATGATCAGGCACATGGCAGCAAAGCACCCGACTTTGTGGGATGTACCAGAGGATCCAGGAGCAGTGTCTGCGGGTGACACCACTGCTTCTTCCACTGTTCTTCCATAGTGCATGAGAAGATGCCTCCTGTCCTGCACCTGTCATTGCACAATCAGAAATGCCACCATCATCAACCTTGTCATTGTCCCAGCGCAGTGTTCAGATATCCATACCCCAGTCGTTGGAACGCAAGCACAAATACGCTGCCAATGCCCTAAAGGCCACACTCTAGGCTAGTGGAGACAGAAGCATTCCGCAACCTGATGGAGGCGGCCATCCCTTGCTACTCAGTCCCCAGTCGCAACAATTTCTTCCGCTGTGCTGACCCCACATTATGCATTTTAGTTAACCGGCGGGGCTATGGGGTACTCGGGAACCGGGCAGTTCTGCAGCTGGGGATCAAGGATGGTCGAGACCTGGCCTTGTGCCCAGGGTGCTCAATGAAAAGTGGTTTAAGAATAATAAAGGAATAAAAATAAAAAGGGAAATGTCTTGTGACTCCCCCAACGGTGTCTGGTGATTGCACCAGCGCTGCAGGGCAGACCTCTGAGGAGATGTGATGGCAGCAGGGATGACTACACTCCCCATAGGTGTAGCGGATTTTCCTCAGGGCAGCAGTGGATGATGGGGGTTGAACGCAGGAGTCCAGCGCAGCACACAGTCTCTGTGAAGGAAGCAGGAGTATGGCTCCTCTTTTGCAGGCAAATAACACACGGCACACAGTTCTTCACTTTGCACGGGTCTTTACTGGAAACCACAGGCAATGTGATGGTTTCAGTTCACGGTATCGCTGGCCTGGGTAGTAGACAAGGATTTTTTATGTCACTTAGGAGACCTTCGCTGTTCTTGACTTCCTCCAGCATTCCTGCACGCAGAGCTTCCAGGCAGTCCCTCGGGTCCCTCTTCAAGGGCTTTATGTACCTTCGGACCCTATTTAGGACCTATTGTGGTTACGCAAGGTGTTGGCACCGACTGCATAAAGCCAGCTCGGGCCCCCGGTGTCGACGGCTTGGGTCTAAACTCCCGCTCCGTTCTCAGAGCCAGACCTCCATACCAGGACTGCTCCTCCCCAGAAAGCAGCGGCTAACTGGAGCAACTGGACCCTCTCTTCTTAGGGCTACCTCGGCTAGGTACCCTCCCCTGTGCTCCTCACAGGGTTCCCACTCCATTCCTCTTCAACCACCTTCTTTTATCTCTCTTGCTTTGTTCTCACTAACTTCTTCCACTGCCCACCTAAGCTCTGCACACTTCTGACCGATTCCTAACAATGAACTTTTTGATTGGTCCCCTGCTCTTAGGTGTGTGGATGAACGTTATGAGCATCCCCTTTAAGACATCCAATTTCCCTGACCACAGGAATCCCACACTCTCTCTTGTGAGTGAAGTACCCCTACGTGGCGTCCCGACCAGTGGAGCGCCACACAAGCACGTGTCCCAAAACATTAGCCGTGCCCTTAACAACGCAGTTTCTGTCAAAGTCCACCTATCCACGGACACGTGGACAAGTGCTTGCGGGCAAGGATGGTACATCTCGCTGACGGCATACTGGGTTAATATAGTGGAAGCCGGGACCCAGTCGGACCTTGGGACCGAACACGTCCTCCAGATGCCAAGAATTGTGGGCCCTAACTCTGTCAGGGTTGCCCTGCAGTCTACAGCTCCAGTACATCATCCTCCTCAGCCTCCTCCTCCTCTTCAGCCTCCACAACAGTCCCAAGCTGGAAGCTCTGCAGCACTGCCTCGGCCAAGCGGTAACAGGTTGTGCTGAAGCTAATATGCATAGGTGACAAATTCCACAATGCTGATGAGTTGTGGACTGCTCTGAAAGAGCAGGCAGATCATTAGCTCACAACCTAGAACCTAGAGCCAGGCATGGTCGTGTGTGACAATGGCCGGAACCTGGTGGCGGCTCTAAGGCAAGGCGAACTCACACATGTGCCATGCCTGGCCCATGTGCTCAAACTAGTGGTTTCAGTGGTCTCTTAAATCCTACCCGGCGCTGCCGGTCCTGCTCGTCAAAGTACGCCGCCTGTGTGCTCATTTTAGAAAGTCACCTACTGCTTCGGCCGCCCTTGCCAGGTTTCAGAAGCATTTGCAGCTGCCGGCTCACAGACTGGTGTGTGATGTCCCCACATGTTGAAATTCAACCCTGCAATTGTTGGTCAGGATTTGTGAGCAGAAGAGGGCAGTTGTTGACTACCAGCATCAACTAGGCCGTCGGTATTCGGTTCAAACTCCACACATAAGACATCTGGAGTGAACATGGATGTCTGACATATGTACAGTCCTCCTAAGCTTTGAGGACTCCACCAAGGTGGTGAGTGGCGACGACGCCATCAATAGTGTCAACATCCCGACTATCTGTCTTCTAAAACGCTCTCTGCTCAAAATGAAAGAAGATGCATTGCAGGCAGAGCATGATAAGATGGAGTAAGGAACCATAGTGGGTGATTACACACAACTCAGCCTCATCTCATCCCAACGTGCATTGGGGAACAATGACGAGGAGGAGGATGAGGAGTTAGAAGAACAGGAGCTAGTTTCATGCGCAATTAAGGGTACAACCTCCACAACCGTCATACAGTTGGTTCAGAGTGGATGGCCAGAGGACAGGGAGGAGGAGGAGGAGGAAGAGGAGGAAGAAGGGGATGAGGACAGAATGGTCAGTCATCCTGTTGTTGATGACCCTGAAGTCTTGCCTGTTACCAGTCTGGCGCGCATGGCTGACTTTATGTTACGCTGCCTTTCCATGACCCTTGCGTTATCAACATCTTGGCGGACACTCATTACTGGTTGGTGACACTTTTAGACCCACGTTACAAGGAGAACTATATTTCTCTTTTTCCTTAGGTGGAGAGATCTACAAAAATACTGCAATACCAGAAGGCACTTGTTGCAGAAAAATTTGAAAAAAAAAGTAAATAAAATTAACTTCGGAAAATGCTGGCGGCAGAGGTCTTAGTTCGGTGGACAACCAACGCATCCAGGAGAGAGAGGCACAACTCCAATCCAGCAGAGGTAGGAGAACACTGTGAAAGATATGGGACAGTTTTCTCAGCCCCTCCGAGAGCAAAGGCCCTGAGACGTGGGGTTCTGTCACAAAGACTGCAAAGTTTGAAAAGATGGTGAAGGAGTACCTTGGCAACCATACAAAAGCACACCAGGATTCCTCTGAGCCTTATAATTATTGGGTATCCAAGCTGGACGCATGGCATGTATTGGCTCTCTACGCCTTGGAAGTCCTGGCCTGTCTTGCCGCTAGCATTTTGTCAGAGAGGGGTTTTAGTGCCGCCGGTGGAATAATTACTGATAAACGCACCCGCCTGTCAACTGAAAATGCTGACAGGCTGAATTTGATCCATTGGGCATGACTTCAGCACACCACCAAATGATAGCAGCGTAATCTACAGTCAAAGCCATTGTATTTTTTGGGGAGGTAGATTCCCATGCCCCTCCTCACACCCACACATGGGTATATGCTTCATGATATTGGCTATTTGCTGTACTCCTCCTCCTTCTCCATATCCGCCACTACCATATCATCAGGGTGACCGTGGTCCATGATGCCACGAAAAAATATTTTATATACATGGTGTTTATGATGCTCCTAATGGTTAAAAAGTTAGACAATAGGTTCATGTATACTCCCCAGGTGTAAATCTTTTAGTCCATACTTAGTGCATCAGCATTACAAGTATAGGAGAACCACTCCTTTGTAATGGGCACATTATTTAAAGAAGCTCTTCTCCACGTCTCTTCCCAGGGGCATCGGAGTGCCTCCCAATGTTTGGCAGCCCTGCTTAGGGCAATACTCGAAAATACTCACTTCCTAAAAATGGGCACATAATTTAAAGGGGCCCTCATCCACGTCTCTTCCCAGGGGCATCGGAATGTAAAAAGAAACGTAAATTAAGTCAGACAATGAATGGTTTTTGGATATTGGAGATCAGATATTACAGCATATACGCCTGGTACAAATGCTGCGTACAGGTAGACAGCGTCTTGTGAGGTCTAGAAAATGGAGCTATGTACCCCTCTTGCCTATAGAGATTTAAATTAATGCTTACAAGGACTGTTTTGGGATGCATAGAGGAGATTTAAAGCCAGCACACCAGCCACAGATGTGATGCTGCCTGGTATACTGGCACACCTAACTTTCCTATATACCCTGCCTCCCTGTCTGCTTGCATACAGCTAATTAGTCCTCAGAAGGACTGTTTGTCTTAGATTAGCAGCCCTGCACCTACACTAGCTGAAAGGCATGAAATCTGTCCCTGAATCAGCAGCAGCTCTCCCTACACTGACTGTCTATGGCGCAGAATGACGAGCACAGTGCGGTCAGGTCTTACATAGACCTGATGACGCTGTGCGGCCAGCCTATCACTGTAATGCCACAACCAACATGGCTGTGGCATTACAGTGTCTGGTAGCCAATCCATGCATGTGCGCTTACTCTGTAAAGAGTGCCAATATGCAGGGAGGTGGACTCGAGCATGAGCACGACTATCTCGCAATTGCTCGCCGAGCATCCCGAATACCGGGATACTCGTGCGAGTACCGAATAGCATGCTCGCTCATCACTAGGTAGAAGACATGCTTGTGACTGGAAAAGTGTATTTCTCAACCTAGCCACTGACTGAAAGAATGGGGAACTAACATCCACTGAAATCTGGGTGTAAAATCAAAGTATTGGCATACAAGTATAGGTAAATGCCATAACAAGATCTAGACTTAGGTCCATATATATTTGGACACTGACACAATTTTTTTTTTACCTGTTAAGTGAAATATATTCAAGTTATAGTTATATAATGGACATGGACATAAAGTCCAGACTTTTAGCTTTGCTGCGATTGAACGTGATTTCCTCGTCTGAGTGGCAATGCTAAGTATATGGGTGCGAGTCGATAGTCGCACGCGTGTGCTGTAAAAAGTGCCTTGAACTCTACGGCTGTCAGAGCTGTGGAGTTTAAATTCACTGGTAAATGTTGTCCGCAGTCCTGAAGCTTGCTTCAGGTCCGTGGACAGCATCACACTGACACGCACCACACACACACTCACGCAGCACACTCGCAGCAAACTCACATGCATACAGCCATGCACACTCACCCACATGCACCACACTCGCACCACACTCACACAAAACATGCACTACACTAGCATCAATGTCATGCTTCAAACACGCTCCGTGTTTGATGCATGACAGTGTGCTCCCAGCCAAAGACTGGTTCTTTGATGTATATACAAGATAAATAATTACTTTTGACCCCCTGAAATGAAGGAATTGTGCTTTAGTTCTTCACTTTTTTATGCATTCATTTTGTTCAACAGACTGAATTAAAGCTGAAAGTTTGAATATAACTGCATCTGAATTGTTTTGTTCAAAATCCATTGTAGTAATGTACAGAACAAAAATTTGAAAAATGTTATGTCCCAATATACATGGACCTACCTGTATGTATTTTACTAATGTTTGCAAATGAATGCTTTGAGATAAAGTGTTCGTGCATATAAGGAAAAGGATGTAATAATTATGCATAGTCCAATCAAATTCTAGTTAGGCTGCACCCATGAAGTAGCAGATTGAGGTAATGTTAACTACCGGTAATCAGAATTAATGTGATTTGGGGAGCTCACCACCAAACAGCAATATAATGTTTTACACTTCCTCAATAAACAGGAATTCTGCCTTGACCTTACCTAAGTCAGAGTGCTTTTCACTATTATTATTATTATTCTTATTATTATGACTATTTATTTATATATCGCCATTAGATTCCATGGCGCTTTACATATGGAAAGGGCAGACGAGGACAAGTACAATATATGTAGACAATCAAGTTTTTCAAATACAGGAGGGGAGAGACCCCTATCCGTGAGGGCACACAGTCCAAGAGGGACGGGTGAAGAGACACCTCACCATGCATGTATTTTCATTGATTTGGCAAGCAGACAGTCGAAAAGAGGGCATACTCAATGTCCAAGCCAGCAATACAAAATAACCTGTCAGTTTTCTTGATATATAGTGAAATTACATTCTTTCCACTTCTACACAATGGCCCCAACAGGGCTCACTGGAACCTTCAGCAGTTTAAAAATTCTTCTGAAACCAATGCCATTATTATGTTTTGCAACAATAGGTCTTGAGACAACTTATTAGTTTTACCAATCATGAGATGTTTCTTATGTGGTACATTGGTAATGAGACACCTTTTTATAGTCCATGCCACAATTTCTCCCATTGGTGTGTTTGGATGCAGTGAGTGACAGTTCAGCTCTCCAATCATGGGCAGTGGCATTTTGACCTTTCACTATGGTGAAAAGTTAAGTCATCTATTTGAGGCATGGGCATGCTGAACAGTCAGTATGGTTATAGACATCCCAGCTATCCAATCAGGCCTAGGCATGCAAGATATCCTCTATGAGTCTCCTGTTTAGAGCAATTGCTATTTAGCTGCTTCTCTGCCTTCAATTACTGTCAGTTGTAGCGTTAGCTCATTGGTGCCAGTGTGACTGTTCTTCCTGTGCTCTATCTGATGCAGAAGGGTCATACCCATCCTTCCTCCTCACTTGTAGATGCTGAACTTTTCTTTGTTAAAAAAAAGATGGTGGTCTCTGTCCTTGCCTCTATTTCCATGAAGTAAAATAGATTATGGTTTAGTAAGCTATAATTGGCTTATGGGGGCTCAATTGTTATTTTAAACTTGCTCTTAGAGGGGCATATCATTTGAAGACATTAAATGCTGAATGTCTATTTGACACTATTACAATTCATATTCTTTGTTCAGGACTAGGGATGGGCGAATCTACTTGCTAGGACTCGTTACTCGGCGAGTAGTAAGGGACTCGCAGGACTCGGTACTCTGCGAGTTTCCCAGTGATTACTCGCACGAGTCCAATGCAAATCAATATCAATCCTAGTTTTGTCAGAAACGCTGACAAAACTAGGATTGCCATTGTTTGCATTAGACTCGGCTACTGTGCCAGTGATAGCAGGGAAACTCGCAAAGTAACTGCTGTTTCTTTGCGAGCCGAGTCCAGCTGTCTGCTCTGTGCAGCTCCAGGGTCCTAGAGCCTGCCTGCTCACAGACATGATGTAGCAGTGCTGAGATTGTTCTCAGTCTGCTCATTCCCTGTGCATAGACATCTATATCTATGCACAGGGGATGTAGCAGAGAGGACATCGCGTTTTGGACTACGTTGGACGGAAGAGGATTTTTTTAATTAAAGATGGAGACCCTAATGGCTTTTTTTTTTATTTCAAATAAAAAATTTTCTCTGTGTTGTGTTTTTTTAACCCTTTATTGGAGATTCTTAGTGGCTGGGTCAAACGTGGCCTGACATTAAGAATCTCGGGCTTAATACCAGCTTGTATAACAAAGCTGGTATTAACCCCTTTATTACCCAGCGTGCTACCGCCACCAGGGCCGCTGGAAGAGCGGGATTCAGCGCCAGAGGATGGCGCTTCAATGAACGCGCCATCTTCTGGGGAGGCTGCGGGCTGCAATTTGCAGCGGGGGGTGCCCAGAAAGCTTGGGCATCCCTGCGCTGCGGATTCCAGCCCCCAGCTGCTTAGCTGTACCTGGCTAGACATAGAAATTGCGCGGAGCCCCACGCATTTTTTTTTTATTATTTCATGAATTTCAGAGTCAGAGTCTCAGAGTCAGAGTCTCAGAGTCAGAGTCTCAGAGTCAGAGTCTCAGAGTCAGAATCTCAGAATTTCATGAACTAATTAAAAAAAAATGCGTGGGGCTCCGCGCAATTTCTATGTCTAGCCAGGTACAGCTAAGCAGCTGGGGGCTGGAATACGCAGTGCAGGGATGCCCAAGCTTTCTGGGCACCCCCCGCTGCAAGTTGCAGCCCGCAGCCGCCCCAGAAGATGGCGCGTTCATTGAAGCGCCATCCTCTGGCGCTGAACCCCGCTCTTCCAGCGGCCCTGGTAGCAGTGGCACGCTGGGTAATAAAGAGGTTAGGGCCAGCTTTGTATTATCAGCTGGCCCTAAGCCCGAAATTTATGGCGGTCACGCCAATATTAGACATGACCGCCATGAATTTCTATTAAATTGTTTTAAAAAAAACACAACACAGAGAAAATTTTTTATTAGAAATAAAAAAAAAAGCCATTAGGGACTCCATCTTTAATTAAAAAAATCCTCTTCCGTCCGACGCAGTCCAAAATGTGATGTCCTCTCTGCTACATCCCCTGTGCATAGATATAGATGTCTATGCACAGGGAATGAGCAGACTGAGAACAATCTCAGCTCTGCTACATCATCTCTGTGCAGAGACATTCATGTCTGTACACAGGGAATGAGCAGACTGAGAACAATCTCAGCACTGCTACATCAGGCAGCAGGCGGGCTCTAGGACCCTGGAGCTGGCAGCCAGCACACTGAGCAGACAGGACTCTTATATGTGCGAGTTTCCCAGCGATTACTTACAAAGTAAACGAGTCCAATGCAAATAAATGACAAAACTAGGATTGCTTCAGGCTGAAGCTTCCGAGACACATCTGCGATTTGTAAATCTCACACTACTCGCTATTACTCGCTTCCCCATTCATTAACATTGGACTCGCTAGACTCGCAACGAGTAGCGAGTCCTTTGCTCGGACTCGCTAGAGTCAAGCGATTCCGAGTAATTTAGGATTCGCCCATCACTATTCAGGACGCTAAATTTTTTGGCTTCCTGGTGTTATCTGTGAGTTTCTGGAGGGATCTAGATAAGGTCCATGCAGTGCTGGAATGGGACCCTCTGGAAAATCTTAAAGTATTACAATGCTTTCTGTGATTTGCCAACTACTATCATAGGTTTGTCCAGAACATTTTGTAGATTGTCAAACCCCTTAGGTGACAAAAAAAGGTACGGACTTTTCGAGATTGTCCGACTCTGCTTGCTGGACATTTTCTTCCTTGAAGAAATGTTTTGTTAAGGTTCATGTTCTCATTTAACCCAGCGTTTGTCAACCATTCATTGTTGAGGTTGATGCTTTTGAAGTAAGGGTTGAGGCTGTTTTGTCTCCGGAGTCATCCTCTAATAAGTACACCAATACGTAAAGATATGTATTCTCATATGTGCTGCCGATCAAAAACGACAGTCGGGATATTTCATGAAGGTTTATTGGCCTACGCATTTCTTCAGGGCACACATGAATGATGTGTGCCCTGAAGAATTTAGCAAGAGATCTATGAAACTTGCAGAACTAATAAACCTTGATGAAATATCCTGTCATTATTGATCGGCAGTGCATGTGAGAATCTATATCTTTACATATTGGTGGATTTTCTATCGGAAGTGGATATGTGCAGCAGCCTTGATTGAATGTGTACAGTGGTTGTGACTCTCACAACCCTCTGAGGTGAGCACAACCATTAGCACGATTTTGTTATGTATGTGAGATAAGACCCTATTGTGCGCTCTTTCTGTTTTCAGTTGATCCTCAAGTAAGTGGCATCCATGCTCCTTTTCCTTTAAAAAATGATTGACTATGGAGAAAATATATGATATTGGTAATAAAGAACTCTTGGCCATTAAGTTGGCTTTTGAGGAGTGGAATAATTTTTTGGAGGGGCAGTTCACCCAGTAACAGTAATTACTAACCATAAAAATCTGCTATACCTTAAATCTGCTAAATTACTTAATCCTACACATGCCAGATTGTCTTTATTTTTTACCAAGTTTAATTTTGTCATCACTTATCATCCTAAACTTATGCTAGACCCTTTAGGTGGCCCTATATGCTTAATTTTTTTTAAGAATTTATATTGGATTGTGGAATAAAGTTTGTTATTTCTGGCCAGTTGGGGAGTTGGCTCCATTGTCAATTTGAGAAAAACCATGGACTCATTTTTCCAAGGATTAAATCAAAGATTTGTCTTTTTTTCTATTGGTAAAATTGTGATTTGGGTGGTAGTTGATTGATTCAGTAAACAGGCTCATTTGTTCCATTATCAGGGTTACCAAATGCTGACAGACTTTCCAGGTTGTTTATTAATTATGTTGTGAGATTGTATGAAATCCCTTTGAACAATGAATCTGATTCAGGGGTACAATTCGCTACCAAATTCTGGAAAGTGTTTTATGAGAAATTGGGGATGAAGTTATCAATATCCTATGCTTACTATCCTAAAACCAGAGGCAGAAAGACAGACCAATCAAGGGCTGGAAAAAATTTTAAGCTGTTTCATGGTGACTCAGTGGAAGGATTTGTCCTCAGATTTACCTCTTGCTGAGTTTGCTTTTAACAGATGCATCAAGCAGTCCACCGGAATCTGGCCTTTTTTTGCAATTATGATTTTCATCCTCATTTATGTGAATTCTCTAGTGTGAGCTCAGGATGTTCTCCTTTAGAAGTTGCAGCTTAGAAACTTGAGGATGTCTAGAGGAAGGTTTGAAAGAACATTGTAATGACTCTGCGTTGCCAAAAATGAAAGGCTTTTAGCAAACACTCAGCTGGTACCATTTTCAATGTAGGTGATAAAGTGTGTTTATCTTCCAAATACAGAACATCACAAAAGTGAAAAAGTGAACACACCCATCACATTTTTATAAATATAAAATGAGACAACACTAAAGATATGACACTTTGATACAATGTAAAGTTGTCACTGTACAGCTTGTATAAAACTGTAAATTTAATGTGCCATCTAAATAACTCAACACACAGCCATTAATGTCTAAACCACTGGTAACAAAAGTGAGTACATCCATAAGTGAAAATGGCAAAATTATGCCTAAATGCCAAATGCCTATTTTTCCCTCCCTGGTGTCATGTGACTCGTTAGTGCTACAAGGTCTGTGAATGGGGAGTAAGAATGTTAAATTAGTTTATATCACTCACACACTCTATTATACTGGTAACTGGAAGTTCAACATGACAAAGAATTCTCTGAAAATCTAAAAAAATATATTTTGTTCTACATAAATATGGACTATTCTATAAGAAGATTGCAAACACCCTGAAAATAAGCTGCAGGGAGGTGACCAAAACCATAAAGAGATTTAACAAGACCGGTTCCACCCAGAACAAACCTCTATCATGTATCATGTATGTAATTACTCTTTCTCTGCCTGTGAATGGGAAACAACTATACGCTATTGCATCACATTCCTGATTGGATGGATATCAAGAGGACAGTGCTTGCAGGGCTTAGGCTTTGTGCTTGCTTGACATAAACTTGTTATTGATTTTCTCTTTCGATTTCATAAGGTGATATCTACGAAGATACGGATAGCTAGTTTAAATAGATTTTTCCAAAAAGGTGTAGGTTTTACCAAATACACATAAAATAGAGACTGTACCTTTAAGAATTGTAGAGTCATTTGCACAGCGATCTGTCAATGAATGGTGGCAAGTCCTATTTCTTTTGCAGACACATAAAAGTGTTTTGTGGTTAAGCTAGTTTAGTACTTTTTTCAGCATTTGTATAAAAAATGTATAGATAAATGGTAATTACCAGAAAATCTTGAGATTAATTTATATGGGATTATCGGAAACTTCATAGGTTGCTGGATCTAAAAATGCACAAATTTAATCCTCATTAGTTAATCGCTCTGATACTGAAAGGAGGGTTACAGTTCAAAACAGGTGTAGAGTACTTATTCCATGACTGCAAAAGTTGATCATTTATAACAGGGATACTTCATGGCATTATATCTTGGTCTGCTGGATGCTCTGCAATATACAGTAGTTTAATAGGCAGCATGTATAACTAACTTAATCAAGGTAGGTATGTAATTTTGGTGCTCATATGCCAGTTGTAATGAGTGTACAAATTGGTACTCTACAGAGTGCTGGCAAGTATTACTCCTAAAAAATAAGATATACCGTATATACTCGTGTATAAGCCGAGTTTTTCAGCACAAAAATTGTGCTGAAAAGTGCCCCCCTCGGCTTATACACGAGTCAGTATACAGCAGCCCACCCCCCTGTTCTATATACAGGCCCCCCTGTGGTACAATACAGCAGTCCCCCCGTGCTATATACAGGCCCCCCGTTGCTGCCGCCGCACACCTGTAAAAGAAGAGCTTTCATACTTACCCTGCTGTGACCGCGCGCGCATCCCCCGCTCTCCTTCCTGCTTCTACCCGGCGTCCATCCACGTGACCGCGCGCCGGTAATGACGTCATTACCGGCGCGCGGTCACGTGGATGGACGCCGGGTAGAAGCAGGAAGGAGAGCGGGGGATGCGCGCGCGGTCACAGCAGGGTAAGTATGAAAGCTCTTCTTTTACAGGTGTGCGGCGGCAGCAACGGGGGGCCTGCATATAGCACGGGGGGGCTGCTGTATTATACCACAGGGGGGGCCTGTATATACCACAGGGGGGAGGGCTGCTGTATACTACCACAGGGGGCCTGTATATACCACAGGGGGGAGGGCTGCTGTATACTACCACAGGGGGCCTGTATATACCACAGGGGGAGGGCTGCTGTATACTACCACAGGGGGCCTGTATATACCACAGGGGGGAGAGCTGCTGTATACTACCACAGGGGGCCTGTATATACCACAGGGGGAGGGCTGCTGTATACTACCACAGGGGGCCTGTATATACCACAGGGGGGAGGGCTGCTGTATACTACCACAGGGGGCCTGTATATACCACAGGGGGGAGGGCTGCTGTATACTACCACAGGGGGCCTCTATATACCACAAGAGGGAGGGCTGCTGTATACTACCACAGGGGGCCTGTATATACCACAGGGGGGGGACTGCTGTATACTACCACAGGGGGAGACTGCTGTATACTACCACAGGGGGAGACTGCTGTATACTACCACAGGGGGAGACTGCTGTATACTACCACAGGGGGAGACTGCTGTATACTACCACAGGGGGAGACTGCTGTATACTACCACTGGGGAGACTGCTGTATACTATCACTGGGGAGACTGCTGTATACTACCACTGCGGAGGCTGCTGTATACTACCAATGGGGAGGCCTGTATACCTGTGCTGGGGTCCACCCTCGCCTTATACATGAGTCAATAGGTTTTCCCAGGTTTTGGGGGCAAAAGTAGGGGGGTCGGCTTATACACGAGTATATACGGTATGTTTATCCAGTATTCCCTCCAAAATACCCAATGAAGTAAAGAGTATTTACCATTTGCTTACTTATCTGTAGTTCCTAGATGGTGAAGAAGGATGAGGCACCACTTGGTATTCTAGTTGATTCCTGGATTAATAGAGACTTCAAAATGTTTTAAGATTAAAAGGTATATATAACCTTGAGTTATATTGCCTGCTTGATATTAAAAAGGGGCTTGGAGGTAAATTCTATCTGCTGTACTTGATTATGGCTGAATGACTGTTCAATACCGGCATATCTTTGAGACCAATGTCCATCCAATCAGGAATGTGATACAATAGCGTATAGTTATTTCCCATTCACAGGCAGAGCAAGAGTAATTGCATACACAAGAACAGTGCCCACATTTCTAAATAACCTGATTAGAGGTAGGGAAACTCCTTTTAACCTGATTCGATAAAAGTAGAAGTTTCCCAACGCAGTGATCCTTTGAATCAATCCATTGTATTATATTTTAGGTCGCGGCAGAACAAAAGAATTTCCTCAACAGCATATTACAATAGGACAATCAACCATGAAATTCTGATGACACTTCGTGTCACAACTCGCCAACAATAATCCTTTTCATTTTATTACTATTTTTAAAGTTAAATTTTAAGTCTTGAATATTTTAATTTGATTGTAGACCTTAAATTTTACTGAGATTTTAACATGATTATTAAACATCCCAAAAAAACGTATCCAACTGTGGCCTGTCTTTTTAAGCTATCGAATGGGTTTATGTTAGCACGGGACCTTAACAAATTAACACTTATCCTCAAACAAAAAAAACAACTTCACATCTGCTGCTACTCTCATAGGCAGCAGACGGCTTGGCAATGTTCATCTTCTCCAGAGTAGCTCCTTCACCTCAGGTAGGTTAAATCACTAGCAAGGAATACCTGGCCATGTGACCATATGAAGGAGATTGAAGTGATCACAAACTAGCCACAGTTGGGAAAAGAACTAAGGAGATATTCTAGCAACAAAAACTGACATTAACACCTACACTGCCAAATGAAAGAAACACATTTAATGTGAAGTCTCAATACCGAAATGAGACACAGGTCCCAAACCTGCACAGACTTGTCACAGTCTCACCATGATCAACTAAAAAAGTCAAGTGCACATGCTCAGCATCATATCCAGAGGTTGTCTTTTCAAAATAGATGTACGAGTGTTGTCAGCATTGCTGTGTAGGTTAAAGGGGTGAGGAGTCAGCCTGTCATATAAGACTATACGCCACAGGCAGCATCAAAATGGTCTGCATGGAGGTCATCCCTGAAGGAAAGATTTTCTAAAGATGATGCAAAAGAAAGTCTGCCAACATTTTGCTGAAGACAAGCTCGTTAAGAGCATGGATTACTGGAACTATGTCCTGTGGTAGATGAGACCAAAACAAGTCGTCTTGAGTATAGTCAATCATGGTGGGGAAAGTGTCTTGGTTAGGGGTTGAATGAGTGTTGTCGGCTGTGGGGAGCTACAGGTCATTGAGGGAACTATAAATACCAACATGTTGTGTGACATACCGAAGAATAGCATGATCCCTTATTTTCAGAAACTGGGCCCCAGGGCAGTATTTCAAAATGATAACAACCCCATACATACCTCCAAGATAACCACTGCTTTGCAAAAAAAAAAAACTTAGGGTAAAAGTGCTGGACTTACAAAGCATGTTTCTAAACCTAAATTCTACTGAACTCCATGCTGAAGAGAGTTAAAGGGAACCTTTCATTTTTTTGTTGTTAAACCACACCAATGTTATTTAGATCTTGTAGAGTTCATTATTAACCTTTTAAAAAAAGTTGTTGTACTCATCCCAAAAAGCATTTTAACAACTTACATAATTTAATTAGCTAGCAGGGCAAACAATCAAGCAGTCATCTGGCACATTAATAGTTAACAGTTCAGCCGAATTTCAGAAAATGCTGAAAGGACCTTTGTGATGTCACGATTATAGCAGGTGGAGCTAATTCTACATAAACTCCAACAATTCTGCTTGCTTAGTTCTTCCCATTATAATCACTTGGTCATGAAATCAATCACATAGATCCTTTAAACAAAGTAGTTGGCATTAAGTTAAAGGGAACTTGTCGGATCGTTTATGCCACCCAAGCAGACTAATTTGTGTGCTAATTTACACATGAAAATGTAAGTGTATGCATTCTTTTTTCAGCTTTAACATTACACTATTAGCTAAGACAGGGATGCTTGGATAAGAACTATGAAGCTGTAGAAACAGCTGGGGGTTGCTAGCAGTCCTTAGCTGCCAAGTTGTATCTGGCTGGACCAAAAATATGGCAGAGCCCCACGTCATTTTTTTTTTTTTTCTAAAAACAGTTCTAGAAATATATATAAAAAAAAAGGCCTTTGCTGTATTTTTGGTTGCCAGCCAGGTACAACTTGGCAGCTGGGAGGCCGGAATCCTCAGTGTGGAGGTGCTGTACCCCAACTCTACCAGTTGCCCTTGTGCTGGTGACACACGGGTTCTCCATACACGTCATGGTGTCCGCTAACAATTTCAATGGAAAAATTAGCTCCAAATGTTAGCTGAAACCATATTGCGTATGGAGAGCCTCTCCCTATGTGCCTGAACATTGGAGCTCCCCCACAAGTGACCCCATTTTGGAAACTAGAACCCACAAGGAACTTATCTAGATGCATAGTGAGCACCTTGAACCCCCAGGTGCTTCAGAAATTGATCCGTAATAAGGAAAAAGTACTTTTTTTTTCACACAAATTTTATTTTTTAATTTTTACGGATCAATTTGTAAAGCACCTGGGCGTTCAAAGTACTCACTATGCATCTAGATAAGTTGCTTGGGGGTTCTAGTTTCCAAAATGGGGTCACTTGTGGGGGAGCTCCAATGTTTAGGCACATAGGGGCTCCCTATACGCGACATTGTGTCCACTAACAATTAGAATTGTTAGAGGACACCATGTCGCGCATGGAGAGCACCTGTGTGTGCCTAAACATTGGAGCTCCCCCACAAGTGACCCCATTTTGGAAACTATACCCCCTAAGGAATTTATCTAGATGGGTGGTGAGCACTTTCAACCCCCAGGTGCTTCACAAATGCATCCGTAAAAATGAAAAAAAAAATTTGATGTGGAAAAAAAAGTACTTTTTCATTTTTACGGATCAATTTGTGAAGCACCTGGGGGTTCAAAGTGCTCACTATGCTTCGAGATAAATTCTTTGGGGGGTCTAGTTTCCAAAATGGGGTCACTTGTGGGGGAGCTCCAATGCTTAGACACACAGGGGCTCTCCAAACGCGACATGGTGTCTGCAAACAATTTGGAAAATTAGTTCAAATTGTTAGCAGACACCATGCCGCGTTAGGAGAGCCCCTGCGTGCCTAAACATTGGAGCTCCTCTACAAGTGACCACATTTTGCAAACTAGACCCCCCCAGGGAACTTATCTAGATAGGTGGTGAGCACTTTGAACCCCAGATGTTTCACAAATTGATCCATAATAATGAAAAAGTACTTTTTTTTCACAAACATTTTCTTTTAGCCTAACTTTTTTCATTATCGCATGGGCAATTAATTTTGAACCCCCAGGTGCTTCACAAATGAATCTGGAAGAATGAAAAAAGAAAATTTTTGTGGAAAAGAAAATACTTTTTCAATATTATGAATCAATTTGTGAAACATCTGGGGGTTCAAAGTGCTCACCTCCCATCTAGATAAGTTCCCTGGGGGTTTAGTTTCCAAAATGGGGGTCACTTGTGGGGAAGCTCCAATGTTTAGGCACACAGGGGCTCTCCAAACGCGACATGGTGTCCGCTAACAATTTGAGGTAATTTTCCATTCAAATTGTTAGCGGACACCATGTCGCGTTTGGAGAGCCCCTGTGTGCGTAAACATTGGAGCTTCCCCACAAGTGACCCCATTTTGGAAACTAGACCTCCCCCAGGGAATTTATCTAAATGGGTGGTGAGCACTTTGAACCCCTAGGTGCTTCACAAATTCATCCGTAAAAATGAAAAAGCACTTATTATTCCACAAAATGCTTCTTTTTCATTTTTACGGATTAGTTTCTGAAGCACCTGGGGGTTCAAAATGCTCACCACCCATCTAGATAAGTTTTCTTGGGGGTTTAGTTTCCAAAATGGGGTCACTTGTGGGGGAGCTCCATTGTTTAGGCAAGCAGGGGTTCTCCAAACACGACATGGTGTCCGCTAACCATTTGAATGGAAAATTAGCTCAAATTGTTAGCGGACACCATGTTGCATTTGGAGAGCCTCTGTGTGCCTAAACATTAGAGCTCCTCCACAAGTGTCCCCATTTTGGAAACTAGACCCCCGAAGGAATTTATCTAGATGGGTGGTGTGCATTTTGAACCCCTAGGTGCTGCACAAATTAATCTGTAAAAATGAAAAAAGAAAATTTTTGTGGAAAAAAAATACTTTTTCATTATTATGAATTAATTTGTGAAACATTTGGGGCATCAACGTGCTCACCACCCATCTAGATAAGTTCCCTGGGGGGTCTAGTTTCCAAAATGGGGTCACTTTTTGGGGAGCTCGAATGTTTAGGCACCCAGGGGCTCTCCAAACACGATATGGTGTCCGCTAACAAGTTGAGCTAATTTTCCATTCAAATTGTTAGCGGACACCATGTGGCATTTGTAGAGCCTCTGTGTGCCTAAACATTAGAGCTCCTCCGCAAGTGACCCCATTTTGGAAACTAGACCCCCCAGGGAACTTATCTAGATGGGTGGAGATCATTTTGAACCCCCAGGTGCTTCACAAATGAATCTGGAAGAATGAAAAAAGAAAATTTTTGTGGAAAGGAAAATACTTTTTCATTATTATGAATCAATTTGTGAAACATCTGGGGGTTCAAAGTGCTCACCACCAATCTAGATAAGTTCCCTGGGGGTCTAGTTTCCAAAATGGGGGTCACCTGTGGGGAAGCTCCAATGTTTATGCACACAGAGGCTCTCTAAACGCGACATGGTGTCCGCTAACAATTTGAGCTAATTTTCCATTCAAATTGTTAGCGGACACCATGTCGCGTTTGGAGAGCCCCTGTGTGCCTAAACATTGGAGCTTCCCCACAAGTGACCCCATTTTGGAAACTAGACCCCCCCAGGGAACTTATCTAAATGGGTGGTGAGCACTTTGAACCCCCAGATGTTTCACAAATGGATCTGTAATAATGAAAAAGTACTATTTTTTTCACAAACATTTTCTTTTAGCCTAACTTTTTTCATTATCGCATGGGCAAAAGGATAAAATGCATCCTAAAATTTGTTGGCCAATTTCTCTTGAGTACATTGATACCTCATATGTGGTCATAAACCACTGTTTGGGCGCACGGCAGCGCTCAGAAGTGAAGGAGTGCCATTTAACTTTTTGAATGGAAAATTAGCTCCAAAAGTCAAATTGAGCTCCTTCACTTCTGAGCCCTGCCGTGCGCCCAAACAGTGGTTTATGACCACATATGAGGTATCGGTGTACTCAGGAGAAATTGCCCCATACATTTTAGTCTCCATTTTATCCTGTTGCCCATATGAAAATGAAAGAATTGAGGCTAAAAGAAAATTTTTGTTAGAAAAATTAAAATGTCAATTTTTTCCTTCCAATCTCTCCAATTTATCGTTTATTAGTCAAACCTAAGAAGAGATCCTGGCTGCCAGCTCATTCCATGAAAGCTGATCATCTAGTCAACAGCTTCCACATAAGTTTCCTTGGAAAACTATGAGTCTGATGGCACACCTCACAAAAGGGGGTAAGGTCACGATTCCTCCTATTGGTGTGCGTGGACTTAGTGAGCCATCAAATCTTGGGCATGGGCATGCTGAGCTGTCAGAATGGTGATGGGCATCTCAACCATTCAATCTGGGCAGGGGCATGCAAGGTTTCCTCCAAGTGTCTCCTGTTTAGTGTGAATACATTTAGTTTTAGCTGCCTCTTTGCCTTCAATTGCTTCCAATCGTAGCTTTAGTTCGGAGGTGTTTGCGTGACTGTTGCTTGTTGTTCTGTGCTCAGTCTGAATTATTGTTTACCCAACCATGGACCTTGCTTCTGAATATCCATTTGCTTAGCCCCATTTGCCTTAATCCACTACCTTCCTAGAATTTTGACCTCAGACCTTTCTGATAATTGACCCTCGGCATTCTTGGCTACCCAGCCAAACAGCTAGCCAGTGAATAGTTACTAGCAACATAGACCATCAATTAAGCCAGTTGATAATATTTTTCACTAAGTAGCAGGATTACTAAGCATGCTTACTAATTACTAATTGATTTCAGCTGTATCATCACTTTTCATGGCTTTTTGCACATATCTCTTTATCATATGTTCAATTCTTTTTCCTGTGACATTTCTCATTATTATACATCACTATATTTATGTAAAACTTTTATTTGATTTCTTTTTCTGCGTAGGTTGGACGTGTTATTACCAACATTTGGTGAGAAATTTATGTTAATAGCACCTTTAGAAATATATTTATTTAGAATACTGGTTACATGTTCAAAACTTACTTCACTTTCTATATCTCTAGAAGTATGTTTGTGGGTTCTAGGTTTTGTATCCTCTGCTCTAATTTTCATTCTCAGCATAATCTGATCAGTATAATGTCAAACTCAAGAATAGCAATCTTTTATCTCCCTTTTCATTCCTTTTTTAAATTCCTCTATTTCTTGAATATTCCTATGTAAGCCTTAGAACAACACTGGGTTTGGAAATATATAATTTGCAGCATTTTATTTTAGACTTACACTTTTGCCTAATGGGTAATAAATGTAGCAGCTTCTAATTTCATTATGCCTCGACATACAAAGAAAGATCCTGACTTTTCTAGGAGAGTAAAATAGAATGATTGTCTCCTCTTGGATGACAGAAATAGAATTTTCCCTTTCAAGAGAAGATGACATTCAGGAGGATCACAATATAAGCTATATGAAGAAAATAGCTCTGAAATAGTCTAAATTATACTCATTATATCACTCTAAAATAGTTGGTCGAAAAATATATAAAACAGAATTCTTGCTGACAGCTGATCTTTAAAACCAAAGCTTGCTTATAGCTAGCAAAGTACAAAAGCAAGTTGGATGTTCGGATGTTCACTTTCTAGGAATTAAAAGAAAGATATTTTATATGTATGTCATAAAAACTCCTAGGCACATAGGCTTATTTTCTGAATTGTTTGTTAGATTTATCAAATACCTATATTTAATCCTTTCTCATGCTTCTACTGACTATGCTGATTTATATGAAGTTTTCTTAATTTCTGTAAAAGTCAAATTAAAAATTCTGCTGGTTCCTTTTAAAATAGTGCAGCCCATTCTGCAAACTCAAATTGCACATGGTTATCACAAACTACTACATTATTTATAAATACAGTTGAAACCAGACGTTTATATACGCTATATAAAAAGACTCATATGCATGTTTTTCTCACTATGGTACTATCTGACATGAAATCAAAATAAACCTTTATTATTTTCGGTCAATTAGGAATACAATAGTCTAATTACATAATCACACTGTCTCGTCTGTCATCAACTTCCATTGGTTGTCCTCATATCATGCGCCAGCTGGAGACATATTTGCACACACAAGCTAGCGGTAGTGGCCTCTTGTGCAGTACCACCAATGGTGCTGCTGACAAGCAAACACGAAGCAACTTATAAACCAAAGCCAGGAACTTAACACCACACAAATCCGCTCACACTGCCGGCAGACTTCACCCAGCATCACCACTGTACATCGCTGAATGACTATCTGTGCCTGCACCCACCCTGCGCACAGGCAGTTAATCAGATTGCTGCCATCTTTGGATACTAACCGAGCATGCATGCGCCGGGTATGTCCAGGCCTAGTTAGTCATGCCACCACCATCATTAGTCACCTAGGTGTCCAAAGATGATGGTATTGGGGTGTCGCACAGGTATGGGGGTAGACAGAGTGCACAGGGAGCGCACAGAGAGTGCACAGGGGGCACAGAGAGTGAAAGAACAGAGGGCAAAGAGAGCACACAGGATGGCAAAAAGAGTGCTCTGAGAGTGCACATGGGGGCACAGAGAGCACACAGGAGGGTAGAAAGCACACATAGGGGCAGAGAGTGCAGATTGGGTCACAGAGAGTGTAAGGGGGACAGAGAGAGCACAAAGATAGGGAAGAAAGAGAGTGCACAGGGGCAGAGAGAGCACACAGGGGGCAGGGAGAGCGCACAGGGGTGCAGAGAGAGCGCACAGGAGTACAGAGAAAGTGCACAGGGAGGGCAGAGAGAGCACACGCCCTCCAGATGCGATAGCACTGGGCCCACATCTAGTTATTAATATTTGCCAAATGCCATAATAATGAGAGAGATAGAAAGTGTTTTAAGGCATTTTTTTTTTACTTTCTGCAAAATCACAAGTTTACATACACTAAGATTATTATGCCTGGGTAGGCGTGGCCACGCTGCGTTCCTCACACCTCCTGGCTGTAATGCACGCCCCGCTGGGCGGCATTATTCTGGGTCCACTCAGCCCCATTAATTGGAATCTCCCACCCTCTACACCTCTTTGCACCGGCCGGGCGTCACATCCGGCGCGGTGCACTATGGGCCGTCATGTGATCAGCCCTAGTGCATTTTGGGTCCGATCATGTGATCGGCCCCAGTGCATTATGGGCTTGATCACGTGATCGGCCCCGGCTTCAATAAGTGCATTGCGCATGCGCGGAGCTGGGGCCGATCACGTGATCAAGCCCATAATGCACTGGGGCCGATCACGTGATCGGACCCAGAATGCACTAGGGCCGATCACATGACGGCCCATAATGCACCGCGCCGGATGTGACGCCCGGCTGGTGCAAAGAGGTGTAGAGGGCGGGAGATTCCAATTAATGGGACCGAGTGGACCCAGAATAATGCCGCCCAGCGGGGCGTGCATTAAAGCCAGGAGGTGTGAGGAACGCAGGATGGCCACGCCTACCCAGTCCCCCAACCACGGGGACTGCAGTAAGTTTATACTTATTTTACACTTCTTTCATAGGGACACTGTTGTAGGGCTGGTTCTGTTTATCGGTTATTATTGTCGGTTATGACTACAATCACCGATATCCAGAATCTTCCCTTTCTTACCACTTTCTGTTCCTATGCTGATTAACTATATATATATATATGTATATACCGACTACTTAATGAAAACAAGTCTGTTCTAATAAATGAATATTTATTAAACACACCCAAAAAGTCTGCAACAATAATATATAGATTTCTAGATAGCACGATAACTAAGACACAATCAATTACTGTTACAATATATGTAAAACCCCCAGAGTTACTAATACCCACGTTACCTAAATATACAACAGGCACACTATATTAATGATCTAACTATCCCTATAGAAGATAGATAGCAATTCAAGGGTTGATTATAAGAGAGAGAGAGAGAAAGAGAGAGAGAGAGAGAGAGAGAGTGATAGAGTTATAGGATGATACTTATGACCAGATGAGGATGTCCTATGGCATGGTGGTTCCAAGTAGAAAAGAGAGCGAGCTATTGTGTCTGAGTGCCTTTTAACCTGTCCCTCAGCTGTGCACGTGACGGACACACCTCCTCATCCGTGCACTTCTGACAGGGTTGTAAGGGTGCACGCTCATCATGCACTATATTGAAATGAGGTGTCTCCTGCCACTATAGATAGGTAGGAATGACTATTCCCATTGTTTGCCAATCACCTAGACATCTTGGCTGCTGTAGTTAGTTAGCAGAAAGAGGTGAGAATAACCCTTTGTGCCAGCAAGCCTGTAGATCTTTGATATTTAAATTAAGGGTCTTATCTGCTGGCTTCTCACATTAAAATGCAAGAATGGACATCTTCTGATATGGTAATTAACACTAGAACTACTGAGGTAGTCATTTTGACTACTTCGCACTATGTATTTCTATGTAGGTGTCACGAGTGCAGTAGTTCTAGTGTTAACCATGTCAGTAGAACAGATTTCCATCAGATACAACTGAATTGGTCAATGTTATAACTAAAATATGAAGGGACATTTATTATGGCCTATTACACCAATGTGGGCATAAATATAGATATATACACATACATGCCCACAAAGAGATATATATTTATGTGTCATATTAATTGTTAATTATGCCATCACTTCCCCCTCAACAGACACTTTAGTTAAGAAAGGGATAGATAGGGAGCTGCTAGGAAGGTGTAGGGACAGCTAGAGATAGTGTAGGGGCTTAAAATCGGGTGACAGGTTCCCTTTAAAGAGTGCTCACATACATCACATCAATAAAATAATTGGCAAGAAATTTTCATATACAAACACAAATACACATACATTTGTGACATAGAGTGAATCTAGATAAAGTGACAAGTGCTTTTAGATGCGCTCATGATGGTATCAATGAATCAGGAGTACCAATTATACAGTATCAAAAAACGTTAATTACAAAATTATATGCTATTATTCCTCCAAGTGGACATCATTAGTTAGAAAGGGTTAAAAACTCACATGGTTACATATCGCCGTAATGCGCCATACCACAGGCGTTCCTGTATTCTCACTGCGCATGTCCGTGACTAATGATGATGTAATACCCACATGTTTGTTCGCCATTCATGCACAATGACTTCATGAGGTCAGTGGCACCATATTAGTAATGGCCTGTCCCAAAACACCTCCTCACTGTGCATGCCCATACTCGTGTCACAATTTCCCATGATTCTATTCAGCCGCAGTTGCGCAGTAGCATCTTATAATACTAACAGCACCATAATATTACCCAAACCAAAGTGCTGCAAGCAATATATGTTAGAATTTATAGTGTTAATGACCGATACAAGCAATATTTATTAGAACTTATAATGTTTAAAATCCTTTATCTATCACATAAGAGTATGGATTATATTAGATCACAGTCATAAGTTAAAAAATAAGAACATATAATTGTCCAAAGCACTCTTATGGTACCTGTACACGCCGCCACAGAGGGCAGCAACAGGCAGGCACCGCACGTGCACGTTTTCAACGGTTGCTAACGGTGCCTGATGCCGCATATACACGCCGCCACAAGGTGCTCCACAGAAGGTATTTGCGTTCCCCGGAAATGCCGACGGGTGCCTTGGGTTACCTTCTGTGGAGCACCTTCCCTGATTTACACGCCGCCACCACAAGGGAATATGGGCATACATATTGTGCGCCGTAACTACATAGGCGTGACAGAGTTGTGTATTACGTGGTGCTTGTATGGTGATTGGACAATGCAATACCATCATGATTGGCCAGCCTGCGCAGGAAGGCTGGCTAATACATGACGCTATTGCAAATGTGTAGTGTGACTGGTCAGCTCGTTGAATATGGCACCCTGTGCAGGGACAGCCAATGGTTACACAGCAGCCCCCACCAATGATAGCTGATGGGGCGTGGTATACATGACGCTGTGGCATGCCCCAGGGAATTCACTAGGGCACGCAAATACCTTGACTGTGCCCGGATTACACGCCGCCACCATAGGGATTATGCCTGCCTGTTTTTGAGCATGGCTCTGACACTGGTATCTGAAGACACAGGAAGGAACTCCCTGAATTACACGCCGCCACTTCGTGTTTTTATCAAGGCATCAGGCACAATTGTGTCCGATGCCTGGCGGTTTCTACCTTCCCGTGGCGGCATGAAAAGGTACCATTAAGGGACCTTATTCTATAGAGACCATTTAGTGCACTGAACTCATGGCAATAAACCATTTTTTCTGTATGACTAAGTGTGGAAACCCTCACTATTAGGCGAGAGAACCACACTATATGTGAGGTATTGAGGCAACATGGGATTTTAACCCCCGAACCTCACGCACACATGTCACAATAGACCTACTCCACTCAGGCTCTTTTCACATCAAATCCCAATGAGTGAATTGAGAAATCAATAGTCCTAAGAAGAAGATTTTTTACATTTTTCCCATTTTTTTATTTCATACTGTGACATTAGAGAATTATAGGGATAACACAATCTTGTGCAGTGAGAAATTTTTTTTTAATTAATGCAAAAAAATGTACAAAAAAATACAGAAAAAGTGTGAGTTTTGCCTTCTCTCCAAAAGTGAACACCTAAAAAAACAAAGAAAAAACAAAGAAAAAAGAAGCTATTTTCTCATATGTATAGTTTTTTCTTCACATTAAAACATGATTCACAAGTGGGATATAAGTGGTCTAGACATTAAGAATACTGTAACACACATTACAATGCACAACTTGTCTTAAAATCTACATTGAGGCGATTGGGTCTCAATTAGGGATGGGCGAATCTACTCGCTAGGACTCGTTACTCGGCGAGTAGTAAGGGACTCGCAGGACTCGGTACTCTGCGAGTTTCCCAGCGTTTACTCGCACGAGTCCAATGCAAATCATTGGCAAACGCTGACAAAACTAGGATTGCCATTGTTTGCATTAGACTCGGCTACTGTGCCAGTGATAGCAGGGAAACTCGCAAAGTAACTGCTGTTTCTTTGCGAGCCGAGTCCAGCTGTCTTCTCTGTGCAGCTCCAGGGTCCTAGAGCCCGCCTGCTCACAGAGATGATGTAGCAGTGCTGAGATTGTTCTCAGTCTGCTCATTCCCTGTGCATAGACATCTATATCTATGCACAGGGGATGTAGCAGAGAGGACATCGCGTTTTGGACTACGTCGGACGGAAGAGGATTTTTTCAATTAAAGATGGAGTCCCTAATGGCTTTTTTTTATTTCAAATAAAAATTTTTCTCTGTGTTTTTTTAACCCTTTATTGGAGATTCTTAGTGGCTGGGTCAAACGTGGCCTGACATTAAGAATCTCGGGCTTAATACCAGCTTGTATAACAAAGCTGGTATTAACCCCTTTATTACCCAGCGTGCCACCGCCACCAGGGCCGCTGGAAGAGCGGGGTTCAGCCCCAAAGGATGGCGCTTCAATGAACGCGCCATCTTCTGGGGCGGCTGCAGGCTGCAATTTGCAGCGGGGGGTGCCCAGAAAGCTTGGGCATCCCTGCGCTGCGGATTCCAGCCCCCAGCTGCTTAGCTGTACTTGGCTAGACATAGAAATTGCGCGGAGCCCCACGCATTTTTTTTTTATTATTTCATGAATTTCAGAGTCTCAGAGTCAGAGTCTCAGAGAGTCAGAGTCTCAGAGTCAGAGTCTCAGAGTCTCAGAGTCAGAGTCTCAGAGTCAGAGTCTCAGAGTCAGAATCTCAGAGAGTCAGAGGCAGAGTCAGAATCTCAAACAGTCAGAGTCAGAATCTCAGAGAGTCAGAGTCAGAGTCAGAATCTCAGAGAGTCAGAGTCAGAGTCAGAATCTCAGAGAGTCAGAGTCAGAATCTCAGAGAGTCAGAGTCAGAATCTCAGAGAGTCAGAGTCAGAATCTCAGAGTCTCAGAGTCTCAGAGAGTCAGAGTCAGAATCTCAGAGAGTCAGAGTCAGAGTCAGAATCTCAGAGAGTCAGAGTCAGAATCTCAGAGAGTCAGAGTCAGAGTCAGAATCTCAGAGTCTCAGAGTCAGAGTCAGAATCTCAGAGTCTCAGAGTCAGAATCTCAGAGAGTCAGAGTCAGAATTTCAGAGAGTCAGAGTCAGAATCTCAGAGAGTCAGAGTCAGAATCTCAGAATCTCAGAGTCTCAGAATCTCAGAGAGTCAGAGTCAGAATCTCAGAGAGTCAGAGTCAGAATCTCAGAGAGTCAGAGTCAGAATCTCAGAATCTCAGAGTCTCAGAATCTCAGAGTCTCAGAGTCTCAGAGAGTCAGAGTCAGAGTCAGAATCTTAGAGTCTCAGAGAGTCAGAGTCAGAATCTCAGAATCTCAGAGTCTCAGAATCTCAGAGTCTCAGAATCTCAGAGTCTCAGAATCTCAGAGTCTCAGAGTCAGAATCTCAGAGAGTCAGAGTCAGAATCTCAGAGAGTCAGAGTCAGAATCTCAGAGAGTCAGAGTCAGAATCTCAGAATCTCAGAGTCTCAGAATCTCAGAGTCTCAGAGTCTCAGAGAGTCAGAGTCAGAATCTCAGAGTCTCAGAGAGTCAGAGTCAGAGTCAGAATCTCAGAATCTCAGAGTCAGAATCTCAGAGAGTCAGAGTCAGAATCTCAGAGAGTCAGAGTCAGAGTCAGAATCTCAGAGAGTCAGAGTCAGAATCTCAGAGAGTCAGAGTCAGAGTCAGAATCTCAGAGAGTCAGAGTCAGAGTCAGAATCTCAGAGTCTCAGAGTCAGAATCTCAGAGTCTCAGAGTCAGAATCTCAGAGAGTCAGAGTCAGAATCTCAGAGAGTCAGAGTCAGAATCTCAGAATCTCAGAGTCTCAGAATCTCAGAGTCAGAGTCAGAATCTCAGAGAGTCAGAGTCAGAATCTCAGAGAGTCAGAGTCAGAATCTCAGAGAGTCAGAGTCAGAATCTCAGAATCTCAGAGTCTCAGAATCTCAGAGTCTCAGAGTCTCAGAGAGTCAGAGTCAGAGTCAGAATCTCAGAATCTCAGAGTCTCAGAATCTCAGAGTCTCAGAATCTCAGAGTCTCAGAGTCAGAGTCAGAATCTCAGAGAGTCAGAATCTCAGAGAGTCAGAGTCAGAATCTCAGAGAGTCAGAGTCAGAATCTCAGAATCTCAGAGTCTCAGAATCTCAGAGTCTCAGAGTCTCAGAGTCAGAGTCAGAGTCAGAATCTCAGAGTCTCAGAGAGTCAGAGTCAGAATCTCAGAGAGTCAGAGTCAGAGTCAGAATCTCAGAGAGTCAGAGTCAGAGTCAGAATCTCAGAGAGTCAGAGTCAGAATCTCAGAGTCTCAGAGTCAGAGTCAGAATCTCAGAGTCTCAGAGTCAGAATCTCAGAATTTCATGAAATAATAAAAAAAAAATGCGTGGGGCTCCGCGCAATTTCTATGTCTAGCCAGGTACAGCTAAGCAGCTGGGGGCTGGAATCCGCAGCGCAGGGATGCCCAAGCTTCCTGGGCACCCCCCGCTGCAAATTGCAGCCCACAGCCGCCCCAGAAGATGGCGCGTTCATTGAAGCGCCATCCTCTGGCGCTGAACCCCGCTCTTCCAGCGGCCCTGGTGGCGGTGGCACGCTGGGTAATAAAGAGGTTAGGGCCAGCTTTTTATTATCAGCTGGCCCTAAGTCCGAAATTTATGGCGGTCACGCCAATATTAGACATGACCGCCATGAATTTCTATTAAATTGTTTTTAAAAAAAACACAACACAGAGAAAATTTTTATTAGAAACTAAAAAAAAAGCCATTAGAGACTCGATCTTTAATTAAAAAATTCCTCTTCCGTCCGACGCAGTCCAAAACGCGATGTCCTCTCTGCTCATACCTGTGCATAGATATAGATGTCTATGCACAGGGAATGAGGAGACTGAGAACAATCTCAGCTCTGCTACATCAGGCAGCAGGCAGGCTCTAGGACCCTGGAGCTGCGGCAGCCAGCACACTGAGCAGACAGGATCTTATCTGTGCGAGTTTCCCAGCCATTACAGTTGCAAAGTAAACGAGTCCAATGCAAATAAATGGCAAAACTAGGATTGCTTCAGGCTGAAGCTTCCGAGACACATCTGCGATTTGTAAATCTCACACTACTCGCTATTACTCGCTTCCCCATTCATTAACATTGGACTCGCTAGACTCGCAACGAGTAGCGAGTCCCGGGCTCGGACTCGCTAGAGTCAAGCGATTCCGAGTAATTTAGGATTCGCCCATCTCTAGTCTCAATGTATTCAGCTTCATTTTCCACTGTAGTTCCTTCATTTTCAGAATACAGATTCGATCCCCCCTCTCCTCATTATGGGGACCGCATCAATAATTCTGAAACAAAATTGTTTCTTACTAGGACCCTTCTCAGCAAAATGTCTTGACTCTGGCAAGTCCATCCGCTTCTTGCTTATAGTATGTCAGTGAGAATTTATCCTGGTCTTAAAGTCACATGTAGTCTCACCGACATACCACAAGGAACAAGGACACTGCAACACATATATATAAGAAACTCTGAGTAACATGTCAGATAATGTTTTATCGTAAACTCTTCATTGGTTACAGGATGTGAAAAAGTTGAGCCCTTTTTCATTAAACAACAATTTACACAAGACAGGCAGGGGAAACATTCCCTCCTGTCAGAGCAGGGGCGGACCCAGACTGTAGTGGGCCCTGGTGCAAGAAATTTTTCGGGGCCCCCCCACAGCCTAATATATACAGTCCATTACAGCCTAATATATACAGTTCAGCACAGCCGCCAGGTAATATATACAGCCAAGCACAGGCTCCAGGTAATATATATAGACTAGCACAGCCTCCAGGTAATATATACAGCGCAGCATAGCCTCGTATAACATATATTGCCCAAGACAGCCTCAAGGAGGATATATACATACTAGATGTGTGCCCGATGCGATCACATTGGAGGGCGAGGATTGGTGCGGCGGCGGGATGCAGGGGGCGGCTAAGTGGACACACACACACCTACACGCACAGAAGGGGGACGGAGGAGAGAGAGGACAGAGAGGGACGGAGGAGAGAGAGGACAGAGAGGGACGGAGGAGAGAGAGGACAGAGAGGGACGGAGCAGAGAGAGGACAGAGAGGGACGGAGCAGAGAGAGGACAGAGAGGGACGGAGCAGAGAGAGGACAGAGAGGGACGGAGGAGAGAGAGGACAGAGAGGGACGGAGGAGAGAGAGGACAGAGAGGGACGGAGGAGAGAGAGGACAGAGAGGGACGGAGGAGAGAGAGGACAGAGAGGGACGGAGCAGAGAGAGGACAGAGAGGGACGGAGCAGAGAGAGGACAGAGAGGGACGGAGGAGAGAGAGGACAGAGAGGGACGGAGGAGAGAGAGGACAGAGAGGGATGGAGGAGAGAGAGGACAGAGAGGGACGGAGGAGAGAGAGGACAGAGAGGGTAAGTTACATGAATGTGCATCCAAAGCTCCTGTTTCACTGACACTCAGGAGCCAGCCGGCTGCTTCTTTGCACAACGGGGCCCCCAAGCTTGCAGGCCCCCCCGACTTCAGTAGTTATGCCCCTGGGTCTCCTATCCTGGTGTATAGGTTCCCCATTCTGGTATACAGTATATCTCCCAGTATGGTAAATATGTCCTCCAACCTGGTATATATGGGCCCATACTGGTATATGTCCCCATCTGCACACTGGATATATAATGCACTGTATTGATCACACCTGGTGCTGCCTACAGGATATCACATATATATGGAGCCATATAAAATAATATGTGATGTCCTGTAGGTTCAGATGTGATCAGTCAGTGCAGGGCTCTGTATACTGAGGTGTGTGGTGTCTGCTGGGGTCATAGTGCAGGGCTCTGTATACTGCGGTCTGTGGTATCTGCTGGGGTCATAGTGATTTATTGCAGGAGTCTGCTCTTTCCTGTAGGTCGGGTGATGCTGGAGCCGATAATCCAGCACTGACAGCCCGACCTGATGTGCCACAGACTCCTGCAATCACTCTGATCCCCAGCAGAGCAGACCCTGACCGGACTGAGGAGCGTCCTGCTGCCCCACACCATGATTAATGACCTCCTGCTTACCAGCATCTTCTGAGGTCTAGTCCATCCACAATCTGCTCTCCGGGAGGCTGAAGGAGCAGGTGAAGTGTCCCTCTGCAGACCCCGTCCACACAGTGTGCAGGGGGCCTGTCTGCAGCTGCTGATGTGATCTGCGAGCAGCTGGGCAGGAGAATAGATACATTCAAATCCACAGTGCGCTCCCCAGGCAGCCCGAGCAGCTCCAACAGCTGATATTGGTGCGCCCCCTGCACTCCCAGGCCCAGTCCCGACCGCTGCGACTGTGATTGTTGCACCCACAGCAGTGGAGGCAGGGGCCCGTGCAAGGCGCGGGGGTGGCGGTGGAACCGCGGCACCGGACCCGCGGCTGGAGCCTTGGGGGCCCCTTAACCGGCCGTGGCCCTGGTGCAGCTGCACCAGCTGCACCACGGTAGGTCCGCCCCTGTGTCAGAGCCATATAAAGTCATTTGGTCAGACTTTTTAAACGATCCTATGTCAGCTCTTAAGGCCACGTTACACACACAGATATATTGGTCACAGATCTCTGGTTGCAATGAAATCATGGACACATTGTTACATTTGTACACAGCCACAAAATGGAAGAATGTGTCCATGATTTCACTGCAACCAGAGATCTGTGACCAATATCTGAACAGATATCTGTGTGTGTGTAACGTGGCCTTTACTAAACTGGAGTTTATTCTATGATTACGTCTGTACAAAATATTGGTGGTTTTGCAAATTCTTCCACTTGGGGGCAGACACTTATACAGCATCCCCCAGTGTTTTCGAATTATGTCTGCAATGGACTTACTCTCTTCACAATATGTTGATACCATGTAAATATGGTTCAAATCTTTGACCTCCCTCTTTTTATGGAGTAAAACCTGTGGCCATCCACTTTAGCTTTCTGATGATTTGGACGTTTTTCGGGTAACCCATTCTGGAAAATTTTTGCAGCATTTTTCCCATGGCCTTATTCTGTGACCCCTCCTCACTCTCAACCCATTTTACGCTCATTATTTGACTATAACAAATCCCTTCCAGTGTTTTTTTGGATGTAAGCTACTGAATAGTAAAAGATCATTCTTATCCGTAGTCTTGGTATACAATTTTGTCATCAATTTCTACCCTTTCAGCCCTACATTGACATCCAAAAATTGTATGTTTGTATATGAATAGACAAGGGTAAATTTAATTGTATCATACACACGTATTTTCCGGCGTATAAGACGACTGGGCGTATAAGACGACCCCCAACTTTTCCACTTAAAATATGGAGTTTGGGATATACTCGCCGTATATGACTACCCCCTCTTCCAACCCACTATGGTAAAACTTAAAAAAAAAATCAGAATGGATTTCAATATGGTAATTTTAATTCAAATGCTTATGACATGCAGGTACTTGACAGCTTTTGACAGTGCACAGGAAACGCAGTCTGCAGCGGTTTCCTGTGCACTGTCCTAAAGTGTCCGGGAGCTTTGAATAGAGACAGTTGGCAAGGTATTAAGGGGGAGAGCACAATGGCATCTGCCTTGAGCTGCTGGGGAAGGTGCCTCATAAAAGTCCCTGCCGCCGCTTCCTTCCCGATGCCTGTGGGTGATTAGAGTCCCCCTGCTCCCCACACCTCAGATATGGGGCGGTGATGCTTCCTTCCGGGGCAGTGTGTGCCGTCCCAGGGCTGCTTCCTCTGGGACTGCAAGAGCTGTGTGGAGGAGGATGTCTGGGGCCTTCCATCAAACACACACATATGCACACACCTATACACACACATACCCATACACACACACATACACACACACACACATATACACACATACCCATACACACACACACACATTCACACACACACATACACATACCCACATACACACACATACACATACCCATACACACACAAACCCCTTCTTACCGGCTCCCCCGGCCTGTGGTGTGGCTCCCCGGGCCTTCGGTGTGGCTCCCCGCTGTCCTCCGTTGTTTCCATGCTCTTCCTGTGCTGTCTGTGTGCCCCAGATGCAGCTGTGCTGGAGCTCATGGGGTTAATCACAACCTAACATGCTGTGTACCCCTGCTGAACTCGGCCCAGCCTGATGTCACAAAGCCCGGCTCGAGCTCTGATTGGCTCCCAGGAACCAGTGGGCGCTGCCAGATGACGAGCCAATCAGAGGTCACGACGTCATCTGGCCGCGCCCGCTGGTTCCTGGGAGCCAATCAGAGCTCGAGCCGGGATGCTGTGACATCAGGCTGGGCGGAGTTCTGCAGGGGCTCACAGCACTTTAGGCTGTGATTAACCTCATGAGCTCCGGACCAGCGCGGCTGCACCTGGGGGCCACAGAGGACGCAGGAGGAGCCTGGACATACACCGGAGGACAGAGGGCCCATAAGGTAGCTATTAATACTATGGACAGAGGCACATCAGCTGTTCTCACTAATGTTAGTGTTAGTGTACCTGGCGTATAAGACGACCTCCAACTTCAGAGTAGATTTTGAGGGGTTAAAAAGTCATCTTATACACCGGAAAATACGGTATTTAGAAATCTGTAAAAATCTAAGAGCAACTCTTCAGTGAGAGTCCATATGAGGAAGATGTCGTCTATTTATTGCCACCACGCCGCTACATAGCTGAAATGATGGGACACATAGACGAGATCCTCCTCCAGTATGCACATCACAATATTTGCATAAGCGGGCACCATGTTCGCTCTCCCATAGCGATCCCGCGTAATTGCAAAAAGAAATCATCTCCAAAAAAGAAGTACCGTACTTTTTTTGTCAAAACTAATTCCAGCAACTGTTAAACAAATTTTCTTACTTCCTCAGAGAAATTTGTATTTTTTTTCAGTTTTTCACTCACTGCTTCTAACGCCCTCCTATGATCAATGGAAGTGTAAAATGAGGTCACATTGAATGAGGCTAAAATCACTTCACCTGATAAACTGATTCCATCCACCTTCAAAAGGAAATCTGTAATGTCTTTGATAAAATACTTTGCTCGTTTTGCCACAGGGTTCAAAATCTTATATAGGTATACACCAATATTGGGCAAGATGGAGTCACCACCTGAGACAATTTTTTTTTTTATGAAAAACTGCTTATCTTATAATAAGGTTCTTAGCACATGTATTGGCCAATAGATGCTTGCCCTTCAACCACGGCAAGGTGACCTTAACTCTGAATGGTCCCTGTCTACAATTAAAACCTCTCTCGTATCCTAGGGGTCTCTGTTACAAAGGGCAGAAGCAGGATACATACCACATTAGATGGCCCCCATGGCTTAGTAGGGAGGAAGGAGTGCAAATTCTAGCAGTGGAGCCAGTACTCCACGCACATTAAATTAAGAAGAAAAGCCAGACAGCACTTCCTTTGACCTTTCAGCCCAGGTGCAATTTTACATAACTGGATTATATATATATATATATATATATATATATATATATATAATATACTAGCTGTAGTACCCGGCTACGCCCGGGTTAATAAATAACTGATGTTAGCTATAACAAAATAGAATTTGAATATGTCATATTAATGACCTGTAGGAAAATAGAAGCTGAGCTGTGATTGATTGCTATAGGCAGCCTGATAAATCTCCAGCCAATAGTAAACCCTTCCCCCGTCCGGGCAGTATATGTTAACTCACACATACACATAATAGACAGCTCATGTGACTGACATCTGCCTTATTTCCCTATATGGCACATGTGTTGCACATTGGCTGTTTTTAATCAGATGTTTATGTTTGGAAAATAAAGATAGCACACGTATGAGGCGAGTTGTGTGAGGTGATTTGTGCACATCTGTGTCTGTCTGTGTGGTGTGTGTCCCTGGGGTGTGTATGTGTGTGTCCCTGTGGGGGGGGGTCTGTGTGGTGTGTGTCTCTGTTGTGTGTGTCTCTTTGTGGTGTGTGTGTCCCTGTGGGGTGAGTGCATGTGTCCCTATAGGGTGTGTATGTGTGTGTGTGTCCCTGTGGGGGGGTCTGTGTGGTGTGTGTGTGTATCTGTGTTGTGTGTGTCTCTTTGTGGTGTGTGTCCCTGTGGGGTGAGTGCATGTGTCCCTATAGGGTGTGTATGTGTGTGTGTCCCTGTGGGGGGGGGGTCTGTGTGGTGTGTGTATCTGTGTTGTGTGTGTCTCTTTGTGGTGTGTGTGTCCCTGTGGGGTGAGTGCATGTGTCCCTATAGGGTGGCTATGTGTCCCTGTGGTGGGGGTCTGTGTGGTGTGTGTGTCTGTGTCATGTGTGTCTCATTGTGGTGTGTGTGTGTGTCCCTGTGGGGTGAGTGCATGTGTCGCTATAGAGTGTGTGTGTGTCCCTTGGGGGTGTGTGTGTGTCTCTGTGTTGTGTGTGTCTCTTTGTGGTGTGTGTGTGTTTGTTCGGGTGCGTGGTGAGTATCCAATGTTGGGGCTGCACCTTAGCGACTATAAACTTGCTGTTACTCTTTGTGTGCGTGTGGTGTGTATACATGTCCCCGTGCGTGGTGAATATCTCATGTTGGGGCCCCATCTTAGTGACTATATGCTGGTATGTGCTGTTAGTCTTTGGTGCTGTCATTAAGCCCCTCTCACTCACAACTATCAACTGGTAACTGTCACTTTTTCCCCATTATGTAGATAGGGGCAAAATTGTTTGGTGAAATGGAATGTGCGGGGTTAAAATGTCGCCTCACAACATAGCCTGTGACGCTCCCGGGGTCCAGACGTAGGATTGTGCAAAATGTTGTCTCGATAGCTGACATCTGTCGATTTTCCTCCAACTCTTTTCCATTCACTTTTTCCCCATTATGTAGATAGGGGCAAAATTTTTTGGTGAACTGGAACGCCCAGGGTTAAAATTTCGCCTCACAACATAGCCTATGACGCTCCTATGACGTGTGACTGTGCAAAATTTTGTGGCTATAGTTGCGACGGTGTAGATGCCAATCCCGGATATACACACATACACACATACATACACACATTCAGCTTTATGTATTAGATGAACTAAAGAATAAGAAAACATTTCCATGTTAGAGGAAATGGTTGAAAAAAATTTTGATTCTAGTATCAAACTATAAATTAATTTTTTACATTGTTAATTGTGTGTTAAAAATTACTTAGCAACATAATTCCAATAGGGCAAATTATTACAACCATCACGAAATTACATACCGGTTTTTATATTAGTGACTTTAAATAATAACCTACAAACAGACCAGCACTAAATATAAATAAAAATATTTTTTAGGCCTTTTGTTCACACATACCATCCGTTTTTGCCTTAAATCCATTTTTGGGAACATTTTGGACTGTTTTTTTTCAAAGTCCAAAAACGCATATGCGTTAACACATGGTGCACTCAAGTGTCAATGTGTTTTTTAACAATACATGAGTTTTTCTTCAGCATCCCAAAAAACACTGCATGCAGCATTTTTGGGTGCTGTAAAAAACACATATGCTTTTTCTAACATGGGGCCCTATGGGAAAACGCATGCGTTTTTGCATGGCACATATAGGCGTTTTTGGTGAAAGAATGACTAAGTCCCAAAAGTTCCAAAAACATTCAGAAGCTCAGGGGACACTATTGGCACCCTTAGAAAAACAGATCCGTTTTTCTAAGGGCTTAAAAAACGGATTGGTATGTGTGAGCAAGGCCTTATTGATACCATATTAAAACACTGAAATATAGGATAAAATGAGGTGAGACGATTACACAAAAGTAGAGATGAGCAAACTTTGTTCAAACATGTTCACCAATTTCAAATCTGGACAGAATTTGGCAATGTTCTTTCAGCCCCTCGAACTTTTGCTTAAAAGTAAGAAAATCAGGTTTTGTTCAGTAATTATTCAGATATGTGTGTAGCTTAACTAGGACAGAACCATTAGTGCAAATGCACTAATGATTCTGTTGTATGTTATGCTACAAACACATACACACACAGATCATCTTACATGTCGCATGTTTGCCAACAATGGAAAAAATAGGCAGCTGAGGAAGGCAGCTCATAGCTCTCAGCTCTATCTGTGCTGAGACTGAAAAATACAGAGGAACCCTATGCACTTTTTCCCATTATTTATTTTACATCCTATGATGTCAGGTTGATAGCCATACCCTAATGTGTATGACAACCAAGCACAGACACCATCCAGATTATGAAAATGCAGACTAATTGCAACAGCCAATCACAGATGATCTTACAGAGCATTAGCATCTGTGATTGGTTGCTGCCCGGTCAGTGAAATAAATATGCATTAAGGTTAATGGGTGATAAAGTGAGTGAGAGGAGGCGCGGGAGAGCGGACCTGGAAGAAAAGAAGTAGTGAGAGGCAGGTAGGATGATCTGTGTGTGTTACCCGCCACAGGGCCGTGGGGCTTTCGCAACTAGGCTTTGGGCACTTCTGGGGGAGTCACAGGGGTCAAGACCCAGCTTCTCTGACCCTGAGGATGTTTTGAAAAGTTCTGGGGGATAGGATTTAGGGGATAGGTGTCGTTATGTCACCCGTGGTAGCTGGCTATTGGGGCCAGTGCTGCAGTGGGGGACTTCTTGGGATTCTGGACGGGCAGCTGTGGTATTAGCGCTCCCCATGGGTGGAGTGGTTCCCAAGAGCAACGGTTAAGTCCATAGCGGTGGTAGGCCTTTGGGGTGCAGGACTCAAGGCGCAGAATAACTGACAGACATGCAGGGGCTGTTTCCTTTATCTTTACTGAGGTAGCAGACATCAGGATACAGTCCACAGTTGATGTTAGGAATATGGGTGGCTTGGAAGCAAGTTAAGGTTCTTCTCAACCAGCTGATTCTGAGGCCTCCCTGCTGTGCTCTTGTCTGCTGGTCCTGGCTGCATGCAGCTAAGCTGTGACCCTTTACTCCTGCTGGACAGTCTCTCACTGGTATGGCAGGCAGCTTGAGCCCTTCCCAGGTACCACTTCTCTGTCCACTGTCCCTGGGCTTTTCTATGCTGCTGTTGCTTCAGGTGCTTTGGTGGCTGGGATACTTGGAATCTCCCGTCTTCTGGTTTTGGCTGCTGGGTTTAGAGCACCCTTGTAACCTCAGACTCCGGTGTCTGGTTCTGGCACTCCACTCTGGGGTGAACTGTTAACAGGCTCCTCTCCCCAGGCCTACTCCTCTCCTATTCTATGACCATCAGACCCTGGCTCACGGGTGCCGCGCACTAGCTAGTGAGTATCCTTGGACGACCCTGACACTGCTCCAGTCCGCAGGATGTCTTCCACAGTCCTCCTAGGAACTGAACTGACTAACCCGCCTCCAGCCAGCAATTATAGGGGAGACTCCCCTGAACTCGGATTAGAGCTCCTCCTTCTGGTTTAGAGTCAGGAAGTTGTTGTGTGCTGTGGGTTACCTGGTGTGGATCCCCTACCTTGCTTCCAAGCATGACCTTACCCCCTGAGGGAGGCAAGGCCATCGTGGCAACCGGACTCTGGGATGCCACATGTGTCTGTGTTTGGCAGCTTTTGAAAGAAAAAGAGGGGAGAGTATATAGGGCTTTATCCGAGTTGAAGTACAACCTAATTTAAGGTTCAACTCACCTTCTTCGGTTGTGCAAGTCATAACAGACTATGAAGGCATATATAGCTGCTGCAGACCCCATGTGATGATACCAGTGTTTCATAGGATAGAAGACTACAGGTTAATTCAGCGCCGCCAAAACAAATGGTCACCTGAGGGGCGGAGCTACACGGGAGAGAAAAAAAAACTCAGTTTAAATGCTGCAGACAGGGAGAGAATGATTGGCAGCGGTGGGCAGATTACACAGGCAGGGGGTGTGAATCTGCCCTTGGCTGCAGCCCCTAGCCACCTCCTTAGTGGCTGTAGCATGTAAGTTTTCTAAGTGTATTATCTCAGGGTACAGGGCTGCTCAAGTGCTTATGGACCCCTTGCCTGCATGCTGCAGACATGCTGTATCCAGTGCTGTAATTAGATCACCATGCCTGCTTTGGTGACAGGTCCTCTTTAAGGAAGTTACTAACAAAAATCCACTGCATCCAAATGCCTGATCATGGGCATGGATGCAGAATTCTCCTGCAGACAACACTTGCGTCTCTGCAGAGAGAGAATTGTTGCATCTAGAATGCAGCCGGTCCTGATCATGGGCACTTAGTATTATGCTACATGCCCTCCACACTGCCCTCTCCTTTTCATACTGGGAGTCTACACTGTATCTTCCTATACTTTCCAGTCCTTATACTATGCCATCTCATCAGACTCCCCTTCCTCGCCATACTGTCCCATCCTTGCTGTGGTCTCACACTGTTCCCCCTTGTAGCCCCCTCTCTCCTCCACACTACCTACTCTTTATTCTGTGCCACCTCACATTTTTCTCATCCCATACTTTCTCTTCATTACTTTCATACTCATCCCCCCTTGCTCCCCATACTGTGCCTTTACCCATGCACCTTCACTACTTATACTGCTTATACTGTGTCTGCACCCATCCCCCTTCACTCCTCATACTGTGTTTGCAACCATGAAGCACCCTAATTTCCCATACTGTATCCGCACCCATCTCCACACTCCTCATGCTGTGTCCGCACTCATCCTCCCTTAATTCCCATACTGTGTCTGCACCCATCCCCCGCACTCCTCATAATGTGTCTGCACTCACATCCTCTCGCTCACCATACTGTGTCCACACCCATACCCACCTCACTCCTCCTACAGTGTACACACTTCTCCACACCATATGCCTCATACTGTGTCTGCACCCATCCCCACTGACTCCTGATACTGTGTCCACACCCATTCCCCTTATTCTCTATATTGTGACTGCACCCATCCACTCTCTCTTTCATACAATTTCTGCATCCATCCCCTTCACTCTACATACTATGTCTGCAGCCATTCCACTCTCTCGCTTCCTATACTGTCTTCCACATACTCCCCCCCATACTGTGTCACAACCCATCCTACCCTCTCGCTTCCCATTCTAGATCCCCAAATTCCTCCCCACCATACTATGTCCACATATACACCCCATGAAAGGGGGAGAGGTTGGAGGAGTGTAACGATCAAGAGAGTAATGTAGCAGGATGGCAATTATGAGCAAAAGGTGAACAGGTGAATTAGCCTGTCCCTGAAACTGGGGGTCACTGGCTCACCCTGTCCCCAGAATTAACGGTGTAGGTAAGGATGCCTGAACCACCACCATTGCCCTTTCTCCTGATCAGCCCTAGGCTAAAACCCCTCACCCCCACCCATGGACCGTGTAGCACAGCAATTCCCACAAAGTTTGCCTTCCTGAAATTTAGTGTCCTTGTAGCCCCTCTACTACACATCTTAGTAAAGGATACTTGAAAACGTATTATGTTATGATCACTATTACCCAAGTGACCTCCAACCCGTATATTTGATATGCGGTCCGGCCTGTTGGTTAATATTAGGTCTAACAGTGCCCCCTTTCTTGTTGGGTCCTGAACCAGTTGTGAAAGGTAATTGTCTCTCATAGTTTTCAAAAACCTATTACCTTTGCTGGAACTGCAGGTTTCTGTTCCCCAATGTATTTCAGGGTAGTTGAAGTCCCCCATAATAATGACTTCTCCCTTAGTCACTGCTTCATCTATTTGCTTTATGAGGATATTCTCCTCCACTTCCATTATTGTTGGGGACTTATAACAAACCCCTATCAGTAATTTATTATTTTTTCCTCCTCCCCTTATCTCCACCCACAGGGACTGTACATTTCCATTAGATTCACCTATATTATCACGCAGGATGGGTTTTAAGGATGATTTTATGTATAAACATACACCTCCGACTCGCTTATTTGTACGGTCATTTCTGAACAGACAATAGCCCTGTAAATTAACAGCCCAGTCATGGCTCTCGTCCAGCCATGTCTCGGATATCCCCACTATGTCATAATTATTTTCCAACAAAATCAATTCTAATTCCTCCATTTTGTTGGTGAGGCTTCTGGCATTAGTGTACAAGCACTTTATGCATCTCTCTTTACCTTTATTCCTTCCTAATATATTGACTGTTCTAACCCCACCCCCAATGCCACCCCCAATTTTATTACTTGTGCCCAGGTTACTAATTACACTATCTTCCCCTCCTATACAATGAATACACTCCCCCCCCATCCCTAATTTAAACACTCCCCCAACCTTCTAGCCATTTTCTCCCCCAGCACAGCTGCACCCTCCCATTGAGGTGCAGCCCGTCCCTAGCATAGAACCTGTAGCCAACAGAGAAGTCGGCCCAGTTCTCCAGGAACCCAAACCCTCCTACCTACACCAATTCCTGAGCCACGTATTTATCTCCCTAATCTCCCCTTGCCTCTCTGGTGTGGCTCGTGGTACAGGTAATATTTCAGAGAATACTACCTTGGAGGTCCTTGCCTTAAGATTGCAGCGTAATTCCCTGAAATCATCTTTAAGGACCTTCCACCTACCACTAACTTTGTCATTTGTGCTAATGTGCACCATGACCGCTGGGTCCTCACGACCCATCAGCCGATCAGCGATGTGCTGGACTCGAGCGCCAGGTAGGCAGCACACTGTTCGACAATCCCTGTCTTTGTGACAGATTGCCCTTTCTATTCCCCTAATAATTCAGTCCCCCACTATCAGCACCTGCCCTTCTCTCCTGTTTTCCCCCTTACTGGAGCAGACACTCCTCTGGCTTTCAAAGGTCATACCTTGCTGCAGAAGTGCTATCCCTGAACTCACACCCCATCATTTGCCAACATAGCAAATTTATTGGGGTGTGCCAGATCAGGGCTAGCCTCCCTGGCACACTTCCCTCTACCCCACCTTCTAACTGTCACCCAGCTAGCTACCTCACGGTCCTGCAGCTCCATACTACAATCCCCCCCACATCTATCCCATTGAGCAGCTGTTCAGTGAGCAGCAGACTCCTTTCCATATTGTCTATGGATCTCAGCGTTGTCAGTTGCTCATTTAGATCCAATATCTGGGCTTCCAAATGCACAGCATACTCACATCTTACACAGCAGTATGCACCCTCGACCGGCTGTTCTAGGATTGCATAGATGTGGCAAGATGTACACCGGATGGCATTGTCAATTATGGAGCTCATTTCCTAATGGGGATTGCACCAGACAGAAATGATAAGTAGAGATGAACGATGTTCGATTCGAATAGTTCGCCAATCTCAAATTCGAGTTGATTTTGGCCCTATTCGAGTCATTCGCTGAATTCGAACAATTTGGTTCAAATTCAGCGAATTTCGAACATGTTCGATTTTGGTTCGAAAATGCGGCAGATGCGGTCAGAAAACCACATCTGCCGCATTTTCAGCCAAAATAAACATTCCCTAAAAGAAAGAAAGTGTTAAAAATAAAAAAATAATCAATGCTCACCTGTCCGCGGTCCATCGAAGCCTCCGGCAAGGTCCTGTGCTTATAGGACCTGTGGTGACGTCATGTTCTCGCGCGAACTCCGGTCACATGACCGGAGTTCCCGCGAGAACATGACATCACCAGAAAGCTTAAAATAGATATTTTTATGTTTCGGACACTTTCTTTTATTTAAAGAAAGTGTCCGAATCATAAAAATATCTATTTTAAGCTTTCCGGCAAGGTCCTGTGCTTCTAGGACCTGTGGTGATGTCATGTTCTCGCGGAATTCCGGTCATGTGACCGAAGTTCACGCGAGAACATGACGTCACCACAGTTCCTAGAAGCCACAGGACCTTGCCGGAGGCTTCGGTGGACCGCGGACAGGTGAGCATTGATTATTTTTTTATTTTTAACACTTTCTTTCACCTTTTTTCACTTCCACAATGTATGTATATTAGTGATGGGCGAATCCTAAATTACTCGGAATCGCTTGACTCTAGCGAGTCCGAGCCCGGGACTCGCTACTCGTTGCGAGTCTAGCGAGTCCAATGTTAATGAATGGAGAAGCGAGTAATAGCGAGTAGTGTGAGATTTACAAATCGCAGATGTGTCTCGGAAGCTTCAGCCTGAAGCAATCCTAGTTTTGCCACTGATTTGCATTGGACTCGTTTACTGTGCAAGTAATCGCTGGGAAACTCGCACAGATAAGAGTCCGGCTGTCTGCTCTGTGTGCAGGCTGCCGCAGCTCCAGGGTCCTAGAGCCCGCCTGCTGCCTGATGTAGCAGAGCTGAGATTGTTCTCAGTCTGCTCATTCCCTGTGCATAGACATCTATATCTATGCACAGGGGATGTAGCAGAGAGGACATCGCGTTTTGGACTGCGTCGGACGGAAGAGGATTTTTTTAATTAAAGATGGAGTCCCTAATGGCTTTTTTTTTATTTCTAATAAAAAATTTTCTCTGTGTTGTGTTTTTTTTTTAAAATTTTATAGAAATTCATGGCGGTCATGTCTAATATTGGTGTGACCGCCATAAATTTCGGGCTTAGGGCCAGCTGATAATACAAAGCTGGCCCTAACCTCTATATTCTTGTGTCTGGCCAGGTACAAATAGGCACCTGGGGGTTGGGGGCAGCCCGTCGCTGCCTGCTGGATCCGGCTGGATCCGGCTGGTTCCAGAAAGACCATGTAATTTTTTTTCTGAAAAATCAATAAAACAATCCTAAAAAAGGGACTGCATCTTTATTAACCCTCGCCCATGGTCCAGGGGTTAATAAAGATGCAGTCCCTTTTATTTACATTTTTTTATGGATTTGTCAGAAAAAATTTCGACTGGCTGCCCCCAACCCCCAGGTGCCTATTTGTACCTGGCCGGACACAAGAATATAGGGGAGCCCTTTTTTTTAATTATTTCATGAATTTCATGAAATAATAAAAAAAAAATGCGTGGGGCTCCGCGCAATTTCTATGTCTAGCCAGGTACAGCTAAGCAGCTGGGGGCTGGAATCCGCAGCGCAGGGAGGCCCAAGCTTTCTGGGCACCCCCCACTGCAAATTGCAGCCCGCAGCCGCCCCAGAAGATGGCGCGTTCATTGAAGTGCCATCCTCTGGCGCTGAACCCGCTCTTCCAGCGGCCCTGGTGGCGGTGGCACGCTGGGTAATAAAGGGGTTAATACCAGCTTTGTTATACAAGCTGGTATTAAGCCCGAGATTCTTAATGTCAGGCCACGTTTGACCCAGCCACTAAGAATCTCCAATAAAGCGTTAAAAAAACACAACACAGAGAAAAAATTTTATTAGAAATAAAAAAAAAAAGCCATTAGGGACTCCATCTTTAATTAAAAAAATCCTCTTCCGTCCGACGTAGTCCAAAACGCGATGTCCTCTCTGCTACATCCCCTGTGCATAGATGTCTATGCACAGGGAATGAGCAGACTGAGAACAATCTCAGCACTGCTACATCATCTCTGGGAGCAGGCGGGCTCTAGGACCCTGGAGCTGCGGCAGCCTGCACAGAGAAGACAGCTGGACTCGGCTCGCAAAGTAACATCAGTTACTTTGCGAGTTTCCCAGCGATTACTTGCACAGTAATCAGACCAATGCAAGTCAAAGGCAATCCTAGTTTTGTCAGAGTCTGTGACAAAACTAGGATTGATATTGATTTGCATTGGACTCGTTTACTGTGCGAGTAATCACTGGGAAACTCGCAGAGTACCGAGTCCTGCGAGTCCCTTACTACTCACCGAGTAACGAGTCCTAGCGAGTAGATTCGCCCATCCCTAATGTATATACATTGTGGAAGTGAAAAAGCCCCACAAACTCGGTTTGTTCGTTTTCCAGGGTGTTCAACGGTGTTTGTCGAGCATTCGACGAACATTCGTCGAACACCCCGTCGATTCGGCGAATCGAATCGAATTCGAACACCGGGGTGGTGGCTCATCTCTAATGATAAGTAAAAAAAATTCAAAGTATTAATAAAATACAACCAGCAATTCAGTAATTCCTCTCTTTCAAACTCCCTGAATCCAAGGTCACTGAATCACAAGTGACACACTTACTTCCGTCCGCACTTACGCTCCCAGTCACACTAAGCTTATATCACACTCGCTAGTAAATATGATTAAAATTTTTCTTTTTTCCCTTAGCAGAAAATCAGCCTACAGCTTAGTGTACTTCCAAAAGTCTTTGAAAAACCATGTCACACTGCCTGTGTAATCCTTATCGAACATTTCCCTGTCTAATTTTAAAGGGGTTGTCCGTAGTGATGGGCGAGTCCTAAATTACTCGGAATCGCTTGACTCTAGCGAGTCTGAGCCTGGGACTCGCTACTCGTTGCGAGTCTAGCGAGTCCAATGTTAATGAATGGGGAAGCGAGTAATAGCGAGTAATGTGCGATTTACAAATCGCAGATGTGTCTCGGAAGCTTCAGGCTCTATCTGCTAGGACTCGTTACTCTGCGAGTTTCCCAGCGTTTACTCGCACAGTAACGAGTCCAATGCAAATCAATGGCAATCCTAGTTTTGTCAGAGACTCTGACAAAACTAGGATTGCCATTGACTTGCATTGGACTCGTTACTGTGCAAGTAATCGCAGGGAAACTTGCACAGTAATGAGTCTGGCTGTCTGCTCTGTGCCCTCGGGTCCTGCAGGCTGCCGCAGCTCCAGGGTCCTAGATCCCGCCTGCTGCCTGATGTAGCAGAGCTGAGATTGTTCTCAGTCTGCTCATTCCCTGTGCATAGACATCTATATCATTGCACGGGGGATGTAGCAGAGAGGACATCGCGTTTTGGACTATGTCGGACGGAAGAGGATTTTTTTAATTAAAGATGGAGTCCCTAGTGGCATTTTTTTTTTTATTTCTAATAAAAAATTTTCTCTGAGTTGTGTTTTTTTTAACCCTTTATTGGAGATTCTTAGTGGCCGGATCAAACCTGGCCTGACATTAAGAATCTCGGGCTTAATACCAGCTTGTATAACAAAGCTGGTATTTACCCCTTTATTACCCAGCGTGCCACCGCCACCAGGGCCGCTGGAAGAGCGGGGTTCAGCGCCAGAGGATGGCGCTTCAATGAACGCGCCATCTTCTGGGGCGGCTGCGGGCTGCAATTTGCAGCGGGGGGTGCCCAGAAAGCTTGGGCCTCCCTGCGCTGCGGGTTCCAGCCCCCAGCTGCTTAGCTGTACCTGGCTAGACATAGAAATTGCGTGGAGCCCCACGCATTTTTTTGTTATTATTTCATGAAATTCATGAAATAATAAAAAAAGAGGGCTCGCCTATATTCTTGTGTCCGGCCAGGTACAAATAGGCACCTGGGGGTTGGGGGCAGCCCGTCGCTGCCTGCTGGATCCGGCTGGTTCCAGAAATACGGCGAAACCCACGTCATTTTTTTTCTGAAAAATCAATAAAACAATCCTAAAAAAGGGACTGCATCTTTATTAACCCCTCGCCCATGGTCCAGGGGTTAATTAAGATGCAGTCCCTTTTATTTACATTGTTTTATGGATTTGTCAGAAAAAAAATTGACGTGGGCGTCGCCGTATTTCTGGAACCAGCCGGATCCAGCAGGCAGGGACGGGCTTCCCCCAACCCCCAGGTGCCTATTTGTACCTGGCCAGACACAAGAATATATGGGAGCCCTTTTTTTTTATTATTTCATGAATTTCATGAAATAATAAAAAAAAAATGCGTGGAGCTCCGCGCAATTTCTATGTCTAGCCAGGTACAGCTAAGCAGCTGGGGGCTGGAATCCGCAGCGCAGGGAGGCCCAAACTTTCTGGGCACCCCCCGCTGCAAATTGCAGCCCGCAGCCGCCCCAGAAGATGGCGCGTTCATTGAAGCACCATCCTCTGGCGCTGAACCCCGCTCTTCCAGCGGCCCTGGTGGCGGTGGCACGCTGGGTAAAAAAGGGGTTAATACCAGCTTTGTTATACAAGCTGGTATTAAGCCCGGGATTCTTAATGTCAGGCCAGGTTTGACCCGGCCACAAAGAATCTCCAATAAAGGGTTAAAAAAAACACAACACAGAGAAAATTTTTTATTAGAAATAAAAAAAAAAGCCATTAGGGACTCCATCTTTAATTTAAAAAATCCTCTTCCGTCCGACATAGTCCAAAACGCGATGTCCTCTCTGCTACATCCCCTGTGCATAGATATAGATGTCTATGCACAGGGAATGAGCAGACTGAGAACAATCTCAGCTCTGCTACATCATCTCTGTGCACAGGGAGAGCAGCCGGGCTCTAGGACCCTGGAGCTGCGGCAGCCTGCAGGCTGAGAGCAGACACAGAGCAGACAGCTGGACTCCTTACTGTGCGAGTTTCCCTGCGATTACTTGCACAGTAACGAGTCCAATGCAAGTCAATGGCAATCCTAGTTTTGTCAGAGTCTCTGACAAAACTAGGATTGCCATTGATTTGCATTGGACTCGTTACTGTGCGAGTAATCACTGGGAAACTCGCAGAGTACCGAGTCCTGCGAGTCCCTTACTACTCGCAGAGTAACGAGTCCTAGCGAGTAGATTCGCCCATCCCTAGTTGTCTGTGCTTTTGCTATAATTCATGTGTGTATCTAGGAAAATGTTGACAGTTTGTAATTTACATCCTGTCAACATTTTGCAGGGTTACCCAGATATCACTATATTGCATCTGCAGGAGATGACCTGGGGGCATGTGTGTTTATGAACTGTTCGTTCAAACCCACTCTCCTATAAATCCTCCCCACACAGCAGCAAGCCCTTTCCAGTGTTAGTATGCCTGCCCCCATCCCATTTTCAGCATGCATTGCCTGCCCTCCCTAGCTTCAATATGTCTGCCCTTCCAAGGGTCAGTATGTTGGGCCACTCCTGTCTTGGTATTCCCACCCTCTCCAGTCTCCACAGTATGCCTGGCCATTACACACTGGATTCCCCTATGTTGTCTTTCATAGAACTTCCCCATTGCAATGAGAGTGGTCATTTCTGATGCACTGTGATGAATCTGCAGCAACTGCTATCAGTGCTGTACATTAGCGATCACCTTCCACTGTGACAGCACTAATATGATGAAGCGCTGACGTCTCTTAGGCCCTGCACACTCTGACCTCACATCCCCACCCTATCAGTGAAGCAGAATGAATGAACTGCTCAGTATAGAGTGGGCAGGGTCTAAGAGGCATCGGCGCTTCATCATATCAGCGGCGGCACAGGAGAAGGTGAGCGCCTACACACAGCACTGACAGCGGTCATCTCAGAGATGCGAATTAATCACAGTGCCTCAGAGATGAACACTCTCATTGCAATGTGGCAGTTCTAGCAAAGACAACATAGGGCAATCCAGTGTGGAATGGCCGGGCATACAGTGGAGACTGGAAGGGGCGGTAATATCAAGAAAGGTGTGGCTGGACATACTGATACTGGGAAGGGTAGGTATATTGAGACTACAGTGGGCGGGCAATGCATGCTGGAGATGGAAGGAGGGCAGGAATACTGACACTAGGAAGGGCTTTCTACTGTGTGGGGAGGGCTTGTAGAAGAGTGGGTGTGAACGACCAGTTCCTAAACACACACATCCCCAGGTAGTCTCCAGCAGATGCAATATAGTGATATCTAGGTAACCCTGCAAAATTTTGACAGGATATAAATTACAAACTGTCAACATTTTGCAGCCTAGAGACACACATGAATTATAGCAAAAGCCCAGAAAACCCCTTTCAATTGAATCCTTCCAAAGGTTTCATTTTTTTACATGAAACCAAACAACATGCCTGTGTATTATATGGACTTTCTTTTGATTTGGCCAATGCTTACCATATATATAGGTTCAACATCATATGTAAAAAAGTGAATATTAAAGGGAACCTGATCCCTCCAAATCACCCCCAACCCTATGAATACCTGTCCCTGCACCCTGAGACATCCATTCTAGCGGTCCTTTTGTGTAAAAAATGAGTGGGTTAACATTGCCAAAAAGACCTTTATCCACTTACAAATCTGTGATTTCTTATCCTTGAATAAGTCTCACAGGGCGTTCCCTGTGAGACTCTAAGCCCGCCTGAGCCGCTCATTATCACGCCCCGATGGGCGTGATAAATAATCCTTCTCCTCCTAGCCCTGCTATATGGGCGTAATAGCCGGTGTGACGCTATTTGCGTCACATCCGGTCATGGTGATTTTAGTACACCCTCTAGGTGTATGCCGACCTCACCATGTGCATTGTGCATGCGCGGCTTTTGCTTTACACCTAAAGGGTGTACAGACGTCACCATGACCGGATGTGACGCAAATAGCATCACACCGGCTATTACGCCCATAGAGCAGGGCGAGGAGGAGAAGGATTATTAATCACGCCCATCGGGGCGTGATAATGAGCGGCTCAGGCGGGCTTAGAGTCTCACAGGGAACGCCCTGTGAGACTAATTCAAGGAGAAGAAGTCGCAGATTTGTAAGTAGATAAAGGTCTTTTTGGCAATGTTACCCCACTCATTTTTTACACAAAAGGACCGCTAGAAAGGATGTCTCAGGGTGCAGGGACAGGTATTCATAGAGTTGGGGGTGATTTGGAGGGGTCAGGTTCTCTTTAAGCTATTGATGATAATAATACCTAGGAAATTATGAACTGAACCATCCATGAGTCATCCTGTGAAAAAGACTAAATTATGTTGTAATGTATAACTACTAAACAGTGTCTGCGAGCAATGACAAAAATAATTTTCTATGTTCTGTTCCCAGAAGATTTTTTTCTCTAGAACTCATCATAAGCTATTGCTAAGCCCTTGGGCACGAGAACATTTTTATGTAACATGTAGGAAAATGATTAATTTAAAAACAAAATGCAGTGTAACACTGTTAAATCAAGCTAAAAAAAGATAAGTTCCTAGGTGTTCAAAATTTTGAACATGTTCAGCGTCCATTAACTGTGTTGTCTAAACTACCAAAAATATAATATATTGAACATGTATATACATTACATCCTCTAGCTAGAAATCTCTGCCCAGCAGAAGAAAAGTAAATGATTAGAATAACCAATAATACAACTCTGATCCATTTTTCTGATATACATTTCTTCATGAGAGCTTAGAGATCAAGCAAAGCATAGAGAAGCTGTTTAATATGAGTATTATTTTATTTATATCTATATTCTTACAAGTCTAGGCCTCCTAGGTTTATATAAAACTGCATTTCCACATGATGGTTTATCATAAGATTTATTAAATTATTATTTTTTTTATATACAGATTAGTAGTTGGATATTTTCACTTTAAAATCATTCTAAACAATGATTGTGGCCATTAAGAAATCATCAAAACACCCACCCTACACTTTATATGGCTCAATAATCAATGACTCAAAAATGATACATTTTCAAGTTGCAAGAGATCACTTGCAATCAATCTACCATTGTTACTCATTGTTAAAGGGAACCTGTCCAAACCATGGGTAGCATTAATCAAAGCCTGGCATGATTGCAGACAGGTACATTTTCTGTAGAACACTTCATTATAGTTAGAAGATCTGGCCGGGATCATAGACAGAACTCAGTAAGGTGGAGAAGCTCCCCTGACGAAGCTACCACCCCGGTAGCGATACGCATGGGGTATGGTACTGGCTGGGGGTCCCCTCATTTGTGACTGGCCCACACTACATGTGACTGAACTCACTGGACACAGTGTGGTATTTTACTTATACTACTGGGCACTAAATCAGGCTATTAATACTTTTTGACACTGTCTGGTGTCAATAATCTTGATGACCAGCATTTGACCTAATGATGCTCATGTTTGTTAGCCTGAGAGGTTCATATTGCTGCCTCATGCCTATTTTGGTACTGTAAGTTTTTAGTGTGTGCACTATACTTGACTTATACTTTAATATCTTGCTGATTCTTATCTATTGATCTACCTTGTATCCTCCATTAGATGGATCCTATGAGACATGTTATACCAATGGTTGAATACCAATCAACTGCCATATGTCCTTCAACATTAAGTGGGTTTATCTTATATTTAATTATTATGAGCAGCATTATTTCTTACTATTGAAGGAGTTTACTCCTGGTCTAATTTTTGTAACCTATATTTTGATAACCTTGCTGCTTTGCATTCAATATTTGCACCCACTATCTGGTTGCGTCCAACCTGACAAATCATATCTATGAATAGATTAGTACAAACTGGTAAACCAATCCCATTTATAATTCTTGTACTTTGAGTTGATCAATACCAGCAATTTCACTTTTGACCACTGTAGGAGTTGTCTGTTAATTTGGGTGCACAAATCTGTTTTTGTATAGCTTGCATTATATACCTATATATATATATATCACTGTCTTTTTTTTGTGGTATATCCAGCACTTGGATGTTCATTGTATCATACCTAAGATCTACAAAAATATTGGGTTTGCAGCCTCTAACTTTGACTGTGATGTGATATGCTATTATCCCTAGAACGCGCAACCATAGAAATCTACACTTTCACATACCTGGGGCCTTTTAGGGCTGTGTGCAAATAACATGGATTAACTCAAATAGAAATACTTTTCAACATTTATTTGAGATGTGAATATTTCCAAACAATATAATTATGTGCATAAAACAAAAAAAGTAATTACACCGGCTTAAAATATGTGCATTCTATATAATTCCTTGTATATATATATATATGTATATTATTCAAGGAAGTCCGACCTCTGGGCACTGGGGTCTGGGTGGTGGGGAGATAGAAAGAGAGGGCGCAAATCTAAGTGTAGATTATAATGTATGGTGATAGATAATAGGTTTTATGCTCACCCTTTTGATGTCTTTATTTTCTCATGTAACAATTCCTTGTGTGGTCACTTGGTTGATCCACTCTTTAGTGTGCTTGCCTCCTGGTTTGCAGCTACGTCCCAGAAATGACAGAGCTCCCAGCCCGGAGTCTGTTAGGTGTGTCCAAAGAAAGAGATTATCTGGTGTATAGACAAGCGCTCCCAGGTCCAGAAAGACACCATCCAGATTCTTCTTATTTTCCAAAGAAGTAATTTATTCCATTAGTAATGTAGTAGAGAACATCACAACGCGTTTCGGCTTTACAGTAAGGATAAGCCTTTCTCAGGTATACCTGGATCTTTCTGGACCTGGGAGCGCTCATCTATACACCAGATAATCTCTTTCTATATATATATATTATACAATAAATAGGAGCAGCAAAGTGTGCTGGTTATCCTGGGTGCAAAGTGACCCACACAGTCCTTTAAGCGTAGTTATATACATACAAATGTCGCAGCACTTCTATGGAGATGTTCAGTTGGTGTTTATTCCAGCCTCAAAAGGTACAAATAGCAACGTTTCAGGCACCAATGCCCTTAGTCATGTGTTGGTGCCTGAAACGTTGCCATTTATACCTTTTGAGACTGGAATGAACACCAACTGAACATCTCCATAGGAGTGCTGCAACATTTGTATGTATATATATGTATATATATATATATCTAGAAAAAAAAATCCTCTGCCGCACTCAGCTACTACCAATGTGCAAACATGCAACAAGCGGTATATATTTGAGGAAAAAATTTAACAACTTACGTTTTTTTAAAAAAACTCAAAAATCTTATTTTTTTATTTTCTTGGGGTTATTGGTACACACATCGGCTAATGTCCGTTTGCTCAACAGCCGCGACAAGGCGACTCCAGGTCTGTTGAGTCCTAACGCTGACATCCCTGTCCTCCTTTTCCTCCCTATCCCACTCTTAAGTGGGTGGACACCATCTCAACCTAAGACCACCTGTGGGTGATGAGGGTGCAAGTTGCAGTCATGGAGCCAGATTCTCCATTCGTTATACACAAAACAGAAAAAAACTGCACAGCACTCACAGACATAATGTGAACTGGTGCCAGCTGGGACACTGGGTCAAACAACTAGAAAATATTTCTCTGTTTCTAGTTGTTTGACCCAGTGTCTCTGCTGGCACTAGTTCACATTATGTCTGTGAGTGCTGTGCAGTTTTTTTCTGTTTTGTATGTATATACAGTATATATATATTTTTTTTTTTTTGTCTAAAAGTTTTTTATATAAAAGTTGTAGTAAACAGAAATATTTATTTTCAAGAAATTTCCTTTTCTACTTTACTGATTACCCCAACAATTTTCACATATTATTTTTCCGATAGAATGTTCCTTGCAGACATTTTGTCCACAAGTAGTATAGAAACGCTCAGATTTCCTTTCCTTCTTTGCTGGACAAATATAACAGTGCTTTCTTTTTTTTTCTCTTGGCTCTGGATGTTCCTGAAAATGTATACCACATCGGATCATATCTTCCGTAATTTGACTTGGCAAGCATTTCGTGTTGCTTTGCACCATCATGGTAGTCATCAAAAGTTCATAGCAAAGTTCCATCAAGAATAGACGTCTCTTGTCCTTCCTGTTGGCATGGAATTCTGGATGAGTTTCACTATAAACAATATAGCTATTGAGGACTGACACATCAAGGATATAATAAAAAATGACTACAGGCCAACGTTTTGTCTGCCTCTTGCACAAATACTCTCCAATCATTTCATCCATCTTGTCCACACCTAATTTTGTTTTATTATAATGCAGTTTGATTTCAGGTTTCTGTTTCCTGTCATCTGTGTCAATACTTCCATCATGATGCATTACTCAGTAATATGACACATTTTTCTTTCTTTGCTTTATAAGATACCAGGGTCGTTTGATTGCAGAAACCAAAGACACTCTCATAAAGTGGTCGCTTGGGATTGTGCTTCATGATTGGAGGAATTTCGCGGCAGTTTGGCCTCATAGTACCAAAAAGTGTGAGTTTCTTCTGAAGCAAAAATTTGCCCAGTTCCAGATTGGTAAAGTTATATTTTTTATATTGTTATATTTTTTTCAGAATTGAAAATTGGTACTTCAAGTGTTTTTAATACGTCAGAACATAGGTCTTTCTGGACTGGAGCATCAGCTTCTTTGCCACAGTAAATCAGACCATTCATGCCATAATAGCTTGTAGAATCACACATCCAGAAAATGTTTATGCCATACTTGGCAGGTTTAGTGGGCATATATTAAATGAATTTGCAACATCCCCTAAAGGCAAGAAGTTGCTCATCCACTGTCACATTGTCATTAGAATGGTAAAGCTTTGTACAGTTTTTGATGAAAGATTCCAGATGTAGCTAATAGGGGCTAATTTATCTGTTTCCAACCTCACAGGACGAGTTCTCTTATCATCAAAACGAAGGCTTCTCCGAATATTCAATTTCTCAAATCTATTGACTGACATTGTAGCTTTGTAGTGTGGATCTGAAAAAGGGTTCAGAAATAATTCTCTGATTGGAACATCGTACAATTTTGCCCTGCCAGAAGAGTAAGAGCAATTTTACCATATAGTTCCTCTTTTGTTATATTTTTCCATGTTTTTTTTCCTCCTGAAGAGATATGTTTCCTTCCAAGTTAGTACACAAAACGACCTCATCTGCAATATCATCTAAAAAAAATTTACAGAAAACATCTCTTTTGGACAAGAATTGGGGAATTTCTACAGCATCTTTAGCATCTCTCATAATATTATGCGATGGGGTGCATCCAAGAAACCCAGCAGTATTGTTCCAAAAAACATTAGTTTTGGATGTTCTATTTGTACATTCTGCTGGATCCACTACTTCTTCATGATCTGAAGAATCACTGGACGATTAAGTAGAGACATTAGCTGGTGGCATGTACTCTTCATCGGACAAAGAAAGTTCACTGTCTTCATCACTATCAAAAATGATTGCCTCGATTTCTTGGTCAGTCAAACCCCTGGATGTAGACTCTTCCATTGTAACCTTAGATATCAGTAAACTAAAATGACAAAAAAAATTATTACAATCAGGGTTGTGCACTCTTTGTTAGTGTGTGTGCTAAAGGTAAAGTGCAAACCCCCTCCTCTTACCTTCAGCAGGTCACCACTTTCTTTTAGGTGCAGTAGAAGCCTCTGGATTTTTGAAGCTCAGAAAGTTTCTTTTTCCAGAAACAAGAAAGCTGACTCCTTCCTCCAAAGTCTCTTCAGCAAGTAGCACACAATGAACAGGATGTTGTCTGTCCTCCTGTTACTGTGTGTTCATGACCTGCGATGATGTCCCTCCCAAGATCACATGACCATGTAGTCATGCAGAATCCACACTCTTCCCAGTAACAGCAGAGTCATAAAGACTGAGTAAGGCTAGGGTCACACATAGCAATCCGTTTTTGGAAGTGATTTCCATGACCAATCTATTTTTTTTGGGGTGCTTTTTGAGTTACCTGTACCCCTGAACATTTTTGGACTTAGTAATTTTTTGACCAAAATTCTTGAAAAAATGGATCCGTTTTTTTAAGGCAGCAAAAAAAACGGATCCGTTTTCCCATAGGGCCCATGTTAATTTTTTTTTTTTTAAACAGCCCCCAAAAACGTTGCTAGCAATGTTTTTGGCTCAAAAACGTTCCTAGCAATGTTTTTAGGTGCAGAAAAAAACGTCAGTTTTTGGACTTAGAAAAAAAAAATCCAAATTCTGATGCCAAAAACAGACCAAGGGCTTATGTGTGACCCTAGCCTAATAAATACAAAGTTTTCCCCAGCAAGAGTACAGACAAAAATATTGAGGATCACATGTAAACCAAGTACAGGCCTAAAAGGCCCCAGGTATGTGAATATTGGGTAGTCCCAAAAAAGAGTTGTTTTACCGAAATGCCTATAACATAAAATATATGAACAACTGGAAATAACTAACAACTAAATACCTGAGGAATACCTACAGTTTCAAAATTCTAACTAAAGTAATCTTGCAGAAAATAGAAAACAAGTGACATAGCCAGCCTGCGAAGCCCCAGGTATGCGTTCAAGGGTTAAGCATATTTGAAACAGTGCTTATTATTGTCATTATTTGATATACAAATTGTGATCTTTTGGTTGAATTCCATTGCAACCATTTCAACTCCACAGTTATAGGTCGTGTCATTTCTCTGATTGATGACAATTGTGTCACTATTTAAGTGATTGTAAAATTTGGCTATTATTTTAACTGTTTTTAATATGTCTACCTTGTCCGCATATGTGTACATAAAATTTGATTATACTTTTTACTCTAAGGTGTGCTCCCTATTGTTGATATATGCTAAGTCTGTGCCTTTATTTCGGGATCATAGCCAGAGACTAAACTAATCTAGCTCTTCCTAGCAGTGCTGTTGGTGATCGACCGCAATCTCCTTATGTACACATGAGTGACCTGTCAATCAAAAAGTAAAGAGCCAGCCAGGGGTGGCTCTGTAGTAGTCTCATATATGGTCCCCAGATCTTCTAATATTTTTTCTAAAAATCCTAAAGCTGTACATATGTTTGTGTTGTCTTGGGTTCTTGGTACTGCAACTCAGTCATATTTACTGAAAGTGCCAGACGTCAGACCCCCAATGATCAAATATTAATGGCTTGAAAAGGGGGAGGACTAACATCCCCTCATACCGATAGCCCCGCCTGTTTCATGACGCGGCCTCCCTCTCAAAACTGGAGCCAGGCCAGAGGGGGCGGGCATAATTAATTAGAGGGCGGAGGCATCAGCACACAGCCCCGCCTATGGCTCGAAAATGAAACTGCCTGGAAAGCACGTAACTATAAGCTCCATTCTGTACTTTAACACTTAGTTTGTGACACAAAAAGGGAGACCTAGAAAACAGGGGTGCAGGGACCCCTCTATATAGATACGGGGGAAAAGGGGGTGAGTTTGGGGGTCATGCATGGAGCTATGAGGAGCCCGTCACATGTGGACATTGTAGGAGAAGCCCAACCGAGTGGGCGTACGGTCTTTAGGGGGACTAAGCCCCCCTAGAGACATCAAGCAAGCATTTATTTATTAAATTTATCTATTTACAATACAGAGAACAGTTTGCTCATCCCTGCTGTTGCAGGGATGAGCAAACTATGCAGTAGCCTCATTGCTCAGGATTACACATCCTGAGCAATCCGGTTACTGGAGTGTGGTATTCTGCACACATTTTCCAAACAAAATGTGTGTAAAGGCAATTGCGTTCACCGCATCCGGATCTGGATGTCATGAACGCAATTCTATTTTTAAGTGTGACCCTAGCCAATCACATATGCTTATCCTCAAAGAAGCTGTTGAAGTCTGAGACAAAAATCTGCAGTCAATATATGTGATTCACAATAACCTGGTATTTCTCATGAGAGTGGGACATGTTCATCATCTCTCAATAGAACTGTATAGGATAAAACTAGTTGACTCTATGCAAATCGCATATGTGTTGGCTTTACAATCTATTCCCTCAGCTGCTAAAATCTTCCCCTTCGCGACTGCTTGCTTGCATCGGGAATACTGGGTGTGCATGCTGTCACGATTTAACAGTCTGTGGTCACACAAAATGACTAGAGACTTTTGTCCCAAACCTGGATAATCCCTTTAACATCTTTGTTTTCAGATTCATGCAATCACATGGCAGTGACATGTCACTGATGTTTTTGATGAAGAGGAGTGGTAGAAGAAAGCAAGGGAAGACACAAAGACCTGTGTGGGGAATTGAGGTTGGCAGGTGGCTGTACAATGACTTATGAGGGCCTAGAACCCATGGAAATAATGAATTTTATTACTTTAATCTCGTCTAGGCCCTCAAAAGAAGGCAGCAAAATAGAAGACATCTGAAACGTGTGTATCGATCCACTCACCACATGTTTTGAATGATTCAGTTCTCCGCTGGAAATGTACTAGAAAAATATTATATACAACTGTTTTTCATCCCATCTGAAATGTAGCTGACCTAGGCCAAGGCATACTTATTTTTAGATAGTTGCAATGCTTGGTTATGCCTCAGATTTGCATGCTAGCTATGGCTTTACAATCTATTCCCTCAGCTGCTAAAATCTTCCCCTTCTTGATTCCATTTATAAATCTCGACAAAACTGTTTATTGTTCTTCACATTGAAGCAAAGAATTAATACAGCTTGTTTTCTGAGCTGTTCAGTTGGCCTGAATACAATAGCACCAAGAAACAGAATTCTATCAATTTATCTGCAAAAGCAACAGCAATTTCAGTAGCGTTTCAATTAATTTTCTGCAGTGGATTGATTAAAATTGATTAGCACGAGAAGGACAAATATGTTCAAAATTTTAGAGCTAATCAAGTTAATTCAATCCTAAACCAGCAGGAGAAACAGCATGTACTCCTTGAATGGTCTCAGGTAGCGGAGTGCATTGAGTACGTGAGGACGGTAGATAAGTCAGTGGGGGTCCATAATTTAGTACCTCATGTCAATAAGATGTGTGTCTTCTCCCCCTGTATTTTGTCATTGTACAGAAGCCTTGGCGACCTAAATAGATCATGCTGTTTCTAGTAAATACATAAGGTGTGCAACCCATTAACTCTGTCTGCAGTTTCTAGCGAGAGGAATAGAGATTGTGACATATGATGAAGCAGCCTGTACATAAAACCCCTTCAAGGTTTGGCAGAAAACCTTCTCCTTTTCCTTTGTACATGGTAAATATTCCATCACATTTTGTTTCACTGATGTTACTGCTGTCTCTTTGTCTGTATGTCTATCACTTATATAAGAATACTGTAAATTGCAGCCATTAGCAGTGTTAGGTACATAAATTGCACAGGTTATCAAGTCATAGTACGAATTTCAAATTTCAAATATATTCTATATATTATTATTTTACCGTCAAAAATAATTCTACGTGATTGATTCAAAGAACATAAGCAGCTAACTGATTAAGGCTGGGTTCACATTTGCGTTTGGAACGTAGTGTAACATAACGCAGCCAATCGCATGTGCACTGCGTTGCTATGTTTAACATGGGAATGCATAGTAGCTGCTTTTGGCAGCATTCGGTTGCGGTTGCGTTCAGATGCACATAATTTGTGCGCCCTCCGAACGCCCTCGGAAGGCAGCCTGTTGCATTTTTTGAGCGTTCATGGGCACTTGTTTTATCAGCAAGCGCCCGCAAGCACACGCATAATGCATGGATCTCAATGGATCCGCAGTGTCTTTCGCATGACAGCGCAGGAGAATGCTGCAGTTCACATTGAAATCTCTCCCAGTGGCCAATCAGTGGTCTCGGCGGTGGCCAGGAGGAGGAGATCTCTGCCGCTGATCTTCGCCAACCGGCCACCGCCAAGAATGATGATTGGGTGGTCGGGCACCATAGGCCAGGGTCACACATACCATCCACTTTTGGCTTAAATCCGTTTTTGGGAACATTTTGGACATTTTTTTTTTCAAAGTCCAAAAAAGCATATGCGTTAACACATGTGCATGTGCGTTTTTCAAAAACGCATGCATTTTTATGCAGCAGCCCAAAAATGCTGCTAGCAGTGTTTTTGGGGTGCTTTAAAAAAAAGCATGCTTTTTTTTACCATGGGGCCCTATGGGATACGCGTGCGTTAACGCATGGCACATACAGGGACCATGCGTTAACGCATATGCCATTTTGGTGAAAAAATGACTAAGTCCAAATATTTTCAAAAAAACGTCCAGGACCTCAGGGGACACTATTAGCACCCTTAGAAAAATTGATGCGTTTTCTAAGGGCTTTAAAAAGCGCATGGGGATGTGAGAATCTCCACTGTGTTCACATCAGTATGGCAGCATTTGCTCTGCGTTTGCATCTGCATGCCCTCCGCATGCAGACACAAACACAAATGTGAAGGCAGCCTAACAAAGATGTTCTTGTATTTTTTATAGAAACACTTGTGCTTGTGTAAAGTTTTGATTTTTTTTCACTTAATTGCACATCTTTTGTTGATAAATTGTTTCTACCCTTAGGTTTCGTTAAGCATTTTGCACTGTTTGACCATTAAGTTCAATTCAACTTTGATGTAATTTTAGAAAAAGCCGAAGTGAAATCAAAAGAAGGAAGAAAAGAAAGAAGCTCAATGGCTATGTTCACACACAATTTGCGTTTTTTTAGCACTCCTAAAAGCACTTGCGTTTTTTTAAGAGTGCTAAAAAATGTCCCTTGTGTGTCTGAAAGGATTTGTCACGTTTTTGGACTTAGTCATTTTTTCACCAAAAACGCAGGCAAAAACGCAAGCGTTAACGCAGGGTGCATAAATGTGCCTTTTAAAAACGCATGCGTTTCCCATAGGGCCCCATGTTATAGAAACGCATGTGCATTTTCCCAAAAACGCATGCGTTTTTTTAACATGGGCCCCTATGGGAAACGCATGCGTTAACGCAGGTCACATATATGCACCTGCGTTAACGCATGCGTTTCCCATATGGGCCCATGGTTAAAAAAACGCATGCGTTTTTGGGAAAACGCACATGCGTTTTTTTACAGCACCCAAAAACGCTGCATGCAGCGTTTTTTGGACTGGGGGACAAAAACGCAAATGGAGCTGAAAAAACGCCTGTACACTCAAATGTACCCTGCGTTAACGCACCTGCGTTTTTTTTAACAGCCCAAAAACGCAGGGATGGGCAAAAAAACGCATGTGTGTGAACATGGCCTATGACTAATTCTCAGGCTAGGGTCACACTTAAATATAGAATTGCGTTCACCACATCCAGATCCGAATGCGGTGAACGCAATTGGCTTAAGACAACCAGCAATCCGGGAAACCGGATAGTTTGCTCATCCCTGCTGCCACAGGAAAGAGCAAACTGTTCTGTGTTAAAACTTTTAATTTTATTATTAAATGTTGCTATAATGTCTTTCTTTTTAAAAGCTCAAAACCGGATCAGGTTTTTTAAAAAAAAAACGTAAATGTGACCCTAGCCTCAGTAAAATTATTCTGCAACCAACAGTCGTCAGTGCAACAAAGAGGTTTTAGAAGAAAAACAGTGCAACATTTTCGATGTAACCCAAAAGAAAATTAATTATAAGCCAAAACTACATGAAAGTAAAATACTCACCCCATTGGGTATCCATTCTGTTAATATTGGATTATGGGCCAACATACCACTTTACTTATGTGGCTGTGTGTGCTCAGCACTGCAATAGAGTCATTATGTGGCTAGCACAGTTTGGCCTTTTTTCATAAAACAATTGCTGGGCACAGTCATTTGGAGTTCTGTGGAGCACAGTGTATACCTCCTAACTTTAAAAAGACAGGAGGAAGGATGCTAAGCCACTTCTCTAACTTTGCCCAGTCCTTTTCTCACAAAGAAACATTGCTCCCACTGATACCCATTAGAGTTCACATAAAGTATAGTACCACTTTAATGGTCTTCCACAGAGTTCCCACACAAAGTATGATTCCTCCTTATGGTTCATTAGCCCCCCTCAAACACATATAGAGTAAATGTGCTATAGTACCTTCCCCTGCACAGTTTGATGCTACCACAACTCCCCTACAGAGAATAATGCTCACTATAGTCCCCCACCATCATACAGTGTTATGCCCTTACTGTAAATTTCTCCACACACAGTATGATACCTATCCCACCCCAGGGCTGGGTACTCGGATCCCGGGTGTTAGTTATGGATGCTGTAAGCGGTGGCCGATTTCCGGGCGGATGTTGGTGGATGCCAAAAAAAGGGGTTAAATAAAAGAATTAAAAATAAAAATAAAATTAAATATTCGTTACGCCACCTACGGTTTCTGGTGAATGCACAAGCACTGCTGCAGACCTCCGGGGGTGATGGATGGGCAGCCAGATGATGTTGTTCCCCACAGGTGGAGCGGAGCCCCCTGGGCAGTCCTCTGAAGTACTGGTTGTCATAGTTGAAAGGAAACACAGGAGACTTTCTAGGTCTGTACGGGTATTTAATGGTGACTTTCAAGCAGTTTACAAGGTGCACAGTCACAGGTAGCTGGCTGGGTAGTCACCAAAGAATGCCAAGTCTCTCTCAGGACCTCACGGTGTTCCTTCAGGTTTCAACCTCTGTCCTTCTCACTCACTGTGGTCTCCTAACTTCCATGCGCAGCCCTACACGGAGCCCTCTTACTACCAGGCCCACGGGTCTGTTAGAGGTTTCCCTTCTCTCTAAGGGGTGGGATACTGTTTAAAAGGGGCTCAAACCCTGGACGGAGTTCCTAGTGGGGACGTGCGTTGGACTGAGTCGTGGCTATCTGAAGGCCCATGACCCTCTGGTTCAGGGATAGACATCTGCACCGCTCTCAGAGCCGGTCCTCTGTTTTTGGACTGGGTTCTCTCCCTGAACGATTATCAGTATGGTCCAGCACTGGGCTTTCTCAAGCCAGTGACCCCCCTTCTTGTCTGGGTTGCCTTCTTTTACAGGCACCCTCCACTTCACTCTCCTCACGACTCCCTCTCTGCCACTCTTCTTATTCCACCTCAGCTCCTCCCACAGGGACCAGAAACCCTGGTTACAGGTTAAGGCAATCAATCCCCTAGCTCTAAGTGTATGAATGCATACACAAGGGAATCAGATTATCACTACCATCCTCTGGTAACCGGGATACCACACATGCTAATTTGAGTGTAGAACTTAGTGGTGCAATGACCAGTGGGGCGCCACAATACCCACATAATACCTCATACACAATATAATGCCCAAATATTCCTCCACACACAGCATGATGCCCCAAGAGTACATTCCTCATAAACAAAGTTTAATAACTCAACAGCCAATCACATATAGTATAATACTCCCATATTCTGCACACATAGTATATTGCCTCAAAACATACAGTGGGTATAGAGAATATTCAGACCTATTTCAATTTTTCAATCTTTGCTTCTTTACAGCCATTTGGTAAATTCCAAAAAGTTATTTTTTTTTCTCATTAATGTACACTCTGCACCCCATCTTGACTAAAAAAAAATGTCGAAATTTTTGCAAATTTATTAAAAAGAGAAGACTGAAATATCACATGGTCATAAGTATTCAGACCCTTCAGACCCATTTCTCAGTATTGAGTAGAAGCATCCTTTTAAGCTACTACAGCCATAAGTCTTCTTGGGGGTCTTCTTGGGAATGATGCAAAACGTTTTTGTGGATTGTCTGCCATTCTTCTTTGCAGATCCTCTACATTTCTGTCAGGTTGGATGGTGAATGTTGGTGGACAGACATTTTCAGGTCTCTCCACAGATGCTCAATTAGGTTTGGTTCAGGCCATTGACTGGGTCAATCAAGAATGGTCACAGAGTTGTTCTGAAGCAACTTCTTTGTTATTTTAGCTGTGTGCTTAGGGTCATTGTCTTGTTGGAAGGTGAACCTTCGGCCAAGTCTGAGTTCCAGAGCACTGTAGAAGAGGTTTTCATTCAGGAAATCTCTGTACTTGACTGCATTCATGTTTCCATCAATTGTAACCAGTCAACCTGTCCCTGCAGCTGAAAAACATCCCCATAGCATGATGCTACCATCACCATGTTTCACTGTTGGGACTGTATTGGGCAGATGATGAGCAGTGCCTAGTTTTCTCCACACATACCACTTAGAATTATCACTAACAAGTTCTATCTTGGTCTCCTCAGAACAGAGAATCTTATTTCTCATAGTCTGTTAATCCTTCATGTGTTTTTTTGCTCTACGTGGGCTTTCATATGTCTTGTACTGAGGAGAGGCTTCTGTCAGATCACTCTGCCATAACGGTTCGACTGATGGAGCGCTGCAGTGATAGTTGACTTTGAGGAACTTTCTCCCATCTCTCTACTGCATCTCTGGAGCTCAATAGACACCTGGATAAGGGGAAGTGATATGCTCTAACCGGACTCACTTGAAGCCGTTGGTGCCAGAAAATGGACGTCTAGAATCTACTCAGATGCAAAGAAGTATATGAAAAATCTGGCACCTGACTTAAATCTTCATTTTCTCATATGCTTTATATTAGTGTTTCCTAGGCATAAAAAAATGGTGCAGAGGGAATGCAGTCCCACACCGCTGGACGCATGTGAGATCAACGTTCTTAGTCTACAGCATGACTCATGCAGTAAACTAAGGACATTGATCCAAAACGGGTCCAGCGGTGTGGGACTGCGCTCCCTCTACACCATGTGTTTTTATGCCTAGGAAACACTAAAATAAAGCATATAAGAAATTGAAGATTTAAGTCTGGTGCCAAATTCTTCATATACTTCTTCATCTCTGGAGCTCAGCCACAGTGATCTTGAGGTTCTTCTATACCTCTCTTTCACCAAAGCTCTTCTCCCATGATTACTCAGTTTGGCTGGACAGTCAGGTGTAGGAAGACTTCTGACCATCACAAACATCGTCAATTTAAAGATAATAGAGGCCACTGTGCTCTTAGGAACCTTAAATACTGCAGAAATTATTTAGTAACCTTGGCCAGATCTGTGTCTTGCCACAATTCTGTCTCTGAGCTCCTTAGGCAGTTCCTTTGACCTCATGATTCTCATTTGCTCTGACATGCACTGTGAGGTCTTATACAGACAGGTATGTGCCTTTCCAAATCAAATCCTATCAGTTTAACTAAAATTACAGCTGGACTGCAATGAAGAAGTAGAACCATAACAAGAAAATGGTTAGCATGTGACTTAAATATGAGTATGCACTAAATATAAAGAAGTTGCTGCAACACTGAACACAATATGCTAGGGAATGAGCTAAATGGCTATACATGAATTGCAGGATTGTCTGTGCAGCTAAGAAATGCATATGTGATAAATGAACACAGTAAATACTGTACTGGAATCAATGAATTGAGAGATTTAGCTTCATCACTAACGCCACTGTGAAGAGCCCGGTAACTACACCAAAGTGCTCTCAATCTTACCGGGTCCTAATCTGACACTATGTGCGGTCTACATTGCTAGGAAGTGGTTTATATGCCTGTGTAGTGCAATTAAAAAACCAGCTGGTAGTGGTCTGAACCAGGACCAGGGCTACAGTAAGATGGAGGTGTGGGTGTAGCTACTGGGCTAACAGGGTTAACATTTATATAATTACCATACTTTTTTGGACAATAAGAAACACTTTTTTCCTAAATGTGGTAGGAAAGTTGGGGCGGTTGTCTTATAGTCCTTGTGCTATAGTGCTTGTCTCACTGTAGGGGGCAGCGAAGGTAAAGTGGGTCACAGGAGGCAGAAGGAGGATTTCTGCTGCAGCAATCCAGAGGCTGGGGCAAACATGTGTGTCTGCTATTAAAGAGAATGAATATCAACAGTTCCCCACACCTATAATCCTGGCCACCTCTTGGCACTGAAGCCGGCACCAAGACGTTAGTGGGATTATGTGTGTGGGGAGCAGCAGGGCCGTAGTTGCCCTTAACTAGAAAAGAAGGGAGATACAAGAGGCGCAGATTGTGCCCTATCAAACAGACACTATAGTTCTTATGTGGATTATAAGTGTATCCACTCACCTTTTATGGTTGTGAGACTCACAACCAGTTTAAAAGCATAAGGCAGCTGCTGCAGAACCTCCACCAACGCCACAAAACCGCGGGAAATCAGAAGATAAAACTGGAATGGTATCCACGGTCCGCGCTGCTGCTCTTTATCCAAGGAATCCACAAGAGGTTATTACCATCAAAAGTTCTTTATTTCATCACACCAACGCGTTTCGGTGCTGTCCCAGCACCTTCCGCATAAAGAACTTTTGATGGTAATAACCTCTTGTGGATTCCTTGGATAAAGAGCAGCAGCGCGGACCGTGGATACCATTCCAGTTTTATCTTCTGATTTCCCGTAGTTGCCCTTAGGCACTTGTGGACATGTGCCTAGGGTGCCGGAATTCGGGGAGGCTGGCGCCTGAGCGTGTTTTATTTTATTATTATTTTTTTTGGGCTCCAGGCCGGCCGGGTCACCGTTCCCCCGTCATCGGGCCCGCCTTAGCTCCCGTCACACCCACCTCACCTCAGTCTGTTGCTGCGATCCAGATGCGGAAGGGTCAAGGAGGAGGAGGAGCCCTCCAAGGAGGAGATTTGAAGTTCCCGCGGAGTCCCGGGCAGCACATCGCCGCCGCCGGCTCAGCTCTCACGCTCAGCGCCGGTATGTGTGTCTTGTGATGGTGCCTCATTGCCAACCGTGCTGCGGTGCCACAGTGTGGATGCATGAGGCTGACGAGCTGCCTGCAGGTAGTCTGCAGATTGCAGCATGATTGATGGTGGCAGCTCAGCAGCTAGTACTGTCTTCTGTGTCTGTGCTGTGCACAGACAGTACAGCCAGTGGCAGCAGTGGCAGCCTGAGCTGAGCACAGACTGCTCTAACTCTGATGAGTCTGACTGTGTGAGTGTGACAACATGATGGTTGTGGTGGTCAAACATGATGGCAGCAGCAGGGACAGGGAGGGACACACTGGGGTGTGAAACCCAGACCTGGGGTGCAGCATTGCATATGGGCCATATGTGCTGCAGAGCCTGCTGCAGCCCAGGTCTGTGTGGGCCGCTCCCATCCCCACTTCCCTAACCCCATATGCAATGGTGCAGTGCCTGCTGCAGCCAGGTCTGTGTGGGCCGCTCCCGTCCCCACCTCTATATGATATGGGGTGGGGGTGGGATGACAGCAGCCCCCAAACACAGACCTGGGCTACAGCAGGCACTGCAGCATTGCATATGGGGGTGGGGATAAGAACAGCACACAGAGATCTGGGCTGCAGCAGGCACTGCAGCATTGCATATGGGGGTGGGGGATTGGGATGGGAGTGGCTCACACAGAACTGGGCTACAGCAGACACTGCAGCACATATGGCCCATATGTAATACTGCAGGCCAGGTCTGTGTGGGCTGCTCCCATCCCCCCAACCCCATATGCAATGCCACAGTGGGACAGAGCTAATCCTTTGCACGTCTGCTGTATTCAAGATAGGACTCTGCGGTGCACAGTTCCCTGCTTCCAGGGCGATATACTCTGCTGGAGGTCACTGCCATCAGTAAGGTATCCCCTGTATTATGGGTAGAGGACAGGGTCGTATTTGCCCTTAGGAACTTGAAGCATTTCATTTAGGGGTGGGGGTGGGAATGGCCCACACAGACCTGCTGTAGCATGCAATATGGGGGAGGGGCAGCCCATAGAGCTGCAGCATGCCAAATGGGAGGGGGGCGGCCCACAGACCTGCAGCATGGGCTGTGGAGTTGGAGTCAGAGACCATTTTGGTGGAGTTGGAGTTGAAGTCAGTAGAAAATGGACCAACTCTGACTCCTAAAATATATAACAAATTGGGTACAGTCATCAGTTTTTTGCTCCATTTGGCATGCAAGTGCTACGCGAGTGTCCGACATATTTCTGAGATTCTCAGATCACATCCGTGTGCAATGTGGGTTTTTTTTCAGCAGCTATTAACATCATTTCCAAGACAGGCTTACCAGTTTACCATCTAAACTCAGAAAGCCCCACTACACGTTGCAAAAGTGTATAAAATGTGCATACAAATGTGGGGTATTAGTTGGTATTTTGGTCAAAACACATACTTCAAGGGTCTTCACACTTGCAAGTCCCTATCTTAATTGCTGAACCACAGAAAATATTCAAAAATAACTCACTATAGCCAACCTTATTCTAAATACATATACTAATGCATTACCAATGTTAAATGCGTTATTAATAGGCTATTGTTCAGACATGGTGCATATATTCATGCAGTGTTAACTAGTTCGCCACACCTGGTGCTAATAGGCTCCTGTTCAGACACTATGTGTGTATCTTACCCATCTATATGACACTCTTTATGCAGCATCATTAATGTGCATTATGCAAGCAGCTGTTCCCCTCCATTGAAAGGCTGTGAGTGGTTGTTCCATCTGCACGATGCCTCCATCTCTACTTTGGGAAGTTCTCGGCATCCAGTTTGTGCATTTAGTATTAGGTTGGCTATAGTGAGTTATTTTTCAATATTTTATGTGGTTCAGTAAATCTCCTTGAAGGTCTTTTGCATTCAAATGGGGTTTATATTTGCCTCTCTAGCAATCCTATGAGCAGCTTTCACTGATATTTTGCTTGGCCTTCCAGACTTTATCTTGACTTCCACTGTTTGTGTCAGCTGTCATTTTTTAATCTAATACAAAAAACCTTGTCCATAAAACGTGTAAGTACTCTGCAGTAAAAAAGTTTAAAATTCAAGTGCAGTAAAAAATATATAAATAACAGGGTACTTGGTCCATACGTTTTTTGCGCATAAAATGTACTTCAAGCTGCTTCACCTCTTCACGGTGTACCCATATCGAAGCAGTCCTATCTGTTGTATTAAAAACCTGATCAAATAATGTGTATCAAGTGAACAAGGTCCAAACAGGTCCAGTGTCCGATATGGACTGAGGTTGAAAGCAGCCTTTTGTGTGCAGAGCCCAAGGTGAGGGGCGGGGAACTCACATCTCTTGCTAGGCAAGAGGCAAATTTACAGAAAACTAATGAACCCTGCACACAAAGAAAGTGTCTGTGTGAACACGCTCACGCCGCCAAACAATCTAATACAAAAAACCTTGTCCATAAAACGTGTAAGTACTCTGCAGTAAAAAAGTTTAAAATTCAAGTGCAGTAAAAAATATATAAATAACAGGGTACTTGGTCCATACGTTTTTTGCGCATAAAATGTACTTCAAGCTGCTTCACCTCTTCACGGTGTACCCATATCGAAGCAGTCCTATCTGTTGTATTAAAAACCTGATCAAATAATGTGTATCAAGTGAACAGGGACCAAACAGGTCCAGTGTCCGATATGGACTGAGGTTGAAAGCAGCCTTTTGTGTGCAGAGCCCAAGGTGAGGGGCGGGGAACTCACATCTCTTGCTAGGCAAGAGGCAAATTTACAGAAAACTAATGAACCCTGCACACAAAGAACGTGTCTGTGTGAACACGCTCACGCCGCCAAACAATCTGAATTTTTTAATGACATATCAAACTGAGGAAAGGGCAACTTGAAATCACTAAAATGTTAAAGATTATTTTTTTTTTGCCTAAAATACAAAGGAAATGTGTAACTTTATGCATTTTAGAGTTGATTTAATCTTCAACTTGTTTAACTGTTCACAATAATGGTAATTTTGACCACGTGTGCCCAAACATTTGTATGCCGCTGTATTGTAACAGAAGAGAGCTTACTACATTGAAAAAGTAGCAGAACCAAGGCTACTACCACCCCTGTCAAAAATTATGGAATCACAGAGCTCGGAGGATGTTCATTCAATTGTTTAATGTTGTTGAAAAAAAGCAGATCACAGACATGGCACAAAACTAAAGTCATTTCAAATGGCAAATTTATGGCTTTAAGAAACACTAAAAGAAATCAAGATAAAAATGTGGTAGTCAGCAAGGGTAATTTTTTTCTGACCAAGCAGTGGGAAAAAATTATGGAATCACTCAATTCTGAGGAAAAAATATGAAATCATGAAAAACAAACACACACAAAACAACACTCCAATACATCACTTGTATTTTATTGCACCACTTCTGGCTTTAACAACAGCTTACAGTCTCTGAGGCATGGACCTAATGAGTGGCAAACAGTACTCATCATCAATCTGGCTCCAACTTTCTGATTGCTGTTGCCAGATCAGCTTTGCAGGTTGGAGCCTTGTCATGGACCATTTTCTTCAACTTCCACCAAAGATTTTCAATTGGATTGAGATCCGGACTATTTGCAGGCCATATCTGCCGCGACACTACTGTGTATATAAGAAATGTAAATTAATGAGTGGCACTAGAGAAAAGATGATCAGACTGAATTGTGCAAATGTATAATGCAGTAACTGCCCTGTGCTAAATTTGAAAATCAGAGGTCTCAGTCTCATTAGTAGCCACTAAGGATCAAGCCTGGCACCCACTTCAAGGAGCCTCCACTGCCAGGTCCTGACACTATGCCTTAGTGAAATGGTGAAATGTGTGTAGGCTTATATGTCCATGGATGTAATTAAAAACAGGAATCAGGTGTGTGCTAGGACCTCACACTGGTGTCCAAGAGTGGATACCAGACTTGGACACCAGTGTGAGGTCCTAGCACACACCTGATTCCTGTTTTTAATTACATCCATGGACATATAAGCCTACACACATTTCACCATTTCACTAAGGCATAGTGTCAGGACCTGGCAGTGGAGGCTCCTTGAAGTGGGTGCCAGGCTTGATCCTTAGTGGCTACTAATGAGATTAAAACCTCTGATTTTCAAATTTAGCACAGGGCAGTTACTGCATTATACATTTGCACAATTCAGTCTGATCATCTTTTCTCTAGTGCCACTCATTAATTTACATTTCTTATATACACAGTAGTGTCGCGGCAGATATTCAATTCTTGTAAGTATTATTATTTTCTGCCAGCACCTACATGTAAACGGTGATGCCAGTCTTATACTTTTTCACATATTGTCTATTTTGACTGAGCTCCCAGTATATATAATTTTCCCTTTCTTTCTTTTCTTAGTCTGGTATCCACTCTTGGACACCAGTGCGAGGTCCTAGCACACACCTGATTCCTGTTTTCAATTACATCCATGGACATATAAGCCTACACACATTTCACCATTTCACTAGGGCATAGTGTCAGGACCTGGCAGTGGAGGCTCCTTGAAGTGGGTGTCAGGCTTGATCCTTAGTGGCTACTAATGAGACTAAGACCTCTGATTTTCAAATTTAGCACAGGGCAGTTACTGCATTATACATTTGCACAATTCAGTCTGATCATCTTTACTCTAGTGCCACTCATTAATTTACATTTCTTATATACACAGTAGTGTCGCGGCAGATATTCAATTCTTGTAAGTATTATTATTTTCTGCCAGCACCTACATGTAAACGGTGATGCCAGTCTTATACTTTTTCACATAGTGTCTATTTTGACTGAGCTCCCAGTATATATAATTTTCCCTTTCCTTCTTTTCTTAGTCTGGTATCCACTCTTGGACACCAGTGTGAGGTCCTAGCACACACCTGATTCCTGTTTTTAATTACATCCATGGACATATAAGCCTACACACATTTCACCATTTCACTAGGGCATAGTGTCAGGACCTGGCAGTGGAGGCTCCTTGAAGTGGGTGTCAGGCTTGATCCTTAGTGGCTACTAATGAGACTAAGACCTCTGATTTTCAAATTTAGCACAGGGCAGTTACTGCATTATACATTTGCACAATTCAGTCTGATCATCTTTTCTCTAGTGCCACTCACTAATTTACATTTCTTATATACACAGTAGTGTCGCAGAAGATATTCAATTCTTGTAAGTATTATTATTTTCTGCCAGCACCTACATGTAAACGGTGATGCCAGTCTTATACTTTTTCACATATTTGCAGGCCATGACATTGACCTTATGTCTTCTTTCAAGGAATGTTTTCACAGTTTTTGCTCTATGGCAGGATGCATTGTCATTTTGAAAAATGATTTCATCACCCCCAAACATACTTTCAATTGATGGAATAAGAAAAGTGTCCAAAATATGAATGTAAACTTGGGCATTTATAAAAGATGTAATGACAGCCATCTCCCAAGTGCCTTTACCTTACATACAGCCCCATATCATCAATGGCAGTGGAAATTTGCATGTTCTCTTCATACAGTCATTTTTATAAATCTCATTGGAACAGCACCAAACAAAAGTTCCAGCATCATCACCTTGCCCAATGCAGATTTGCGATTCATCACTGAATATTAGTGATGGGCGAGTCCTAAATTACTCGGAATCGCTTGACTCTAGCGAGTCCGAGCCCGGGACTCGCTACTCATTGCGAGTCTAGCGAGTCCAATGTTAATGAATGGGGAAGCGAGTAATAGCGAGTAGTGTGCGATTTACAAATCGCAGATGTGTCTCGGAAGCTTCAGCCTGAAGCAATCCTAGTTTTGTCAGAGACTCTGACAAAACTAGGATTGGCATTGACTTGCATTGGACTCGTTTACTGTGCAAGTAATCGCTGGGAAACTCGCACAGTAAGGAATCCGGCTGTCTGCTCTGTGCAGGCTGCCGCAGCTCCAGGGTCCTAGAGCCCGCCTGCTCTTCCTGTGTGTAGCAGAGCTGAGATTGTTCTCAGTCTGCTCATCCCTGTGCATAGACATCTATATCTATGCACAGGGGATGTAGCAGAGAGGACATCGCATTTTGGACTACGTCGGACGGAAGAGGATTTTTTTAATTAAAGATGGAGTCCCTAATGGCTTTTTTTTTTATTTCTAATAAAAAATTTTCTCTGTGTTGTGTTTTTTTTAAAACAATTTAATAGAAATTCATGGCGGTCATGTCTAATATTGGCGTGACCGCCATAAATTTTGGGCTTAGGGCCAGCTGATAATACAAAGCTGGCCCTAACCTCTTTATTACCCAGCGTGCCACCGCCACCAGGGCAGCTGGAAGAGCGGGGTTCAGCGCCAGAGGATGGCGCTTCAATGAACGCGCCATCTTCTGGGGCGGCTGCGGGCTGCAATTTGCAGCGGGGGGTGCCCAGAAAGCTTGGGCCTCACTGCGCTGCGGATTCCAGCCCCCAGCTGCTTAGCTGTACCTGGCTAGACATAGAAATTGCGCGGAGCCCCACGCATTTTTTTTTAATTATTTCATGAAATTCATGAAATAATAAAAAAAAAGGGCTCCCCTATATTCTTGTGTCCGGCCAGGTACAAATAGGCACCTGGGGGTTGAGGGCAGCCCGTCGCTGCCTGCTGGATCCAGCTGGTTCCAGAAATACGGCGAAGCCCATGTAATTTTTTTTCTGAAAAATCAATAAAACAATCCTAAAAAAGGGACTGCATCTTTATTAACCCTTCGCCCATGGTCAGGGGTTAATAAACATGCAGTCCCTTTTATTTACATTGTTTTATGGATTTGTCAGAAAAAAATTTCACGTGGGCTTCGCCGTATTTCTGGAACCAGCCGGATCCAGCAGACAGCGACGGGCTGCCCCAACCCCCAGGTGCCTATTTGTACCTGGCCGGACACAAGAATATAGGGGAGCCCTTTTTTTTTTATTATTTCATGAATTTCATGAAATAATTAAAAAAAAATGCGTGGGGCTCCGCGCAATTTCTATGTCTAGCCAGGTACAGCTAAGCAGCTGGGGGCTGGAATCCGCAGCGCAGGGAGGCCCAAGCTTTCTGGGCACTCCCCGCTGCAAATTGCAGCCCGCAGCCGCCCCAGAAGATGGCGCGTTCATTGAAGCGTCATCCTCTGGCGCTGAACCCCGCTCTTCCAGCGGCCCTGGTGGCGGTGGCACGCTGGGTAATAAAGGGGTTAATACCAGCTTTGTTATACAAGCTGGTATTAAGCCCGAGATTCTTAATGTCAGGCCACGTTTGACCCGGCCACTAAGAATCTCCAATAAAGGGTTAAAAAAACACAACACAGAGAAAATTTTTTATTAGAAATAAAATAAAAAAGCCATTAGGGACTCCATCTTTAATTAAAAAAATCCTCTTCCGTCCGACGTAGTCCAAAACGCGATGTCCTCTCTGCTACATCCCCTGTGCATAGATATAGATGTCTATGCACAGGGCATGAGCAGACTGAGAACAATCTCAGCTCTGCTACATCATCTCTGTGAGCAGCCGGGCTATAGGACCCTGGAGCTGCGGCAGCCTGCACAGAGCAGACAGCCGGACTTGGCTCGCAAAGTAACAGCAGTTACTTTGCGAGTTTCCCCGCGATTACTTGCACAGTAATGAGACCAATGCAAGTCAAAGGCAATCCTAGTTTTGTCAGAGTCTCTGACAAAACTAGGATTGCCATTGATTTGCATTGGACTCGTTGCTGTGCGAGTAATCGCTGGGAAACTCGCAGAGTACCGAGTCCTGCGAGTCCCTTACTACTCGCCGAGTAAAGAGTCCTAGCGAGTAGACTCGCCCATCCCTACTGAATATGACTTTCATCAGATCCTCCACAGTCCACGATTGCTTTTCCTTAGCCCATTGTAACCTTGTTTTTTTCTATTTAGGTTTTAATGAAGGCTTTTGTTTAGCTTGTCTGTATGTTAATTCCATTTCCTTTAGACGGTTTCTTACAGTTCGGTAACAGACATTGACTCCAGTTTCCTCCCATTCGTTCATTTGTTTTGTTGTGCATTTCCTGTTTTGGAGACATATTGCTTTAAGTTTCCAGTCTTGATGCTTTGATGTCTTCCTTGGTCTGCCAGTATGTTTGCCTTTAACAACCTTCCCATGTTGTTTGTATTTGGTTTGATTTACCCTCTTTTAAGAGTTTGATAATCCTCTACTTTGTTTCAATTTACATCTGTCATGTTGAAACCATGATTCATGTCAGTCCACTTGGTGCAACAGCTCTCCAAGGTGTGATCACTCCTTTTTATATGCAGACTAATGAGCAGATCTAATTTGATGCAGGTGTTAGTTTTGAGAATGAAAATTTACAGGGTGATTCCATACTTTTTTTTCCCTCTGCTTGGTCTGAAAAAAGGTACCCTTACTGACTACCACATTTTTTATCTTGATTTCTTTTACTGTTACTTAAAGCCATAAAGCTGCCATTTTAAATGACTTTAGTTTTGTGCCATGTCTGTGATCTGCTTTTTTTCTACAACATTAAACAACTAAATGAACATCTTCCAAGCCCGGTGATTCCATAATTTTTGCCATGGGTTGTATACATATATTGTAACAGAACCACGTTTACTGCATAGATAAAGTAACAGAGCCAAGCAAGACTATAGGAGGAGTACATTAACAAAACTAAGATTTCTACCTATATACAGCAGCATCATAAAGTTTAACATTACCATAATCACCTGATTTCACAGCTTACCATTGTAAACTGCTTTGTTTTTAACAGAAATTCATGCTGGATAAAAGTGGTATGTCATCCATTGTTGCCTGCAGTTCTAATACCTGCTTGTTGGCATTAAAGCTAGCATAATCTAAAAATACAGTGCTGTTGCTTCACTAGAAAGAATACAGCGGACTCAAGTTTTTATATTCATGATTACTGAGATCGCCTGCTGAAATGATTGATAGCTGTGGCTGTGTTCAATATCATACAGTTAGAAAAGTCAATCATGTGTCTAGTTTATCCTTCATATGTACACATACACACAACCATATACACTAATGCAGTTATACATTAGCACTGCAAAAAAATATGGAATGAATGCTGGCAAGCCCAATTCGGGTAAAGGATGTTGTAGGCACATATCCTATAAATGTGTGAGGGTACAAAGGGTGCAGTGATAGTTGTGGAAGGCACAAAACTGGAGTATGGTAATTGTTGATGTAGGTGTTTTATTATGGACTAGATGTGGGTCCAATGCTATCGCATCGGGAGGGCTGTGACATCACGATGGGGGCAGGATCTGTGGCGCTGGGGGCAACAGCTGTCTTTCCCCCATCTGCTCATGAATATTCACTGCATTGACTGGCAACAGTGAATTACAGACACACTCTCCCGTGAGAGTGTCTGCGATTGACTGTTGAAATTAGATTGCATTTGCACAATCTGGACAGTGTCTGTACTTGGTTCCCATACACACTAGTGTATGGCAACCAACTTGTCATGATAGTGTGAAAAATAAATGAGTAATGGTAAAAAAAAAAAAAAATAAAGCAAACAACTGCGAACTACTTCCCTCAGCTGTCTAATTTTACCTTGGCTTGCCCCCAAAAAATGTGCAGGGCTTCACCCAATTTTTAATTGCTAGACAAGGTAAAACTAAGCAGCTGAGGGCTGGTGTTTTAAGCATGTGAGGGCCCACAATTATTGAGCCCTTCCACGCTACAGAATAGCAGCCCACAGCTAACCCAGAAATTAACGCATTTATTAGAAGTGCATATTCCTGGTGCTTTACACGGCTCTTTGAGTTGCCCTAGTGCCGGTGGCAAACTGGGTAATAAAGGAGTTAATGACAGATGATGATTGACAGCTGTCATTAAGCCCTGCATTGATAATGTCCGGTGTCTTCTGATACCTGCTCATTACCAATCCATTAAGTGAAGTGTTAAAAAGATCACACACACAGAAATTTTTTTTTATTATAATAAAAAACACAGACACATCTTGACTCTATCTTTATTACTCTCTCATACCTATCCACTATCCTCTGCTATGTCTTCCCTCGGGTGGCCATGTTGCAATCTGAACTCTGCTTTATCAAGGGTTGCAGTGAAGAACAAGGCATCCTGTCATTGCGGCCTCCAAACACTGAATGAGAACCCAGAGAGCTGCAGTCGGGTAAGCGGTGACTCACTGATGGCACCTGAGGACAGCTCAGGTAACCATGGTAATTCCTATAGTTAGCAGTTACCATGGTTACCTGAGCTGTCCTCAGGTGACATCAGTGAGTGCTGTCTGTGCCTCTTTGTGCTCCACTATGGAATGCTGTTTCTCCTTATTTCCTGCTTATTTCCTGGTTTTGCGTTCCACAATGGAACGCAATCTTTCTTTTCTCCCAATCGGCTACTCCCCTTCTGGCCCTATGCATCCCACTGTGGAATGTGTGGGAGGCACGGCAGTAATTAAGAAGATAGTGGTGGAATGAGTAACTGGGCATGCATGCTGGACTAGTGCATGCCCAGTTACTCATTCATATCCAGACGTTTAGTGTCTGCAACAGGGATGTCCGGGGACATATTTCATGAAATAATAAAAAAAATGCTTGGGGCTCCGCGTGATTTCTATGTCCAGCCAGGTCCAGCTAGGCAGCTGGGGGCTAGAATCCGCAGTGCAGGGAGGCCCAAGCCTTCTGGGCACCCCCCCGCTGCGAATGGCAGCCCACAGCCTCCCCAGAAAATGGCGCGTTCATTGAAGCACCATGTTCTGGTGCTGAACCCAACTCTTCCAGGGCCCTGGTGTGGTGGCTCACTGGGTAATAAAGGGATTAGGGCCAGCTTTTTGTTATCAGCTGGCCCTAAGCCCTAAATTCATGGGGTCACGCCAATATTAGACATGACCGCCATGAATTTCTATTAAATTGTTTAAATAAAAAACACAACACCAAGAAAAAATATTTTTATTTGAAAAAAGAACAGAAACACACTTAGGGACTCCATCTTTATTTAAAAAAAATCTTCTTCCATCTGACGTAGTTCAATCCAGGGTTCTTCTTTAGCTCTGCTACATCTCTGGTAGAGAACCTCCACCAGAGATGTAGCAGAGCTGTGCACCCATGGGAAAGTTCATGTGAGTTCATGCAGGCAAGCATGAACTCACATGAACCTGACAGCACTGTTATTTCAATTGTGTTCATTTGAAAATCCAGGCGGGAAGGCATCAAAAAGAGAAAACCGGTTTGAAAACCGGATTCTCTTGGATTGCCCCGGTCCGGTGCATTCCGGGACCATAGAGCCCCATGTTATGGGGCGCCGGATTGCACCGGACTGGTACAATCTGGGAGAATCCGGTTTTCAAACCGGTTTGAAAACCGGATTCTCACGGATTTTACCCGTCCGGTGCAATCTAGCGCACCATAACATGGGGCTCTATGGTCCCAGATTGCACCGGACCGGGGCAATCTGGGAGAATCCGGTTTTCCCTCAGCTCCCTGCTGGCCGTGGTCGGTTCTGCGCTCCCAGGCTGCCTGACAGCAGGATCCTCCGCTCCACCCGCAGGCTCCCCACCTGATCCTAAGGTAGGATAGGGTGGGGAGGAGGTGGGGGAGTAAGGATCCCGCTGTCAGGCGGCAGGGAAGTTATCAGCGGCTGTCAGCATTGTTTAAAAGCCGGCGGCTTTTAAACAAAGTGGGGAATTGCAGGTTTTTCCTCTGCTGCCAGACCTCTTTATAGGGTCCTGCAGCAGAGGAATTGCATTTCCCATTGATTTACATTGGACTCGTTACTCTGCAAGTAATCGCAAGGATACTCGCAGATTAATGAGTAGCCCAAATACCCTACTATTCGGCGAGTACCGAATAGTAGCGAGTATACTCGCTCATCCCTAACGTTAACGCATGCATTAACGCATGCGCTGAAAATGAACACAAATGTCATGAAAATGGCAAGGGAAAATAAAGGATCCTTTAATGCATCCTTCCGACGGATGCAAGATCCCAAGTCTGACCCTAGCCTAATACAGCTCTTCAGTTTTTCAGGCAGTCATTTCCAAATGAATACCTGGCCACCACTTCTTTCAGACAGGGCATGAATGCCCCTTTTTTGGAATCTGGTGGGTGATAGATGATAACTTCTAAATATTGGAATAAGGCTAGGGTCAGACTTGGGAGCTTGCATCCGTTGGAAGGATGCATTAAAGGATCCTTTTTTTCCCCTTGCTATTTTCATGGCATGTATGTTCATTTTTAGTGCATGCATTAACGCATGCGTTTTCCATACTCTCCCATGTTAAAAAAACAAATGTGTTTTTGCAAAAGCACTACAAAACGCTCCATGCAGCGTTTTTGGTGCACTTGCAAAAACGCATAGCGTCAAACGCATTGCAGTATTGCAATGTGTTTTTTGCAATGGGGCCTATGGGTGCATTAACACACGCGTTTTTCAACATTTGCACATGAAAATAGCGCATGCATTTAGCAAATGTATGACGCAAGTCTGACCCTAGCCTAACCCTTTAAAGAAAATCTGTCAGCAGATTTTAGATACTTCATTTGACAGTAACATAATATAGGCAAAGAAACCTTGAATCCATTGATGACTGGATGCACCCATTCTAACATATTCAAAGAATTTAGTTTTAAAGACAGAGCAGGGCTGAGATGGCTGCCCCTGCCCCACCTGACTCGAGATTGTGCATTGACAGTGAAGTGTCTATTGCAGCGTGTGATAAAGTAGTCCTGTAATGGTAAACACAGGGTAATAAAACCTTTAGTTCAAGTAAACTTTGCTTTTTGCTTTTTTAACTCTTACAGCCCCATTTCCTCAACTTATATAGCAAAAGCCTGCTGACAGCTTTCTTTAAATATTTACTTAACCCCATATGTCAAGAAAGCAGACCAGTTCTTTTGAATACTTTCAAAATGGAAGTTGATCTGTGCATTAATACTATAAAGTATTTTCCTATTGAATGTTCTATAAAGTGTAACCACAATTAAAGGAAAGCGTTCAAGATTTACATAGAAAATGTTGGTGTTCTCTAAAATGGATTTAAGAACACTTAGCAGCTAAAATAAAATATGCATGGTGCAGTCTGTAAAAGAAATCTATACTCTTCAAAATGTAATATGACTTTCCAAAATATAACTATTACAAACATATCACCACACATAAACAGCTAATAATCCTCCAATAACTTCAGAAGAGTGACATTCTTCAATTCCTTACCAGTCAAACCTCAGAAAATACAGCCATTTGACTTACGTCTTGACTCACTTTATGTGTTTGTCGATTAAGAGCGCCTTCTGCACTGCTACTCTCAGAACCTGTATATCACATTTTGTCTGTTCAGTGGAAGTATCTCTCTCCTAACATGGTTACCTGCAGAAAAATGAATGAGAGTAAGATGGATCTATTTAGTTAAGTGTAAATCCTTCACTGAATTCAAGTATGTTATTCAACTCAGCAATGCACATCATTTGATATATATTCTGCTGCCAGACTGGCTAGATCTGCTCTATAGAGCAAACAGAAGAAGAAAACTTATAGCATTATAGTGCAAGTGAATTCACTTTCATTCTTTTTCATATAAAAACCATATATTTAGCAAGAGTAAAAGTAACCTATTTTCGAAGACCAATATGGGATCCTGACATATCACAGTAAAACATACAGGAAGACTTTAGCAGGCTCTGCTTTAAAACCAGAGTATAGAAAGCCCAGTAAATTTTGACTTAACGGGGTTGTCCAATACTCATACAACCTTATTTCATTTCCCATATTAGCTCCCATTAAAATAAAAAAGCTTATACTCCTCTGCCGTGCTGACTCTGTTGGGGAATGAGAAGGGGTTTTGTTAGAACTTCTTTTGCATCACATATAATAATGTATTTGTACCTATTTTCTAGCAAAATTTATTTTAAGTCTGCCAGTATACCCATTACTTATCATCAATGCACAGGACCAGAAATGACGCACATGGCGCGCCATACCAGGAAGGAGGCCTATAGATTTCAAACACTGGGATTGCCCTTGGAAATTGGGTTATCACGTGCACCAGGTCATGATAATCCCGAAACGAGGGGAGACATGCACCGGTAGAATGCCCAGAATGACTACACTCTGAAGACACCATCCTTTATTACCATGCGAACATGTAAGTTATAAAATGAATTTTTTCAGCTATTACAGTACAGTATTAGGTCAGAAAGGGATGATTAGGGATGTACTAGGAGGCTACAGGGACAAGTAGTGATAGGTTTGGGGCCATAAAGTAGCTAACACTTCCACTGTCAGGAAACAACACATGTGCATAGCCACAGTGGCCAGATTGTGACCCTATCTTTTTTATTTACTCATATAGTAATAGGTGCATATATCATTGTGAAGGGAGGAGGAGCAGAATCGGCTGAGAAATCGCTTATTGTGATTGCTGGGTCCTGTGTAATCAGCTGGGTATAGAAGTGTTACTTGTCATTGTAACCCTGCCTCCAATGATGATAAACCTTGCCACAATCCTTAAAGGATAGGAAGTATGAGCCTATATGCATCACTGCAAAATGATCAAATACTTTTTTGTTTTTGTTTTTTGTTGTTGCTTCTTTAAATAAAAATTGTGATATCAAAAGAAAACATTGGCAAAATTTGTTAAAAATATACAGTACATGTAAAACTAAATTTTGTTTTAATCAATAGATGGTTTTTGGGTGATAGCTTTCCTTGAAACACATTTATGGATGCAACTTTTTAAAACCTTTTTGCACAATAGCTCTCCATTGCCTGTGTTGTTTAGCTAACTAAGCTAAAATAAATTCTAAATAAAGAAGCCAAGAGGTGAAACTTGGAGTTTGGCTTGTGATCTGGAAACTATTTTTATTTGTAATATTTTTCCCCTTCCATCCGCATCTAATTTTCATTTTTGAGCTTTTGCTTTTTTCCCTCAACAACTTGCAAGAACTACAACATTTGGATTTTTCCAAGAACATAGCCAACATAATCATATAAGGTCTTCTTTTTTACAGGATGAGTTGTAGTTTTGAATGAAGCCATTAGTTTCAACATTTAAAGGGAACCTGTCACCCCACGGCATTTGAAACTATGCCCACCAGCATTTACATGATGTAAATGGGGTTCTAGTAACCCCTGTATGTGCCCAGACTGGCCATTCATACTTGAAATATGAACTTTTATTTTTTCCAGAGCTGGTCTCCTATTTAGACCGGTAGGATGCTGTTTAGACAGGGTGGATGGTTTTATCACCGCCCCTCCAGGCTGCTAAACCTGCCCTTTAGTTTTCAAATTTCCCACTCCTCCTCTGGCCAGCACAGTGAGTGACAGCCGCACTTACGTCAGCACAGTGGAGCGGGTGCCCGCGGTGCACTGAAGTGGCGATGTCTTGTGAGACTTCACAAATCTCGTGAGATATCAGCACAGACAGGTGCACCTGCGCCTGCGCAGACTGTGCATATTGCCGACATCTTACGAGATATGCCAAGTCTCATGACACATTGCCACTTCAAATGCACCGCGAGCACCTGCTCCACTGCGCTGGCGTGAGTGCGGCAGTCACTCATCGTGCCGGACAGAGGCAAGTGTGGGAAATTCAAAAACTAAAGGGCGAGTTTAGCAGCCTGGAGGGGCAGTGAGAAAACTAATCCCCCTCAGCTACCTGGCCACCTGAACAGTGAAGGTGGATGACTCTGTTTAGTCACCTTTTACCTCACGCCCGCAGTGCTGCTGCAGGATGCACTCTTGGACTCTGCCCGGCGGCCCAGCACCAGTGAGAATCCACTCAGTGGATACAGCTGCCTCATTCACTACCTCCAATCCATCGCAGGGATGCTTGGGAGGCCTTCGGCCGGTGATCCAGGAGAACTCCGTGATCTGTCGTTCAGTGTGCAAAAGCCCAGTGAATAGGCCGGAGCTGCTGCCTATAGTTGCAGGCTGCTGAAGCCCTCCTCTCCACCTGAGACTAACAAGGAGCTTAGCTGCAGCTGCAGCTTAGACCAGCAGTATCGGGAGTGTTGAGGGGAGTGGGAAAGAGTGATCTGCTGCTCGCTCCACCATAAAGAGAAGAGGCCCAGTAGCTGTGCCAAAATCGGGGCCTGAAGTTGCAGGCATCCCGAAGTTTTCAGGGCCCCACCCCCAGCCATAATCCAGCACACAGATTGCCTGTACCTAAAGCTCTCATAAGCAACAGACGAGAGCCAGTGGGGGAGCGGAGGGAACTCTCCTACAATACAAATACTGTCACACAGGCAGAGGGTGAATACTAGGAGTATACTCCAAGCCTTGCTGACAGCTCCCATTAAAAGATACTGCATTAATCCAGATACCCACCACAGAGCAAGATGTAGATCTCTCCATATATGGTGTTCTGGTTCCAGATCTTCTATAGAAGGGCCAGGAAGATTTACCCAAGGAAGCTCTCAGTTCTACTATACGCAGCATATATATAACTGCCATTCAAGGCCCCCCTCAGAAATCCCTTGCTTCCCCAGACACTTTCCAATACGATGAACCTCTGCTTCCGGTCTCCTAACTGACCTGACTGGAGGTAACTGCTCTGTACCACTGACCTCCCCTCCATGGTCTCAGCCCTCCCATCTGCTGAAGAAACCTAACTCACTATTTTGATGGCCCCATGTCATATATGATACAGTCTATATAGAGTCTAATGCATGGGTATAATGAGACACATGAGACATATGCTTCTTAAGCAGCTCTTGTATTGCTTCATACAAGTTAGTGCATCAGCAGGATAAAGTAAATGCAAGTTGCAGAAGGCAAACAACCCAGGACATCAGAGCATTAAAGCATAGTACAAGTCATTCAGTCTATTACTTTCCTGTCAGATGTTGCTGGCAAATAGAAAGCTTCTGTGTCCATAAATGATTCCAGGCAGAGTGAATCCAGGCTTCAGAGAGCAAGACACAAACTGGTTTCAGACCTGATTCAGGAGCACAGGGAAATCATCTGAAACTGATTAAAAGGGCAATTGGCAAGGAACAGGGCAGGGACATCAAAGCTGAGGACTCCATCTTGTTTGAGGGCAAAAGTCAATGCACAGGACAGGAAACAAGATGGCCGACGACAAGCTGAGAACTCCATATTGGTTGAGGGCAAAAGTCAATGCACATGACAGGAAACAAGATGGCCGACAAAATACACTAAATGCAAACATAACAACAGATATAGCAAAAAAGACTGAAAACCTTACACCCCATTTCTCTAAACCGAACTTCAATGCACCCTCAATGAAGTCATCACACTGGGTGTGCGTGAAGGGGTTGACCTGCCGTCTTATAGTTGCACCATAATAATTCATTCAATCCATGGACAAACCAAGCAGTAAATTGCTAAAAAGCACAACCAAAACTAACATCAATGTCACACAAACAGATGTTGACAATTTCCTCAAAAAACAGGCCAATAAGGCCTCCGCACTTAAGTTGCCTTGCCATAATGCCTCTCAACCAGACATCCACTCAGAATATGAAGATGACAGCGACTCTGAAGATGAGGGTCACAGCAAAGGCAAACCTATCTCGAGATCATCCATTTAAAGGATTCTCGCCAAAGCATTAGAGCCAGTCGTCAAAGAGTTAGCTGCGATTAAACATTACATTGTACACATTGGACAAAAAGCGGAGGCCCTAGAGTCTACACAAGCCTCAATCATACACCATACCAATGATTCCCTGAGATGCACATTAATTGAATATACATCGCCCTTGAAGACCATAAGAACAGAGAGAGGAGAAACAATTTACACCTCAAGGGCCTACCAGAGTCAGTTGCCCTTGAAGCCCTCAACCTGGTGGCTACCTCTATTTTCAAGCGACTACTTCTAGACACTGACCCAACAACCTTGGACCTAGTGAGAGTTCATGGAACCCTTCGTCCCAGATCTGCCCAAGGTGACCCCCCCATTAGACATGCTCTGTAGATTCTTGGACTTTTGCACCAAGGACATTGTGCTCAAGTGGGCTAGAGATGCCTTTGATATTACGTATGAGGGCTCCCAAATCCTCATTTTCCAGGACTTATCTGCCACCACCCTCAGGAATCACCATCTTCTTAAACCATTCACTATGAAACTTGCCCGCCGGTAGTTTCCATTCAGATGGCTGTTTCCTTTCAGAATCTTTATGTAGGCCAAGGGCAACAGAATACAAGGTAGAACATCGGCAGATATAAAACAGATATGTGCTGAGCTGGATATTATGCTAGAATACTATCCAGATGTGGAGGCGTACACCTAGCTACCAACTTGCAAGCTTTGTCCCCTCCCACACCTTGGCATCTGAACCTTACACTCAAATCACAGAGGGTCAAGCGGAAGACAACTAAGGCGCAATCTACTAGATTAGACGATGAAACTGCTTGATTCGATATGACTCGATTAGGCTTACAGGGGCACCCGAGACTGTTGGGGTGGGGGTTGTGAGACGGGTTTTGGGAGATCTTCTTCATTTATTTTTCTTCCTCCGAGTTCGTCCAGTGTGTACTAGTTGGCAGCATGGTAACCATTGGGAAATATATCCCCCGAATACAAAACAAAATAAAATAGCTTTTGGCCACATTAAAGAAATTTAATCTGATCCTGGAAGTCACTACAATTCTTGGGGGAGATTGAAATTTACCTTGGACCAGTCTATTGACTCCTCCACAAAAAAAGTTTTTTCTCGCTTCAAGACCTTGCCAGAATAAAACTTAAGCTTCAATCTATGAAGTTGGTGGATGTGTGGTGACTGTCTCACTCAGATAAACAGGCCATCCATATTAATCCCACCCTCATGGTTCCTACCATAGATTTGATTATGTGTTTCTCCTTAGATCTGTCCTCCTCCTGATTTCTAAAGCCAACATTGTTCCGTCTCTCCACTTGGACCACTACTTGGTGTCTATCTCCTTTCCGTTAACAACTTCTTACTCGCTCACCCGGCAATGGAGGCTTAATGAATCTCTGCTCTCCATGACAGCGGTTAAACAACATATCTTCACAGCAATAACTCATTTTTTTGAAGTGAATAAACTAGGCAAGGTAAGCGCTCCAGTAATTTGGGAGGCACACAAGGCTGTGGTCTGTGGGGAACTCATCTCAATTTCCTCACACCTGAACAATACTAGGAAGTCAGCCTTTCAGTCTCTTTATCAGGAGATAGCTGACCTAGAGACCAGCCATAAACACACATTACCAAACACAACCCTTGAACAACTAACTCTAAAATGCCTCCAGCTGAAGGAAGTATTGAATAAACAGTCTGCAAATTTCCACTTCAGTTGGAGAAATAAAATGCTGGTTCACGGTGACAAGGTGTCCAAATGCATGCACTCCTTAATCAAATTCCGCCAATCCCGCACATACATCCATGTGATTTAGATCTCTACCAGATCTCGCACGCTGGACTGCACGCATATAACCTCAGAATTTCTATTTTAGTTCAAGAACTTATACCAGCTCAACTGTGGCAAATCATCCACTAGCAAGGATCTAAAGTGTCTAGACGCAATTTCCTTTTTATACACTATGCCCCTCCTGGCTCTCTTGGATGATCAGAGGTCAGACCCAATGAGACCTTTCTCTGAATTAGAACTCCGGTCCACCCTGTTGAGATGTCCGAGTGGGAAGGCTGCTAGGCTGGACGACTTCCCATCATTGTATTACAAGTTGTTCTCTGCTCCCTCTCTAATTATCTGCTTGATACGTGCAATGCTATCCTACAAGGAGATGCTATCCCATATCAGGCACTTGAATCTTCCATTACTTTAATACATAAGGAGGGTAAAGATCCGGAACTCTGTGGGAACTACAGACCGATCTACCTCCTTAACATTGACCTAAAATTGCTTGCAAGTATGATAGCACACCAAATCAATAATAATAATAATAATAATAAAGCTTTATTTATATAGCGCCAACATATTCCGCAGCGCTTTACAATGTAGGGTTAGCGTACAGAAAATATACAGTAAGTAATTACAATAGAGAACAAATAAAGTACAATCATTGGATACAAAAACAATAGGCATAGAATCAATGTGGAAAAAAAATACAATAAATAAAGCAAGAAATGAAGGTGACCCTGCTGAAAAGAGCTTACAATCTACAACGGGATAGGGGTTGTGCAAGGTGCCGGGGCTTATTGCACTGGTGGTCCAGGCATCTTGAGGAAATGGGGTATAGGGCTAAGCTTACATGAATGGTCATCAGTCTGTGTAGACCTTTATGGTTTGGTGGAGTTTGTAGAAGAATAATGTCCAGAGGATAGCCCATTCACTGTCTACAGTACAATGGACATGTTAGGGAGTATGATAGGCCGCCTTAAAAAGATGTGTCTTTAGGGATCGTCTGAAGCCATGCAAGTTGTGGATAGTCCTGATTTCTTTGGGTAAAGCATTCCAGAGGTTTGGTGCAGCTCTGGAAAAGTCTTGGAGCCGGGAGTGGGAGGATCGGATTAGTGCAGATGTTAGTTGAAGGTCATTTGAGGAACGTAGAGAGCGGGTGGGGTGATAGACAGAGATGAGGGAGGAGAGGTAGGGGGGAGCTGCACTGTGAAGAGCTTTGTGGGTGAGAACAAGCAATTTGAATTTGATCCTGTAGTATACGGGCAGCCAGTGCAATGACTGGCACAGAGCGGAGGCACCTGAGTAACGATTGGCCAGATGGGTGATCCTGGCTGCTGCATTAAGGATGGACTGGAGAGGAGAAAGTCTGGTGAGGGGGAGGCCGCTTAATAGAGAGTTGCAATAGTCAAGGCGGGAATGGATTAGGGCCACGGTGAGGGTTTTTGTTGTTTCCAGGGTGAGAAAGGGGCGGACTCTAGAGATATTCTTCAGGTGTAAGCGACAGGAGCGGACGAGAGATTGCGTGTGGGAGGAGAAGGAGAGATCGGTGTCAAATATAACACCCAGACAGCGAGCTTGCTGTCTAGGCGTTATCGTGGTGCCGCACACTGAGAGAGAGATGTCCGATTTAGGGAGGTTAGTGGATGGGGGGAGCAGAAGAAGTTCAGTTTTGGAAAGGTTTAGTTTCAAATAGAGAGTGGACATGATATTGGAAACTGCAGCTAGACAGTCATTGGTGTTCTTTACTACCGCAGGGGTAAGGTCAGGGGCTGAAGTGTATAGTTGAGTGTCATCAGCATAAAGATGGTACTGGAAGCCAAATCTGCTGATGGTCTGTCCAATCGGGGCCGTGTAGAGAGAGAAGAGGAGAGGGCCAAGGACTGAACCCTGAGGGACCCCAATAGTGAGGGGAAGAGGGGGGGAAGTGGAGCCAGCAAAAGATACACTGAAAGAGCGGTCAGAAAGATAGGAGGAGAGCCAGGAGAGAGCAGTGTCCTTTATGCCAATGGAGAGCAGCATAGAGAGTAGGAGCTGATGGTCGACAGTGTCAAAAGCTGCAGAGAGATCAAGGAGAATAAGCAGAGAGTGGTCACCATTACGTTTTGCTGTCAGAAGGTCATTGGTCACTTTGATGAGGGCAGTTTCTGTGGAGTGAAGGGGGCGGAAACCAGACTGTAATGGATCTAGAAGAGAGTGAGCGGAGAGGTAACGGGTGAGGCGGGAATAGACCAGGCGCTCCAGGAGTTTAGAGATGAAGGGGAGATAACATTTTACCTAGTATTATCTCTCCAAATCAAACTGGCTTCACAAGGGGTAGGGAGGGCAGAGACAATGCCCTGAAAGTCCTAGATATCATTCAATATGCAAAATTCCACAAAACAACATTGGTGCTTCTTGGCATTGACACTGAGAAGGTGTTCAACAGGGTGGACTGGACCTTCCTCCGAGAAACACTAACCAAATTTCAATTCCCCCCCTTCTAATCAATGCAATCTTTCAAATGTACACTTGACCATCAGCCAGGATCAAAATAAACAACTCCCTCTCCGATCCTTTCCTAATTTGTAATGGTACATGGCAGGGCTGCCCCTCTCGCCCCTCCTCTTTGTCCTTGCAAATAAGCCCCTCATACTACGATATCTATACAATACTCCCAAATGATTAATGGAATTCAAATAGGTCAAACATGTCATAAGACTGCAGCCTTTGCAGATGACTTACTACTTTTTCTGACAAAACCACTTACAGATATCTCCTCTCTTCTATGCATTCTAAAACTATACGGAAAACTCTCCAACTTCAAAGTAAATGTGACGATATCCGAGGCCCTCAGTGTGAACATCTCTGAACATAAGATCAATGCGCTCAAAAAATTTATCCATTTCACTGGCCCCCGAAATTCATCACTTGTCTATGGATTAAACTAGGGTGCACACACAAAAAACTATTAGACTTAAACATCTCCCCATTACTGTTCAAATTATTTTTAATGGATTAAATAATATAATGTTCTAGTAAGTGATATTTCATAACAGTCTTAATTATATAAGAAATAACAAATATACATATATTGAAAATATTTTAAAGCTGCAAATTATAACAATTTTAAGAATGTTCAAATACAATGAAACACAGCTTATTTCCTAAAAAGAACAGGAAAGGGATTGGAGTTAAAAGGAATGATGGGAAAAGGGGGAGGGAAGGAAAAAAGATAAAGGGCAAGGAAGGGGAAGTAATAAAAGTTGGGACATAGTAAACTAAGTTCTGCCTGCTAAGGTCCTAATATGAAGTAAAGATATTCTGGATGTATACCTGAATAAAAAGAAATTAATTAATACAGTTAATAGTCAATTTGTTTAAATGCAATTTGGTGAGAATTTATTATTCAATACACCCCATCTATCAGTATATTTCTCCCTTTGGTTACATTCACCACAAAACTATGTTCATATGTATTATGTTTACAAATGTTTTCCATGATATCATCAAGTGTTGGCCCTTACTATCCAAGTCAAAAGCTACCCTCCAGAAATGGAGGGGACCCTACCTCTACTGGATTGGCAGGAAAAACCTAATAAAAAGTATTACTTTGTGAAAATACCTTTATATTTTCCAAATGCTGCCACTGCGTATCCCCAGATACCTCTTACATAAGGCAAACTCAATGCTTTATAACTACATCTGGGGAGGACATAAGCCTCGCATTAATGCACTTACTCTTTCACTTCCCAGGGCCATGGGAGGAGAGGGGACCCCAGTATTACCCAGTACTACTACGTCTCAATGCTTTGCAGGATGGTGGAATGGCTGAGGAAGGGGCCAATTAAGATCTGGATTGAGTTTGAAGATCACATGTTGACTTTACCTCTCAGGAACCTTCTTTTAAACCCCATAAACCCCAGCATTCAGGAGGCTTCTCCCAAAAAGCACACCAGAGCCAGCTTGCTGCTTTGGCAAGAATTAAAGCAATTTATCTCCCTCGGACTATCACCCCTAGCGACCCTTAGAGATCTCCTGGGAACACAAAAGAGTACTAGTAGTTTACAGCTGGGCCGAGAGATTGGAGTTGAGATATTACCTGATAGAGCTCTACTTCCCTTTCACAAGGGAAGCTTCTCTTTCCTACTTTCCTACAGTACAAAGCAATTCAATGCATCTTGGGGAAGATTAAATCCTCCCTAGATTTAACCAGACCTCTAGCTCTCTTTGAAACGCTCATCATCTAATAACGCCCGCCTAAGCAAATCCTTTTTCAATAATATTTATCCTTGATTTCGAAAGACCTTAACCCTGAGAGAGCTTACATCCGGCAATGGGAACACAATCTGGGAGAAATCTTCTCCCAGGATCAGGTAACTCACATCTAAAGACACTTACATGTGCCCTTCTCTTGCACTCAACTTCAAGTGAACTCTTATAAATTGATAAATACACAATTGGCAACCTAGGTTCCCAAACCTCTGTTGGAGATGCAGTAATGATAAAGGCTCATTTTTCCATATTTGGTGGTCCTGCCCTCGCATTCATGCCTTTTGCATGGCAACCGCGAAAATCATTTTGGACATCCACCTTAAAGTCACCCTATCCCCAAAACCGACCTCGGTTTTGGCATCGGACACTTCACTAGCAGGAAAAGCCTTGGTTCCCACTCTATGGTGATCCTTATTGATTCCTACTATAAAGCAAATGTGCTTTAAACTTGACCCAATCTATAGGGCAGCCGAACTTACGGCATTAACCCAATTCAACATGCCCAAATTCAGGGACACATGGAGCCCATGGAAGAGGTATCATGCATCTCGAGACTTCTTCGCACTTGTGAGCGAGGAGGACTGAACAGATCCAGTTTGTCCAACTTATCACTTCAACTATTCACACAACTTATATCTTCACTCTACATCAGTCATTATGATCCTCTTAATATTCACCTCTGCGCCGTGACCATCCCTCTCTACCTTTGAATGCCACCCACACTCCCACCTTCCTTCCAGCCAAGACAACACTCTTACCCTCCCCCCCTCCATCCCCCCTCTGCTTTTAACCTTACCTCTTTCTTTCCTCTCCCCCATATTCTTTCTCCTCTTTCTTTTGTCTTAGCGAGAATATAGCGACTATTACCTTTTCTGCCACTATCTAAATGTGAGACTAGCTTACCCATTATTAAGCCAGCCATTACAGAGAACCCTAACTTTGATTACAGTATTGATTCTTCTCTGTAGTAATTCTGCTCTCTAAATGTCTCTTCCAGAGTTGAATCACTCCCTAGACCAGTGATGGCGAACTCCAGGCCTCGAGTGCCAAACACAGTTCAGGTTTTCAGGATTTCCATTGCATTTGACAGTTGGCTATCAAATTACCAACTGTCAAACTCTAAGGAAATCCTGAAAACCTGGACTGTGTGTGGCACTCGAGGCCTGGAGTTCGCCATCACTGCCCTAGACTATACTTTAATTTCTGGGTCAAAAACAGTTTTAACTGCTAAATCTTACTCTTTGTACACATCTCTTTCAGGGTTTTTTAATCTCCACTTCCCCGTGTATTAATTATACTATGTTCCACTACATCTGTACTGTTTGTATTTGTTTCCATATATGGCTTTCAATAAAAACAACATTGAATGATAGAGAGTAAAAAAATGTGCTTACAGATGAATTTTAGCATTTGGCTAGGCTTCACAGGAGAGGAGGGACTCATTGAAACTATTGTGCCTGTCTACCAACAACAGCAATCAGAACTCAGCTCCAGCAGGAAGTTAAAAGAATGGATTGGAGTGGACTGGGGTAAAGATATTTTCTCTGATGAAAACGTCTTCAGACTGATTGGAACATCCGGGAGAATGATTGTCCAGAGAAAAAAAGGTGAGCTCAACGTTGAGATCTGTGTCATGTTAACAGTAATATATCCAAGCTGGCACTCTTACACCACTCAACTCTATCCTAAACTCTTCTGCCCAACTAATCCACCTGTCTCCCTGCTATTCCCCTATCTCTCCTCTCTGCCAAGCCCTTCACTCACTTCCCAATTCTCAAATGTCCCGGTTTAAAACCCTAACTATGGCTTACAAGGCCGTTCACAATCTGTCTCCTCCATACATCTGTTACTTGGCCTCCCGATACATACCCTAATTGCAACCTGCGCTCCACTCATGAATGACCTCCTCCCCTGCTCCCCCCTTATATCTTACTCCCACAACCGCATACAAGACTTCTCTTGTATCCATTATACTCTGGAACTCTCTGCCCCAACATATCAGACTCTCACCTACTCTGGATACCTTAAAAAAAAAAAACTGAAGACTCACCTCTTTCGACAAGCCTACAACCTACTGTGGGCCTCAGTCCACCAAGGCACCGCACAACAAACTCTACCCTCTCCTAATGTAACACTACCCATCCCCTCGTAGATTGTGAGCACTTGAGGACAGCGTCCTCTCCCCTTCTTTACCTGTATGCCATATGTTTTCCATGTACCTAATACTTCTCTTTGTATACCCCTTCCACATGTAAAGCACCATGGAATCAATGGCACTATAATAATAATATTCCAAAGACAATCCATATGTGGGATTGCTCTTCATCCATGGAGTGGGTTCACTCACAATTTTACCTTAACTGCCATGAATAAAGAACTGTATTTACAAATTCTCCAAGATCAATGATTTAGGAGCAATTTGGTAATGAACAATGCTTTTTCAAGTATGATGGAGCACGATGGCACAAGTGACAAAAGTGATAAGGCTAAGTTCACATCACGATTTTGCTCAGTTTGGATGCAATGTGTTTTTTAAGGTGCAAAAACGCATAACAACGCCGTAAAATGCATGTGTTAAGGCACACATAGACTTGTATGTGAAAACGCATGCAAACATGGTAAAAACGCATTGCAAAATGTGGTTGCATTTGAACGCATGCATTTTTACCCAGCACACAGGAAACATTGCTGGCAATGCCATACACATTTGTGTATGTGGCAACCAAGCTCTTACTATGGCACCGATGTCCTCGGTTGACCTCAGGGTGTCACCATTTACCCTGCCGCAGCTTGCGGCTCATTCATTCAGTGTTCAGAGACTGTGGGGATAGAATGCTTTGTTCATCACTGCAGCCTGTGATGAAGCAGAGCTGAGAGTGCGACATGGATAGAAGACGTCGCTGACGATTGAGGATGGGTATGAGGGATGAATAAAAGTGGAGTCCAGAGATTCTTAATGCCCGAGTCTCTTATTTGCTTAACATTAAAAATCTCGGGCTTAATGCCAGCTGGCAAAACAAAGCTGCCATTAACCCCTTATTACCCAGCGTGTCACTGCCACGAGGGCCACTAGAAGAGCCGTAAAGCACCTGAAGCACGCTACAAAAGAATACACCATTTCCAGGGGCAGCTGCAGGCTGTTATTCTTTAGTACGGAGGGGGCCCTAAAATGATGGGCCCTCACCCTGCGGAGAATACCGGCCCCGGCTGTCTAGTTTTACCTTGGCTAGAAATTAAAAATAGGGCAAAGCCCTACACATTTTTTTGCAAGCCAAAGAAAATTAAAGCAGTGGAGGTTTGCAGCTCATAGCTGTCTGCTTAATTTGTACTGAGACTGAAACATACAGTGAAGCCCTACACATTTTTTTAATTATTTATTTATTTTCCACAGTGTGATGGCAGATTGGCTGCCATGTACTAAACTCTAAAGTAGGGACAATGTCCGGATTGTAGAGATGCAGTCTAATTACAACAGCCAATCACAGATGCTCCCACAGAGAGTAAGCGTCTGTGATTGGTTGTTGCTGACCAGTGCAGTACATATGCATAAATGACATGAACCAGGCCGTAGGGAATCCGGTCCCGAACTGTAGTTCATGAGGATATCACTGGGCCTGTTGTCGGGGTTCCGTGGCCCTGCTGGTCGCTGAAAAAGGGGAAAAATAAAAAATGTTTGTGACGCCACCTACGGTTCCCAGTAAGATTACCGGCGCTGCTTACAGAACTCCGGGGTGATGATGAGGCAGCTAGTTGGAAATGCTCCCCATTGGTGGAGCGGGGTCCACGGGGCAGTTGTGGTGAATAGGGATTTACACTGGGAAGCAATTCATTTGGCGGCCCTGTCACAGTCATAACAAGGAAACAAGTGTGCGGCTCCTCAGGTGTAGGCCAATATAGTATGTCACACAGTCTTTAGCTCTGTACAGATTTTACTGGTAACACTTCAGGCAGCTTACAGATGTTACAGTTCTCACAGGTTAAGCTGGCCTGGGTAGTCACCAGGGGAGCGGGACATCCTATTTGGGACCCTCGATGGTGTGCTTGCCATTTCCTTTCTCTTGTCCCTAACCACGCTCTTTCTCCTACTTCCCAGCAGCACTCCCGCACGCAGAGCCCTCAGCCAGCTCCCACGGATCTTCTCTGGAGGGTTTCTCTCCAAGGTCCTCCGGAACCTACATGTGGCCTTTTGGGGAAGCTCGTGCCTCCGGTTTGGTGGACGCCTGCACCGCTCTCTGAGCCGGTCCTCTGTTCTGGGACTGAACCCCTCCAGCAAGTGGTCATACCGGACCTGGATTCGGGCACACCACAACACCTGGTGCCCCTGGGGTCCCTTTCTCTCACTCGATGGCTTCTTTGCCATCTGTAATCCTTGCTCCATACAGGAGCTCTCCTCAGCTTCTCACTGACTAAGGGTGCCTTCACACTGGCGTTCCCCTCCGCAGCGTTCTGCGGAGGGGAATCGCCATGTGTGCGCAGCGGCTGCCAGCTCCTATCTTTAGAATGGGGACGCACGGTGCTGCGCTTGACAGTGCATGACCGTGCGCACCCATACACTCTCATATGTGATCTTTGCGCAGGCGGATGCGTCCTGGTGCGGGCGGGAGTGTGTGATTTGTGCGCAGGCATCCGCCTGCGCACAGATCACATGTAGGTGTGTATGGGTATGCACGGTCATGCGCTGTCAAGCGCAGCACCGTGCGTCCCCATTCTAAAGATAGGAGCTGGCGGCCGCTGCGCACACTTGGTGATTCCCCTCCGCAGAACGCTGCGGAGGGGAACACCAGTGTGAAGGCACCCTAACTGTCTTCACGCTCTTCCACTAACCCACCTAGCTCCTCCCACCAGGACTGGGTTTCCCTGACAACAGGTTCACCCATGTTCTGCCTGCACAAGTGTGTGTGGATGGGTAAATTGAGGGTCCCTTATGTGACATCCCAATCCTCTAGTAACAGGAGTACCACACTCTCTTTTATGGGTGCAGTACCCATATGTGACATCCTGACCAGTGAGGCGCCACATGAAGCTTAATCTATTTATCTATGCAATTATGTAGATAAAAAAATAGCAGAGGCAGCAATCCAATCTTCAAACGTTTTGTGGATTTTTATTGGTCCATACGTTACCACGACGTTTCAGTACATCAGACTTTTCTCAAGTGGTGTGCTCAGTGTAACAATAGTGGACTTTTTATATTGCTCAATCATTTGCAATCAATTACTCAATTAATTTACAAAAGGGTTTTCTAGTGCCAAATCTCATTGGACTTTTTTTCACCAATACACTTATAAGACATAAGGCTCCCTCATAAGACAGGAATGAGATGAGGGAGCCTTATACTAAGGGGTTTTGATGAAAAAAAGCCCATTGATTGCCCCAAATGTAGGTGACAAAGTTCTGAGGGATATACCTTCAGCTCTGATAACACCACATAGAGGACAGTGGTTGTCCTTTAAATAGGATAAATACTGCACCTCAAGGACATAGGGCTTAGGCCAGGGTCACATCTGTGTCATGACCCTAGCCTGATGGAAGCACTAAAAACTTAGAAACTTCAGCCTCAGCGCATAGCGTTAACGGCAGGTAACGCTATGCGCTGCGAGGCTATTGCGCCCTATGACAACCCGATATTTACCTCAGCAACCGGCTCCATTCAAAACTCCCGGATATACGCTTTTGTACAGCAAACAGGAAATGTGGTCTGCAGTGTTTTCCTGTGCACTGTCCAAAAGCGCATATCCGGGAGCTTTGAATGGAGCCGGTTGCTGAGGTAAACATCGGGTTGTCAAAGTGCGCAATAGCTTTCCAGCGCATAGCATTACCTGCCATTAACGCTATGCGCTGAGGCTGAAGTTTCTAAGTTTTTAGTGCTTCCATCAGGCTAGGGTCATGGCGTAAATGTGACCCTAGCCTTAGTCACTCTTATCTCACATGGAATCTTATGTACTATGTATCACTAGTTCATTTGCATAATATATAGTGTAGATACATATAAAAAAGAGAAAGGGCAAGATATCCAAGAAGTCAGGAAAGGTGAAGGGGAAAGCTCACTGACGCCTCAGGAGATCCGACACAGGTGCACAGTGATGGCTGGCATCGGGAGGTACATCGATGACCTCATCCTCATACGGGACGGGGTGTCAGATGATCCTCCCGACCCCGAAGTGACGGCGTTTTTGATGTATTGCAATAGCAATGATATAAATCTGCATTTTACCCATAACTTACATGGTAAAAGGGCGGAATTTTTAGATACCTGCTTAACAGGTGTAGTCTCCACTGGCAAGATAGTAGCGGATCTATATAGAAAACCTATTTCTGGTAATTCTCTATTGCGTGTGGACAGCTGTCACCCGGCACATACTATTAAAAGTCTACCTGTGGGTGAATTAACTAGGGCTAGGAGAGCATGCACTAAAGGGGAGGACTTCCAGAGACAAAGTAATGACATAGAAAGACATTTATATGCTAGGGGGTACAAACCTTGGATGTTTAATCGAGGTAAAAAAATTGTGGAATCCAAAGATCGTGCATCTTTGTTATCTTATACTGAAGCAGTGAAGTGCAGGAAGGGGGACACTAACCAATTGGTAACTTTTTCCACTCCATATAGTGTGGATTTCGATAAGATTACTACCATAATGCACACATTCATCCCTATGTTGTACCAAGACCCAGATTTATATGAGATTCTTAAACATGGATGTAGATATATACCTAGAAAAGGGAGAGATATGCTAGTTTTGTGTCACCGAGCATGTTTGGTAATGTTGGGAAAAAATCCGCTCAAACTTGGCTCAAATTCACGGGCAATTTTAAGTGTGGACAGGTCAAGTGCGGTCTGTGTAAATATATGAGCCGGACTGATTCTTTTCAGGGCAGCACAGATAACAAATCATATAAAATCGCAAATTACATCAACTACTCTTCAACTTATGTGGTTTATATGGCTTCATGCACATTGTGCAATTTGAGTTACATAGGCTACACTATCCGTCCCCTAAAGAAACGTCTGCCAGAGCACATTACAGCTATGGATTCTTCCACAGCCAGCAGTAAAAGATCCCTTTCAGGTTTATCTAAACATTTTCTAGAGACCCATAACTGCAGGCTTGGTAGCCTAGTGGTAAAAGGCATTGAACTGGTAAGGAAAGCGGTACGTGGGGGAGATTGGGTTAGAAAACTGCATAATAGGGAAAATTTCTGGATACTACATCTTAATACCAGATTTCCTCGTGGATTGAATTCTAAGAATGATCTAATGTACTTTTATTGAACACACTTATTATTTGGTTTTCTAGTAAATTTTCTCTATGTAGTAGTATATTATGCGACCCAACCCTCAATATTTATACATCTTGGTCATATACTCCTTTGGAGAACAATACGATACACTTCATGATTGATATTATAGGTTTATTACCTTTACATATATAGTAAGTACGTTACATGAATTTATTTGATTTGAATGTTTTTTCATAAAACTTTAATAATTAATGTCACATGTGGTGTTTTAGCGGGTATTTTAGTTGTCAGCTTCTGATGAAACTTTGTTAACCATGTTCCCTGTAGATTAACAGCACGAGATTCTTTAGAGTTAATTTAACTCTATGTGGTGAAGTTGAAGCACATGTGTGTTTCATCTGTAATCACTTTGCCTGTATATATTGTTTGTAAATCTTTAGCAATGTGTCATTGATAAATGTTGTTTTTAATCGAAACGCGTCTGACATGGCCTGCAAGCCTAACTATGATGCTTTCTTTTAAGATGTTTTGAGCACTTTAATAAAAGAATCTTGTAGAATTGGAATCAGTGTGCTGGACCTTCACATCCTTCACTGACGTCAAAGGGCAAGATGCCCACAAGTAAGATGGCGCAGATGACAGTATGAAGCTGATATACGATAACACAGCTCCGGGTACAGCAGGCAGGAACTGGCTGCACCCAACCCCCAGCTGCCTATTTGGAACTGACTGGACACAGCAATATAGGGAATCCCTTTTTTTTTTATTATTTCATGAATTTCATGAAATAATAAAAAAAATATATGTGGGGCTTTGTGCTATTTTGGTGTCCAGCCAGATACAACTAGGCAGCTGGGGGCTGGAATCCACAACACAGGGTGGCCCAAGCTTTCTGGGCCCCCTTTGCACTCCGCAGTCGCCCCAGAAAATGGCGCGTTCATAGAAGCGCCGTCTTCTGGCACTGTACCCAGCTCATCCAGGGCCCTGGTGTAGTGGCTCACTGGGTAATAAAGGGGTAAGGGCAAGCTTTGTATTATCAGCTGGCCCTAAGGGCGCAATTCATGGGATCATGCCAATATTAGACATGACTGCCATGAATTTCTAGTGAAGTATTAAAAAAAAACAAACACAGAGAGAAAAAAAAAATTATTAGAGATAAAACAAAAAAAACACTTAGACTCCATCTTTATTAAAAAAAAATATCTTTCATCCGACATAGTCCAAACACGCAAGTTCAGCACTGCTACATCGCTCTGCATAGACACACGTCTATGCAGAGCAAGTGCAGACTGAGAACTGACTGGAATCCATAGTGCAGGGTAGCTCTAGCTTTCTGGGCCCCCCCACTGTGAATTGCAGTCCACAGCCACCCCAGAAAATGGCGCATTCATAGAAGCGCCATTTTCTGGTGCTACACCCAACTCATCCAGGGCCTAAGTTCGGACCGGGCGGGGAGTGAAGCACCAGGGAGCGGGGAGCGCAGCACCGAACGGGAAAGCCGGCGGTGAAGTATTTTCATTTCCATCTCTCCTGCATGGGTCCTTTGCTCCCTACTCCCTTGTGCTGCGCTCCCTGTCTGGTCCTTCCTAACTTAGGATAAGGTGGGAAGGCGGCGGGGGAGCGGAGAGGGGGCATCAGGGTGAGCTGGGAGGAGTCAAGCCTGCAAAGCACAGGCAAGTGGTGTCGGGACTGTACTTTCTCTTTTCGCGATGCGAGACGTCCACGTCCAATGGCTGCAAGGACCCTAATCAGCTGATTGGCAGCAACCGATTGGCTGATGTATCACATGACAGAATCAACAGAGCGGTTTAAATCGCCCACCCGCTGATCGGTTTTGGAGGGCATTTTAAACCGCTCAGCTAATGATGGCATGTGACACATCAGCTGATAGGTTGCCGCCGGTCAGCTGAATAAGGTCCTTGCAGCCATCGGACGTGGCTGCCTCGCATCGCGGGGACACTCAGGGGAGAGGTGAGCATTTTTTTTTTATTTTTAACACATTGCTTTCTTTCTTCTAAATGTAGATACACTGCTAAAGTGAAATTACAGGAACAGAGCAGTGAATGTGTACTGTACACTAAAACTGGATCTGGGAAATTATCCTTTTTTTCCCCGGATCCAAGCTCCATAGACCCCTCATGTTATTTGAATTGGACAGCGTCGGATCTGATTCAATCTGATTGCGTCCGCTTTTTTGAAGGCAGCTCAAAATCAGAGCAGTCTCCAATTTTGAGGATGGGAAAAAAGTGGACACAATCGGATCCCTGATAAAACTGGCACACACAGATGGCCATTCCATGCATATCTGTGCCCATAGGGATACATGGGGAGTCAACTCGGATCCATGGCTATCTATTTTACAATGGATAGCCATGGATCCCCAAAAAGCGTGATATGAACGGGGCCTAAATGGTTCCAAACATAGGCCCATCCTGGAGAAAAACCTGTTACAGGCAGCAATGGATCTGAGACTGGGGCATAGATTCCCCTTCCAACAGAACAATAACCATACAGATACTGGTTTTGAGCAAAGCATATTCATGTGATTGAATGGCTCAGTCACAATCCAGACCTTAAACCCTTTGAGAATCTGTGCCAAGACTTGAAAATTGCTGTTCACATACAATCAACATCCAAACTCACTGAGCTACAGCTAGTGTGCAGAGAAGAATGGGCAAAAATTTCAGCCTCTAGATGTGAGAAGCTAGTAGAGACATACACCAAATGACTTGCAGCAGGAACTTTCAGCAAATGATTGTCCTACAATGTATTGATCCAGTGGGGCTTAATATAAATGCACATCACAATTTTCAGATGAATATTTTTAAAATACTTAGAAAAAAAGGATCACTTCCTTTATACTTCACAAATACTTGCAACTTATTGTTGGTGTATCACATAAAATCTATGGTAAATATACACACATGTGGACAAAATTGTTGGTACTCTTCTGGTAAAGTAAGAAAAACTCACTATAATCACTGAAATCCTTTGAAACAAAGGTAATTTTCAATTTAAAAGTACTGAATATCATCAGCTAATAAAAATTAGACCTTGCTTTGGAATTGTACTTCAACAGTAAAATAATAATAATAATAATAATAATAATAATAATAAAATACCAGCCTGGACAAAACTGATGGTGCCCTTAACTTAATATTTTTTTGCTCGCACCATTTTCCACACTGCTGAAGCCTCAGAGATCAGGGTAGCAATATTATTCATTGCCGCATGAGCGTCCTCATAATACCCTTCAGTTATGATGTCTAGTGGATTATAATGCCTTGTTTTAATGGTCAATAAACGGCCACCAAAGATTGGACGTTCCCATTGGATCACAATTTGTACTGCAAAGTTGTTTTCCACATCCGAAGTCACTAAGTAAGTTTATCTCTTCTATAGTATGTAAACGAGGAGTCCTCTCTTTCTCTCTTGCCTGTAGAGTATACGCTCTTGAGGCATCTTTTCTCTCACTCTTTTACTCACTCACTCCACTCCACCACATGTATTTTCCAATAAATTACAAGCTTTTCAGTGTTAAGATTTGCGTAAACTTGTTCACCCCAAATTAAATTATTCTGAAAAAGTCGGTCAGCTATTTTGATTTTTTAAAGATCACCCATTTCTAATAATAATGATCCTCAAGTTCATACGTTGGTTGAAACAGTTACCGGAAACTAAAACAGCTGTGTATCAATCATAAAAACTGAATGAGGAACACCCAAACTCTGCAACAAAGACGAAGTTGTGGAAGATAGTTTCATATCATAGGTAAAATACTGGAAAAAACTCAGCACAGCAAGAGGACACATGGTAACTATATTAATTAATCAAGGTCTTTTCCATGTAAAGATTTTAAAATAGACAGTAGTTTCAAGATCTTTTGAAGAAGTATGAAATATTTTATATATTTAGCTATAACAGTAAGGAATTTGTTTGACGAAAGGGTGAAGAACAGAAAAATAATGACAGTGTCAGCTGGCAACAGTAAGTCATGATGGAAGTTTATATCATGTGTGTGGCGAATGGAGTTGATGATTTGTTCATGATAAAGTGTAGCCTTAATGATAAGAAATACAGTCAGATTTGTATCCATCCTACAATACCAAACAATACCATTAGGGTACGCCGCAACCACAGGAGTCAATTTAGGGGGCGATATTTCTCTCTGGACTGATTGCCGCCAAATTGCCTCCTTATTGCGGCGTGTAAATAGTGAATTTCGCGGCGATAACACCAAGGTCGCCTGGTTTCGTTTTGGGAGCAGTGCACTAAAACCAGGCAACCAAGGGGAAGTGACATATCTCTGGCAAATTCACTATTTACACGCCGCAATAAGGAGGCAATTGGGTGGCAATGTGGCAGCGATATTGCCAGGTCACAATATCGCTGCCACAATTGTCTCCTGTGGTTGCGGTGTGTAAAGGTACCCTTAGATAGGCATTTGATTTTCATTTGCAGCAACCATTATTGTCATTAAGGAAGTAAAGAAATACAAGGAGTCCTGGAAGTGGCCCCAACAGAACACTGAACTCAACATAATCAAGTCTGTCTCAGATGCATGGAGAGCCTTAAGGATTTTCACAAGCCTACATCTACAGAGGATTTGTGGATAATTCTCAAGATATTTGGATCAACCTCCCGACCAAGTTTCTTTAAAACCTCTGCAGGTGTACCTATAATTGATGTTGCTTTGAAAGCAAATACCTGATCAAACCAAATACTTATTTGATTCAGAATTATCTTCCGTGCATTCATTTTGCTAATTAATACACATTAACTACTTACAATTGATTTTTTTAATACGTTTTTAATTTGCAGCATTTGTTTCCACGCCTTCCTGAACTTTCTGTACAATGATGTGCAGTCATTTTTCCCCTGTACATATATTTGCATTCATTGAGCAGATTTTTCAAGCAAGCATTCCAATTAATACCTTTGAGCCTAAAATGTAGCCTTTGGGTACAGGTAGCATTTAGTGAATGACTAGCGCACCAATTATGGAAAGCACCGTAAGCAATCTTCAAATTAGCTAACACCCAAGATATACCAGGTAGTATAAAAGTGTGCACATCTGCTTCAAATCTCTGCTTCCCATCACACCTTATTTAAAAATGATTATATTAATAGAACAATTAACCCAAGAAAGAGTGAGAAACTGCTGAAGCGAATACCCTCACAAGGGTGTGCATTCAGTGATAATTTAAAGATGGCTTTCACATTAAAAAGGAGGTAGAAAAAGAATTATTGATGTACTTGACTAATTCCTTTCTTCTCTCTCATTACATCTTCCAAGGGAAAGAGCATCCAATTGGAAAGCAGTTTGCAGAACAAGCTCTTTTATATTTTTATTCTGTTACCATAAGAACTAACAAAGGATTTTTATTAGGTGGCAATCACATTCAGGTTCCATTAATAAAACCAGTACACGAAGACATCTATCCAAACTTTAATTTTAATAATAAATCCAATTATCCTAAAGTAGCATATAGTCACCACAAATACAATCTAGGATAAAATTGTAATCCTTCACAATGGCCAAATAAAAAGGAAATAGAAAAATATTAGGTAAATATCATAATCTCTTTTAATTTATAGCCAAAATCAACATACAAAATATCCTAGTTTCTTTAACATTATAGTTAAAATCAACATACAGAAGCCTATGTGATGCTACTGTGTATATACATTTTATATCACCATTCAAAGGCACCATTCTGGCACATGCCAAATATGTAAGGTATCTCCAGCGTTGGTACATAACACAATAGAATGATAATAGTATCAACATGGTGCCCAGTCATTGCTGAAGCTGGGGAAAGGGGTAGAGAAAATATTGAGAAGGGTCAAAACAAAAAATCGTGAGACATGTCTAGAGATCTGTATTATTGGATCAGTCATTTTAGATTTACTTATATCTTCAGCTTCAAGAATATTGCTATCTTTTGCATTGTTCTAAGATACCTTTATGAAAATCTTCTAAGAGTGGTAAAAAGTGGTTGTTTACAACTTAGGAAGTCTTCAATATCAGATTTGATGGAGGTCACACCAGTCAACTGCTTACAGTGCCTATGGCGACCGATATTAACAGTGTATTGAGCTGAAACAGTATGGCTCCAAACATGGTCTAATGGTCTGCTTGGATATTGCCGCTCAGCATCTATTCACTTCATTAGGAGCTGACTTACAGCATATGAGAATAGCCTTTACACAATGTATAGAGACATTCCGTTCTGGTGCCACACATTTTTTATATCCATCTGCCACATGTGCTCTAAACAACTAATCGTGAGGTATCAGATTATCAGATGTGAAAGCCAAAAGTAGAATTGTATTTCATCACTGAAAAGAATAGAAGGACTGTAAAGCGCAGAGGTTTGAGAAATGTGAAAATATAAAAATGACACAAGTTATAAGGCTCATATTTGATATGATGTTTCACTGGTTTGCGCAGCTGCTCTGCTGTACCAGGTCCATGGATTAAGTAAGATCTGGACAAAATGCGAAACAATTTGTATTTCCTGCCGTAGTTTTTGCACATTTCCTTGAGATATTTAGTGTACCTTAACTTTACAGTTCTGTGATGATGCACTGGTTCAATGAAAAGATTGATTAGCCTTAAATATGTATTTTTATTCATGTTTTCATTTTTTTATTACCCTTGGTAAGCCAAAGGCAAACCTACATATATTAATCGATATAACCAAACTGGAAGGAGATATGAAGCGCACATAGATAGAACAAGATAGACATGATCAAAGAGCCGCTCCCCTGATTAGGTTATGTTAGACACAACCACTACAAAGACTCCACCGGCTGCTGCAAACAGAACCCACGGATAGTCAAACTTTATAATGGATTATAGAAAGGGTTAGGTGATTATTATCCTTGGACATCCTGTGGCATACCTAGTTGTGCCTGGCACCGGAAATATCATCTAATCCTTTCTATCATCCGTTATAAAGTTTAATCAATATAACCAGGCACTTCACTAATAGAACAAATGTGGCTTTAATGGAAAGATAGCATGAACCAGTTCACTAAAGATGTTTTGGTCTATAATAAGAACTTCAGTTTGCAGGTCCTGTGATAGTAAACTGCATAAAATGCAGGTAGGCAGAGCAGTGTCCACCACTTTCTGAAAGTCACGAGACTTACAGATAGCGGTGGACTCCACTCTGCACACTTGTATTTTATGCAGTTTACTATCACAGGATCTTACTAGTGAACCCAATAGACACCAGAAGTGCCATGTATCAACTATATAACCTATATGTACATCCATGGCCAAAAATGTTAGTACCATTGAAATTGTTCTGCCAGAAAATTATTAGAATTCCAGGCTTTGTCATACGTATGTTTATTAATGGCCCCTTTCTTAAATTGTGGGTAAACAACTTTGTTTCAAGCATGTGATGCTCATAAAATTTCACCTGTGGCAAGTAACAGGTATGGGCAATATGAAAAACATATGTTAAATCAGATAAAAATGAAATCCATTCTATTCTACTACTGCAATTCTCTATTAACTGCCCCCCCCCTCGGTAAACTTTATCCTCTCCAGTCCACCCTTAATGCAGCAGCCAGGATCACCCATCTGGCCAATCGTTACTCAGATGCCTCCGCTCTGTGCCAATCACTGCACTGCCTGTCTGTACACTACAGGATCAAGTTCAAATTACTTGTTCTCACCCACAAAGCTCTTCACAATGCAGCCCCCCCATACATCTCATCCCTCATCTCTGTATATCACCCCACCCATTCTCTACCTTCTTCAAATGACCTTCAACTAACATCTGCACTAATCCGATTCTCCCACTCCTGGCTCCAAGATGTCTCCCGAGCTGCACCAATCCTCTGGAATGCTCTATCCCAAGAAATCAGGACTATCCAAAACTTGCATGGTTTCAGACACTCCCTAAAAGCACATCTTTTTAAAGCGGCCTATCATACTCTCTAATATATGTCCTTTGTACTGTATATAGCCCATTCACTATCTCTCTCAACATAACTCTTCTACAAACTCCACCAAACCTAAAAGGTCTACACAGATTGTCTGATGACCATTCATGTAACCTTCTTTCTATCCCCCATTTCCTCAAGATGCCTTGACCATCAGTGTAATAAGCCCCTACACTTTGGGTCACCTTTATTTTTTGCTTTATTTAATGTATTGTATTTTTTACATTGATTCTATGCTTATTGTATCCAATTATTGTACTGTATTTTTTCTCTACTATAATTACTGAATTGTATTGTATTGGGGAATATGTTGGCACTATATCAATAAAGATTTATTATATTATTATTATTATTTTTATTATTATTATTATTATTATTATTATTATAAAAAGGGAGATGTTGGCTCAATTTTTGCATTATGTGTCTTTGTTTGCAACACTAAGCATGCAGAAGAAGAGAAAGATAAGAGAACTGTCTAAGGACTTGAGAACCAAAATTGTTGAAAAATATCAAGTCTCAAGATTACAAGTAGAGATGAGCGAACCTTTTAAAGTTTGGATTTAGTATGGTTAACCAAACGGCCATATGTTCACCGAATAGATCAGTAAACAGTTTGCCAAACTTCCGAACCCCATTCAAATCAATGGCAGGAAAAATCAAGGGTCTTCTTAAATGGACTCAAAAGTTGCCAAACACAGCTCAAACCATTTTACAGTGGAGCCCTGCTGTTTTGGCAGAGGCATTAGCTTTCTACACTATTAGGCTAAGGTCACACATAGAGATTTTATTTGCGTTTTTGGAGACCTGCGTTTTCTAAAAACGTATGCAAAAATGCACCCATAGGCCCCCCATGTAAAAAACGCATGCCCCAATAGCAAAAACGCATGCACCAATAGCAAAAACGCATGCCTAAAGTGCCATGCGTTTTTCGGATGCGTTTTTGTGCTTAAGTGAGGAGCTGCCTTGAAAAACGCATGCAAAAATGCATGGTACCATTTAGTGCCATATAAAAACGCATGCGTTTCCCATAGGGCCCCATGTTAAAAAAACGCATGAGTTTTTAAAAACGCACCAAAAACCGCAGCTTGCAGTATTTTTTGGTGCTGATTCAAAAATGCATGCAAAAACGCAGGGTGTCATAAAACACCTTAAAAAGCGCATGGAGAAATGCAGGGTGTCATAAAACACCTTAAAAAACGCATGCAGAAATGTAAAAACGCATGTAAAAGCGCATGGGTGCCAAAAAGCACCTAAAAAAACGCATGGCGTGTGTGACCCTAGCCTTACTTAGCAAGCTTCAGCGCCACTGTCACCATGCTTCCGGGCCCACTCATGAATCTCAGCCATCGTCATGACTTCCCTGAGGATATTTTAGGTTACACAGCGAGTATCACGCAGCAGGGAATCTTGCTATGTGACGGAGAAAAACTCAGTGGTATCAGTGCTTGTAACAGTAGCTGTTTAATGAGAGCTGTGATATCTCACAAAATGTATTAGATATATCTCACCTATGCCATGAGACAGTGCTTGTGTGGAGCAGTGACGTCAGGGAGTACAACACAGTTCAAACTTGTGGGATAGCCCATGTGTGACCCCCTCCAGTCTGAACTGCAGTAATGTTTGTGATGGTACAGATTGTTACACTCTCACCAGTGCCTGCATGCCTGCTATCACAGCATAGGGTGGATGTTTTCTGTGAACATGACCCCAGCACATTGTTGTAAGGCCCCATATCCATGTGCACACATCGCCCCATGTAAACTCCTGATAGCGATCTGACAGGCGACGGGAGACATAGGCTCCCATGTTACGGCATCGCCGCTGGGGTTTTTAGACACCCCAACGACGATGCCGCCTGTCGGATCGCCAGTGCGTCGCCGGAGATGTCGCCCCATGTAAACGGGGGACGTCGATGCTGGCGGGGCACCAAAAATGAGCGCACTCCCGCCAATCGCCGCCGACATCTCCGGCGACGCCACCTAGTGTGACGTGGCCCTAAGAGTTCAGAAGTGCTGAGTCAATTTTTTTTTTTTTCCTTGCAGATTTGGTGCAATTAATCAATATCTCACATGGAATATCCAACCCAGATTAACCATATAATCAAAAAGTCCGAAGGACACAAGGGCGAATTTAGAAAGTATACACTGTTTATTTAGGATTCTTGACACAACAAGTTTAAAATCCTTACATAAATATAACAAATTAAAGGGTGAGAAAAAGAACCATATGAGTACCGGTAAAAAAGCCACTGGATATCTTATCAGGATTATAGTTATTGCAATATCCGGTGGTACAGTATTAGGGGGGCCGGGTGACTATATGGTAGGTATGTACAGGACATATAGCCTATAAGGTGATTTCATATAATGCACTAAATGTGGTCAATTACTATATAGTATCACTAGCGAGAGCACACATCTGTGAAGGACAGTATTTAATTGTCATCAAGAATTTCAATACAAAAATCCCTCTTAGAATTAGTGGATTAGTATCAAAGTAAAACTGACAAAAGCCTCCGCTTCTCAAATTGCTATCACCTCCTATCATATGCGAGACTCATTTAGACATCACTTGAAACAAAGTGCCAATACAGACAAACTTGACAGCATCTACTCAAAGTGTAATACATGCTTCATATGGTCATGTGTCATACAGTGCAGTACCATAGTTGGTGAGAATGTGTATAGTTCAAAGCAGTGGTGCTCGGTTTACAACTCAATTACCACCACAGTGTCCTACCACAATCTCAGCTAAACAGGCCACGCACTGTCAGATCCCCATAGCATGGAGTCAGAATGAGTAGAACATCTAAAAAGATCAAAAGTAGCCTAACTACATAGTATCTGAAACCATTCAAGGACAATGTCCACATACCTCCGTGGATGTTACTGGGAGTCACGTCCTAGCCTGCAACTAACCCCTACGCGTTTCGTCGTAGGACTTCCTCAGGGGGTGGTGTGCAGATTTGGTGCAAGCTTTGGGGCAGAAAAAAGAAATCTGAACCACATGTTCAAGGAAACAAAAAAAAAAAGTGGGCACAAGACTTCTAATCTGTCATAGACTTTACTGGCCCGAGGGTACATATGCAGATTTTGATGCAGATTCTCAAAATCTACATTAAAAAAGCATGAAACAATGCATAGTGGGCACAGGGCCTAAGGGTCCCATAACACTTGGCGACGTTCCAGCGATCCTGACAATGATACGAGCTGGTAAGGATCTCTGGAACATCACAACGTGGTCGCTGGTAAGATGTCAAACAGTCAGATCTACTGAACGACGCAGCAACGATACGGCGACCTGTATAATGACCTCGGCGGTCATTGAGACCCTGTCACACAGCAGATAGTCTGACGACTCAGACCTACGTGGCTGAGTTCTGAGTCGCCAATGAGGTCATTGTTCAGGTGTCAAAAACACCGATGCATACTGCCCAGCAGGAATGATCGAAAAACGGTCCAGGCCATTCCGACACAATCGGCGATGTCACTGCGGGAGCCCGGTCGCTGCTATGTGTCAAACATAGCGAGATCGCTGGAAGATCGCTGTTGCATCACAAAACCTGTGACGAAACAGTGATCTTGCTAGCGATTTCGCTAGGTGTAAAGGGGGTTTAAGAGTGTCCAGGGAGAGCCGAAGTTGTGATGAAAGGGCTTGAGGATTCTTCTTGCTCCCTGGCTACTTCCACAGAGACCTCTAGGGCAGGGGTGGCCAATTACAATCCTCAACGTCTGAAAACAGTGCATGTTTCCAGGATTTCCATAGCATTGCACAGGTGCTAATTTAATCACCTGCAGAGGTAATGATTCGTGAAAACATGCACTATTTGCAGCCCTTGAGGACTGCACTTGGCTAGCTCTGTTCCACAGGAGTCTTTGTGGTGTCTTGCATTTCCGCACTTCAGACAGACAGGCCAGAGGCCTGCGACTTGTTCTCCAGTCTCTATAGGACAGTATCAAGGTAGTTTGCAGAAACATTCCGGCATACAAGGAGTAAAGTAAAAAAAACTTTACTGTAGCACAGACTATAATAAGTCTCAAATACACATATATGAATATACACAGTATATATAGCAAAAATCCTTAGAGATCAGCAGACTCCATTAAAATGATGAAAAGTCCATGAAGGGCTTTGAATTGTAGCCCAAGGGCTGCAAGCATGCCCGCTAATCAAGCAGGGGGAAGCACAAACAGCACTAAGCTTGGGAAGGGAAAAAATAAAAATAAAAATAACAGGCCTCGCTGTTCAAAGAACTGAAAAATCACTCAAAAAAAGTTATTTTCCCCAAAAAATAGCAAGTAACTTAGGGGAAGGTCAGCAACGCAACAACATGCCTTTTTGTTAGGCAAATCCACTGTACTTCCAAAAACTCTCTTAGAGCTTTCTCAGCCCTGCCTGGGATGAAGGTCGCCATCAGTCATGGTACTCCGCTGTTGGACGGTCCCTGGGGGTCGTAGGGGCTACTCCTCCTGGGACAGTCTCTTCCACCAACTGCGCCCCAGCACTCTACATCATGGCCACCACTAGATAAGACAGTGGAGGATTTAGGGGATGACTACCCCCTTTAGAAGAGATGGGAGCAACTTGGGAAATACCGACAGCTCCTATGGGCTTGGGTACAGCTAGTTGGCTAAACAAGAGAGGTTTGTCCTCCACCTGACACCACATTCTCTACCAGTTGACCTCCTGCTGCTACTTCTCAAAGTCTTTGGTGGGAGCAGCCCAACTTACGCTAACTACGAACCTATTTTTGCTGCCCATCACCTTCATGTGGAGTCTTTTGGGAAGATAGCCATGCCGCAGGGTGGACCGGTTGACGTAGAACTGATACCATTATCTTGTTCGGCTAGGAAGCCAAACCCACTATTTTTGAAGAATGCCGCCATCTTGCCTAGGGTACATAAATTGTTGAAGTAATATGTCTTAGGCTCATGCACCCACTCTCAGGGAATTACATCTACAAGCGGAATCTTCTCAAGATGGAAGCAGGACGTGGTGGTTCATGCCGTATCAGATAGTTGCTTGGTTTGGGCAGGGGTCCCCACATAGCATTCTTCTAGTAAAAGGCCTTTGGTGGGGGTGCTACACACGGCTAAGACACAAGACTTTCTGCCTTCACTACCTCCTCCTCTTCCTCAGCTTTCTCATCCTCCTTATCATGCTCATGGTTCTGCATTTGCGGATTTGGTAACTACAGCATCGGCTGCAGGTGTAATACAGCCAGGCATGTTGCAAGATCCTCTGGAGTGTGACATCTGGTGCTCCCACCTGGCATGGGGAGAAGCTCACCTATTGACTGTGAGCTCATCAGTTCTGTCTCTGGCATCCAAGCCCAGCACTAGATCCGGACCCCAGTGCATATCAGGCCCAATGCAGGTAGCACGGAGGAGCTCCAGATCACATATGTGTCCATCTTGTCTGTGGGCTGCTCCAGATCCGATGCTGCTGAAGCACCCTCTGCCACTGGGGTGGTGAAGAAGATGACATCCTCCAGAACAGGCAGATCTTGCGGTGGATTGATAGCCAAGCTGCGTACTGCAGACACACATTGGCAAACAGTAAAAGTAGCAGAGTGTAGCTGTGTTGTACTGCACTTACTGCTCTGTGAAGATGGTGCTGAGCACCACAGTGATGCCTCTTTGCTTTGCCTAGAGACCCGCTTCTTCCAATGCCAGAACACAAACAATCACATACATGATATTATTGCTTGCACAGTCTTGTTGCCTTACTCCTCATTAACCCCTCCATGTTGTGGGTTGCAGAATGATATATTACTGTCATATGAAATGTCATAGCTTTATTTGGCTATTTTAATTGTTTTTATTTTTCTGTGTGATCATTCTATGTCTGTGTGAAATTTTGATATGTAATAAAATTTGTTAAATATTTTCACTAATTTTTGGAGGTTGTATCGCTTTTATGGACCTTTTCTTGCTATTTTTCTCCAAGTGGGTTGCAGAAGTGTCATCACTTACAAATCCCATTCTCCATGCCACTAGGTAACACCAAAGATTGTGGTTGGGTGGAGTCATTATTGAAGCCTGACATATAGGGACGAGCGAGTATACTCGTAACTATTTGGTACTCGCCGAATAGTACAATATTCGGGCTACTTGCTACTCCACGAGTTTCCTTGAGATTACTCGTTAGGAGTAGCGAGTAGTACATTCACTTTCGCAGTGTACCTATATACACTGCGAAAGTGAAATAAATATTAATTAAAGAACACATCAGAACATTGATGGCCTGCCAGGACCTTAAGTCTGATAGCCAATCAGATGGCCAGTAGTGATCAGGTCGTGTATGATGTCACACACCACTTGTTTGCTACTGGCCACCTGATTGGCCAAAAGACTTAAGGTCCTGGCAGCCCATCAGATGTGTTCTTTTCTGGTCCCAGGACAGCTGTCGGATTGGTGAGTATGTTATTTTTTTATTTTTAACACCTTTTATTAACTTTTATTTCACTTTCACAGTGTATATAGATACACTGCGAAAGTACTCACATTTCACATTGACTTATATTGGACTCGCTACTCATAACGAGTACCCGAGTATTAGGACCTACTCTTTACAAGTATAGCGAGTCCAAACATTTCATTACTCGCTCGTCCCTACTGAAATATTTGGAAGAGAAACAAATAAGTTTATTCAGGTCATCAATTCAACTGAAATGCTGCATACATTTAATACACTTGTGCACATGACAAAAATCTGTATTATAAATGTATGCAATAAAAATTAAATAAAGTGATTGCACAGTTTCAAGAAGCAGTATCCATAGTATGGTGTTTCATAAGCGTGAACAGGCCTATAAGCTCATGTAAGTGAAGTATATAATGGCCAGATGCTATTTTATATGACTTGCTATCACATAATTGTAGAAGAGATGGCCTCGCACGCTGCTGGCCCTCTGCAATAATAAAATATATAAATAATAAAATAAAAAATAAAAAAATCCCAATAAACTACAAAAAAATTAAGCTCTCTAAGGCCCCTTTCACATCAGCGTTTTTTTCAAATCGCGGCAGATTCGGTGAAAAAAACGTATCTGCCGCGATTACCGCATACCGGCTGCACTTGCTGCACGGTTGCGGCACGGTTGCGGCAAGCCCCATGCAATGGATAGGCGGGCTTCCGGCAGGTGCGGCAAGTGCGGTTTTGCAGCCGGTATGCGGTAATCGCGGCAGATTCGGTTTTTTCACCGCATCTGCCGCGATTTGAAAAAAAACGCTGATGTGAAAGCACCCTTAAACAGATATTTTAAGAACATTGTAAGTTTCCTGGACTTTACAGCTGCTGCCACATCTGTCACTGTTTCCAAAATTCAGACCCTGCAGGTATCAAAACACCTGCAGGATTTAAAAAATTTATCTCAAGCTCCAAGGAGTTCTCCAGCTTACTACAAGCCAGAAGGAATGATGGCGGGAGCACTTCTAACTGGAAGGTTAGGTATTGTTCCAGCCAACATGTCTTCCAGTGAGCGTTTTGACTCCAAACAATCAGGGAAAGTTTTAGGGCCATTTTAAATTTTGAACTTTTTTCCCTAACAAAGTCGCAATCAGCAGTGATTTTATGGCAAATTGCTCAGATTTTCAATCCTGAACAAAATCTGTAATGTTCATGCCAAATTTGAAATTGGTGAACATGTTCGAGGAAAGTTTGCTCATGTCTAGTTAAAATTCCATCTTCAGAGATCTTGATGTTCTTGTTTTGTCCATAATTTGCAGCAAAGTCAATAAGTTTACAAGCCGTGTCACTGCAGCTAACCTCCATGGACGTGGATTGCAGAAATAAATTGATGAAAGGTTGCAAAATAGGATAGTCTGGATGGTGAATAAGCAACCTCAATTAAGTTCCAAAGAAATTCAAACTGCTGTACAGACTCAATGGGCATTAATGTCAGAGCCAACCATCCAACAACATTTGAATGAAATGAAACGCTATGGCAGGCAATCCAGGAGGACCCCACTGCTGACACAGAGATGTAAAAAACTGGAATGCAGTTTGCCAAAATGTAATTGCGTAAGCCAAAATCCTTATGAAAAAGTATCTTGGGGACAGATGAGACAAAGTTACAGCTTCTTGGAAAAGCACATAATTCCACTGTTTACTAAAAACAGAATGAGGCCTTTAAAGAAAAAAGTGCAGTTCTTACAATCAATTATGGCAGAGGATCAAAGATGTTTTTTGGTTGTTTTGCTGCCTCTGACACTGGGTGACATGAGTACATGTAAAGCCGGTGTCCCACATGTCAATGCTGCCAGCGATCTGATCGCTGGGGACATTGACGGATGATCGCTGGTGAACTGTCACACAGGCAGACTCACCAGCGATCATTTTACCAGCAACATCGTGGAAATGATTTAAATATTGTTTCCACGATGTCTGCAGGCTGGTATCCATTGTAAACTGCTGGTAACTAAGCAGCGCGCGCTGCCTAGATACCCGATGTATACCTTAGTTACCAGCCTTCTCCGCTCACCGGCTGGTATCTAAGGTACACAGTGGGTAACTAGGGTCCCTAGTTACCCGCTGTGTAACTTAGATACCAGCCGATGAGCGGAGAAGGCTGGTAACTAATGGCCACTTTACACGCGGCAACAGGAAGATAGAAAACAGCAGGTGTCGGAGACAATTGTACCTTTTACCTTCAAAACACCTTGAAGTGGCTGCGTGTAATTCAGGTATCTGCAAGGTGTTTTGAAGGTAAAAGGTACAATTGTCTCCGACACCTGCCGGTTTCTATCTTCCTGTTGCGGCGTGTAAAGTGGCCATAAGGTATACATCAGGTATCTAGGCAGCGCGAACTGCCTAGTTACCCGCAGTTTACCCTGGATACCAGCTTCCAGCGCTTCCTGAGAGGCGCTGGGAGCTGGCTGATCGCGTCTCCCAGTGTCACACGCAGCCTGGCGATCATCAACCAGCGATTTATCACTGGTTGATTTACCATGTCACACGCGTCAATATCGCTGCAACGTCATGTGCAGCAGCGATATTGACGCATGTGACGGCCCCTTAAGGCATCATGAAATCTGAAGATTATTAGAGTATTTTTGGTCGCACAGTAGTGATCTTTAAGCAGGAAAATGACTCCAAACATACATCAAAAAGCATCCAGAAATGGATGGAAACAAAACACTAGAGAGTTCTGAAGTGGCCAGCAATGAGTCAACATTATTGAACACTTCTGGAGAGATCTTAAAATTGCTGTTGAGAGAAGGCACTCTTCAAATATGAGAGACCTGGAGCAGTTTGCAAAAGAAGAGTGGTCCAAAATTCCAGTTGAGAGGTGTCAGAACTTGTTGTTGGTTATAGGAAGCAATTAATTGCAGTTATTTATTCAAAAGAGTAAAGGTACCGTCACACTTGGCGACGCTCCAGCGATCCCGACAAAGAAACAACCTGGTAAGGATTGCTGGAGAGTCGCTACGTGGTCGCTGGTTAGATGTCAGTCAGATCTCACCAGCGATGCAGCAACGATACAGCGGTCGTTGGGACCCTGTCATCCTAGGGCGTAGTATTGGGGTCGTTGGTCATTGTCCCCGTCAAACACACCGATGCATGCTGCCTAGCAGGGACCCAACAATCAAAAAATGGTCCAGGCCATTCCAACATGACCATCGATCTCACAGCAGGGGCCTGGTCACTGCTGCTTGTCAAACGTAGCGAGATCGCTGCTGAGGTAGTTGTTGCGTCACAAAACTTGTGACTCAGCAGCGATCTTGCTTAAGGCCCAGTTACATGGCACGACGTTGAAACGATGTCGGCAACGATCTCGGGGGCGCACAGTCGTTTTTAACATCATTTCAACATCGTTGGTGAGATGTCCCACGTCTAGATATCGGGAACAACTCACCAACGATTTTATGAGCAGGTATCATTTGCAAACCCCGCGAATGATCTCTACTTATTGCTGTGAATGGGCGAAGTCGTCCATGACATCGTTATCGCGGTGTCACACAGAACGATGCCGCAGGTTGCTGGAGTTGAGATCGTCAGGTTTACCAACATGGTAAACCTGTCAACTCCGACCCAACGATCTATCGTTACAACTTGTCAGTGTCAAACGCAACGAGGTTGCAACGACGTAGTTGGTACAACTCCAAACTCGTGATGTATCAGCAATGTCGTTAATAATGTCACGCCGTGTAACTCGGCCTTCAGTGTGACAAGAGTTTAAGTTGTAAGTGCTAGCAACTTTAACTGTCGAATTTTGGGGGTTTGTGTGCTATTATGTCCAATTTGCCTATGTTCCAATACACACAGAGGAAATAAATATTTATATACCAAAACGTGTAAATGCGATAATTTTACAGAAAAAATACTTCATTTTCTGGAACAATTTAAAGACTGCCAACACTTTCAGCCATGTCTGAAAAAGGCTCAAGATTCAGGGAACTGCTAGATCTGCAGCAGAGAAAACTGAAATTGAACCAGAATTACAGAATGCAGCAAGTGACACATCACTAGGTTTAAGAAATTTATGTAAAGTTTTATTTTTCGAAAACAAAGCCTTCTGGACCTACAGTATTGCTTAACTGAGGATATGACAGGATAAGTTTACAACGCCCTTGACTGCAAAAAGATATTCCAGGATACTACATTGTCTGTTATCTTTAAGGATGCTGCTCATTTCCCTGCTCCGCTGAGTAGCCATACGCGTGTTGTAGAGTCTTTGCTGAGCTGCATGGCCATCTACTTGTGCGGGTTCTGGCTGCCGCTGTGGAAGCTATCCGCGGGTTGTGAGGTCCTCTGCTGCTGGTGCATGACTTTTCACGTGTGTCCAGGCTTACAGCCCTGCCAGGTACCCTAGGCCTCTGATCCTTTGTTGTGTATACTGGTTCCTGTCTGTGCATAGAGTGCACGCGGCCACAGCTTCTTCACTTTTATTAAAAGTGGTGTGTGTCCTGAATTGCTGTCTCCAGCCTATTGCTGTGGAGCAGCTCCTATTTAAAGTCCCCCTTCCCTGTTGGGCATCACCAGAGCTTCACATTAAGTTGCAGAATCTAATTGTGTGTGTTTCGCCAAACATTCTGCTCCTTGTCTGCCCACGTCTCCAGCTCCATTCCTGCCTGCAACTACTTCTGGGATAGCTGATGTCTGCCTGTCATTTTCCCTGGACCTGTCATGTCCATGTGTTTTCCCTTGAATGTCCTTGCCTTGAATGTGGAATCCAGCTGTGTGATATTACTGAAGTCCTGCTTTGTCTTGAACCATGTACCTAGTGACTGTGAGTTTTCTGTGTCTTGTGAATAATTCTCTGTTCATCTTTTAAATTCGGACTCTAGTTTTCCTGCTGAGCATGTACACCATTGTGCTCATGCTACTGTGCTGTGGTCACACTATCCAGCTCTGGTCTGTACCTGCGGTGCATGTGTCACTCAGCTCCGGTCCATGCTTGTTGTGCTTGCACTGTTCTGCTGTGCTCAGACTACTTAGCTCTGCTCCACTTCTGTGGTACCCATGTTGTTCAGCTCTGGTCCACTTCTGGAGGTGCTTGCGCCATCTTGCTTCGGTCCTTTCCATCCAGTGTCTGATGACTGATGTCCAGAGCCTGATGACTGCTGTCTGGTGCTTTAAGCCCGTGTCCAATGTCCAGAGCCTGATAACCGCTGCCTAATGTCCAGAGCCTTATGTCCAGAGCCTGATGGCCACTGCCTGGTGCCTGGAGCCATGTCTGAGGTCCTCAGCCTGATGATTGATATCTGGAGATCCAGAGGACCGATGTCAAGTGTCCCATATGTCCTGCCTTTGTCCAGATGTCCTGGCTGTGTACTGACGTTCACTGCCTGGAGCTTGATGATCGATGTCCTAGACGTCCAGCCTGTGTCCACATGTGCAGTCCAAAGTCCTGGTCGTCCAGCCTGTGTTCCTCAGTCGATCCCGTTAGTGTTCCTGGATGGGCTCCTCCTCCATGTTCCTGGGGAGCCTCCAGCCTTGTATTCTAATGATGGCTCTGCCTTAATTTCCTTGATCGGATCAGCCAATGTTCTAAACTGTCCTGTTGGTGTTCCTGGGCCTGTGCTCTTCGCATTCCGTCTTTGTCCCAATGTCCGGCCTTTTCCCATGCTTGATTTGCGGAATCGGTAAGTTGGCATAATATCTTGTTACCGTGTACTGTACTGTGACTCTATGTTTAGAAAACTTTGTGTTTTTCATACCTGAAATTGTGTAGTGTCATCTAACCTTGCATGTTACCATCTCGCCCAATTGCTCAGCTACCACAAACCCCAGTCATAACCCCTTCCCTGTATTGTATGTCCCCTCAGTTTAGTTTTAGTTCTCTCATGTATTCTCCTTGATGACAAGAAGATGCAGATGCAGTTACTATAAGTTTCAAGTGATACAGCTCATTCTGCCACAATCTCAAAAAAAAAGAACTTGTGCAACAGCATGTGTTATATATATACACCGTGTTCCAAATTATTATGCAACTTGGTTTTAAGTGTCATAGGGTTTTGTTTTTTTTGTCAATGAAACCCATTGATGGTATTGTGTCTCAGGGTTCTTTGGATCACTTAAATAAATCTCAGATACCTGTGATAATTAGTTTGGCAGGTGAGCCCAATAAAAGGAAACTGAGTGTTCCATAATATTAAGCAGGCCACAGTTTTCAACTATCATGGGAAAGAAAAAGGATCTCTCTGCTGCCAAAAATAAACAAATAGTGCAATGCATTGGACAAAAGATGAAAACATTAGATATTGAATGAAAACTTAAGTGTGATCATCGTACTGTGAAGAGATTTGTGGCTGATTCTGAGCACAGACGTGTTTGTGCAGATAAAGGTAGAATGAGGAGGGTTTCTGCCAGGCAAGTTCATCGGATTAAGAGAGCAGCTGCTAAAAAGGCCTTACAAACCAGCAAACAGACATTTGAAGATGCTGGTGCCTCTGGAGTTCCTCGAACCTCAGGGTGTAGGATCCTTCAAAGGCTTGCTGTGGTGCATAAATCTACTATTCGGCCACTACTAAACAGTGCTTACAAGCAGAAATGATTGCAGTGGGCCCAGACATCAGACATACATGAAGACTAGTTTTCAAACTGTCCTGTTGACTGATGAGGGCTGAGCAAGCCTGGATGGTCCAGATGGATGGCGTAGTGGATGGTTGGTGGATGGCCACCATGTCCCAACAAGGCTGCGACGTCAGCAGGGAGGTGGAGGAGTCATGTCTTATGCCGGAATCATTGGGGAACAGCTGGTAGGCCTCTTTAAGGTTCCTGAAGGTGTGAAAATGACCACTGTAAAGCATATAGAGTTTCTTCCATGGTACAAAAAGCAGAATCGTGCCTTCAGGAGCAAAACCACCTTCATGTATGACAATGCACATCTCATGCTGCAATGAATACCTCTGTGTCATTGGCTGCTATGGGCATAAAAGGAGCTAAACTGATGGTGTGGCCACCATCTTCCCCTGACCTCAACCCTATAGAAAACCTTTGGAGTATAATCAAGCAAAAGATCTATGAGGGTGGGAGGCAGTTCACATCAAAACACTAGCTCTGGGAGGCTATTCTGACATCATGCAAAGAAATACAAGCAGAAACTCTCCAGAAACTCCCAAGTTCAATGGATGCAAGAATTGTGAAGGTGATATCAAAGAAGGGTTCCTATGTTAACAATTAACTTGGCCTGTTAGGATGTTTTGGAGATAAATATCTTTTTATTCCAGTGAAAGTGACCTCCTAGTGCTGAAAATTCAACAAATGAGCATTTTCAGCTCTTTCAAACATATCAAATGTTTAGAAACTCTACTGTGCCTAATAATGTGGAACAGGGCATTTACAGTTATTTTTAATTTTGAAGATTAAGACTATACTGTTATCATTGGGAGATTTCTTCAATAAAACACGATGTATACTCTAACTGGTGATGACTTTTATTACACTGACTGTCATTTGCACCGAACATTTAGGAAAATCAAAGAAAAAGAACATTTGCATAACAATTTGGAACATGGTGTATATATATGAGTGCAGGAAGGAAAAGTGACAGTTTCCTGTTACAACATCAGATAGGTCCCAGTGTGTGACAGAAGCTAAGGCCTGTATATGGGCAGCCTCTTGTGACATGGGTGTCTCTGCAGTGAGAGGAGATCAAAACTAAGACAAGGGATAGCAAGATGAATAATACTAAGAGAGAGGGTTGACTGAGATGCAGAGTCATCTGTTTGAGACAGGTCAGAAACCTGATCAAGGAAACAAGTGAGACAGGTCCTGGGACAAGACGCCTAGCAGCATGGCCTTGAGTTTACAACTCTTAAAGGTAAGAGGCCAGGATAGAATGGAAACATGAGGCGACGTGAGTACCTCCGGCGGGAGTTTCTTGAGCACCAGCAAACTTGAAGCTAACTTCAGACATATTGGCAAATCAGTCATCTAGAAGGCAGATAAAATGCAGAACCATGGATGGAAAAGATGACTTTCACAGGAGTACTTTGGTGCCAAGCTGGATGGTGGTGAAGCAAGTGAGGCAAATAGAGGTAGGATTAAACAAGACAAAATTACAAAACTTGTAATTAGAGATTCTTTGTACAAGACGATGTGTACCTGCTATGAAATGTACATATAGTTGTCATCAAATAGCTGTTTAGTAAAAAGCTGTTTTTAAAGAACTGCTGGTCTCCCTCTCTGTGCAACATCTGGTTCTGGCCAGCTGGAACCATTGCTATTATGTGGCTTGCAAAGGAATATCACCTTCTTCACATAAGTCCAAACACTCAGCCAGGACCCCCTTTTCATGTAACGTACCAGGGTGCAAGAAATACAGTCTCTCAAATACTGCCCATCGCCACTTTACACGAATCCGACCTAAGGCATATTAGTAATATATTGGGGAGTGTCCTGAAAAAGCAAGATTGTATCAATTAAATCTTATATAGAGAGCTTTTCAAAAGTGCAAATACTGTATGTGGGGTATATTTTGCTCTTTGTAAGTGTTTAGTTTTTTTTTGTGATGTCCTGCATTTCTTTCTGCTTATTTAAACTTAAACCTGATTTAATAGTCAGTATTTTTTTAAACGCTCATAAAAACACAGCAATCTTTGCAACACTTGATTGATTGGCTTTGTAACTGAATTCCTATAACTCTGACAGGGTCATGTCCTTAGAAGAGTGGATAGGACAACACTGCAGCAAATGGAAAGCATTTGCAAGCATTGTTTTTGTTTGTATTTGTTTCATATACCAAAAAAGTGCTCCGCAAGACAAATAATCATTAGTTACTATGCACAGAGAACTGTATTTCTCTGGATAATTATGTTCATAAGAGATGGTGCTGTCACACTTATTGTTCTACCATCATTTATTGATGTATTACCTATAAAAACCGAACAGTCTAATGCAACATAGCATCCAAATTTTCATGAGAAATTATGCAATTGTTGCATGGAATGACTTACAATGGAATCAAGCATCTGAGAACTGCAAGAATAATAGTCGTGCAATAAGAAATTAAAGGCTGTTTTTCACTATAATTATAGTTTTAGAGATTTCATAGCAACAAACTGTTGAGTCTGCATTGGCTGAACTGGTTACATTAGGATTTACCAAGAAGGCTGTGTGAATAAATAAAAGCTAATTTGCATTAGAAGAAATGTATTTGCCTGGCCTATTTAATAAAATATCTATGAGTTGCTGCAGCAGTTTCTACAAAAGGTTTTCCTTTTATTGGTTAACCACTACTTGGGTTTTATAAATGAAACAGTTTAAAACATCATACACTCACCTTATGAAAAGCCGCCATTGGCTCTATGTCTGTCTGTACTCACATGATATTATTATGTCACGTGAGTTCTGCAGCCTATCAACAGTCACTCATTTGACATTACACCTGATCTCCTGCGGACGTAGCACCAACATCTCTGGAATGGCGCCGGCCAGGGAGGGAAGTATATGCTGTTATTATTTTATGTGAAGCACATTTTCATTTAGGGCTTATTCAGGGCTTATTCAAGTTTTAGATAATCCTTTTAATCCATAGAAATCAATTTAGAATGCAGCTGCCTTTCTTATAATATTGCAAATAAGAAGCCTGCAAGCACTTCCTAACAAGCAAGTCTGAAGAGGTACATACTGAACATATATTATAAATAAAGGGACAGTGGCACTCTGAAATGCTAACACATGCAAACAATGCGTATAGGAATATGAACATGCATTACTGCTAAGGAAAAAATAATGAAAAAATGTAGATACTTCGCATATATAAAAGCCCAGTAAAGAGATACACCTTGACATTTGGCTACTGGTCTCACATAAAACTGACCTTTTATATATGATAAGTATCTCAATTTTTCCATGTATTTCCATAGCTGTAATAGGCCATGTTCACACATCTCTGCTGGTAGTATTTAGCGGGTCCTAGTATCCGCTTTCCCAGAGCGGACAGGGAAACGCTACTAGCAGCATTTCCCTGTCCGCTTGGCTTAAGCGGACACTAGGTAGCCTTGTGTGTGACCTGGTTACCACACTCAACATCGGGTAACCAGGGGCTGCGTCACCAGGAAGCGGCGGTGCTCACACATCTCTGTTTCACTGAAAAAAGCTAAGTATTTAGCGAAGACCCGCTAAATACTAGCAGCAGAGATGTGTGAACATGGGCATACATATTAATATTCCTATACTCATTGTTTGCATGCCTTAGCATTTCAGAGTGCAACTGTCTCATTATTTCCTAGCATATTGATTTGGCATAGTGCTTATAGAAATCTTTCCGATGTTCCAGAGAACTACAGGTCTCTAGAAATACAAGACGCCCCAGTACACAAAGAACAATTTCAAGATGAGCCTTGGACAGGCTAACCCTGTTTGTCTTTTAGCACAAATATACCTCAGTACAAAAGACGTGGAGGCTGGGGAGTCTAGTAACGTGATGCCACAGTAGTGGAATCACTACATAGTTGCTCGTCACCCAGAATAAACTACGCAATTTTTGTAAGAATCCAATGTGCCAATCATAGTAAATCTAGCATTAAAGCCAAATGCAAATCAGGCTGGAAGTGCATTGAGGGTGTCTATGCATTAATGTAGCTTCTTGCTAGGGTATTGCTTTGATTTCACACTTCACAGCAGTGTCTAATGCAGTAACATACAATCTGAATGGAAATAGATTTTATAGAGCAGATAACCACCAGGGATGACCCCTTGATGACTCTTAACCACCAGGGTTCCTGATCTCTTCATCGCTCTAGTCCAAAAAAGAACACTAGAGATATTAAAAATATCCATTTAAGCACTAATTTATATTAACTGTTCACTAATATTATTTAGGCATTGCATAGATCTCAATAAATCTGGAGGCACACGGTGCGAGGGACTCGCACGAGTGCCATGCGAGGGATACTCGCATTGCACTGGGACCAGTGCTGCCCTATCAGGCAGGGCACACTGGTGCGAGTCCCCCGCACCTAACTCGCACTGCTAGTCAGAAGCGAGTGCAATCGCAGCATGCTGCGACTGCACGCGATTCTGACGCGCGTGAGGGCAATGCAGGTGTATGGGGGCGAGAAAATCTTGCCCCCATACAGCACACAGTGCGAGTACGCAGGCAAAAACGCTTTAAACCCGCCGGCTGTCAAAGCCGGCAAGTTTAAAATGACCGCTTTGTCAGTACAGTAAGCTATCATCTTGTAACGCTGTGACAGCAGCGGTATAAGATGTTTAGCTAATACAATGATGATTGTAGTTAAATAATGTATTCTGGGGTTATTTTACTGATTAACCCCATCAGCATCCTCTGCACCACATGTGAGCGCAGAGGAGGCTGAGGCTCTAAACCCAGTGCTGAAGGGGTTAATATGCAGCTGGTGTGGTGACACCATGTATGTGGAGAGTGTCCTCACTCTCTGCAGACATGGTGTCATTACACCATGTGTGTGAAGGGGTTAATTTTTATGTATAATGAGTTAAAAGAACTGTCGGGTTTATAAATTCACAGAGAAAGCCAGCTCTGTTACTGTCTATGGGGAGCTTTCCCCTCTCATGGTGCTGAAGCCACAGCTCCCCATACACAGTAACATAGAGCCGGCTTTTTCTCTGAATGTATAAACCCGACAGTTCTTTTAACCCATTATACATAAAAATTAACCCCTTCACACACATGGTGTAATGACACCATGTCTGCAGAGAGTGAGGACACTCTCCACATACATGGTGTCACTAAACCAGCTGCATATTAACCCCTTCAGCACTGGGTTTAGAGCCTCAGCCTCCTCTGCGCACACATGTAGTGCAGAGGATGCTGATGGGGTTAATCAGTAAAATATATTACTACAATTATTATTTTATTAGCTAAATATCTTGTACCGCTGCTGTCACAGCAGTACAAGATGATAGCTTACTGTACCCACAAAGCGGGAAATTTAATCTCCGTGGCTTTGACAACCGCAGAGTTTCTATCCCCGACAAATGCTGCCCTCGGTCCTTCAGCACCGTGGACAGCATCACAATCACGCAGCACACACGCACTCACACCTCACAATCACAGCACACTTACATACATACAGCCAGCCACACTCACCATACGCCACCATACTCGCACCACACACACCCACAAACACGCATCACACTCTCATCACTGTCATGCATCAAAAATGCAGCGATTTTGATGCATGATAGTGTGCCTCCACCCTAAAAGGGAACCTGTCAGCTTGTTTTTACCTCCAAATCTATCACTATCTGTCTCTTCACCATCCTAGCAAATCCTGTAAGAGAAAATTACTGAGGGCACCGCTGAAATAGTACGTTAGGATCTATCCCAATTATGTGCAAAGAGACACACATAAACAAGAAGAAAGCCACATAATTAAGAAGGGATGATCACTCTGAACATAATGTAAAATAATTATACTTTATTACAATTTTCAAAGCACAGGAAAAAACAACACAATACAGGGTTAAAAACAATTAAAAAGTTTATGAAACACCATATATTAACTGAACCAGCAGAGACAACGTACAGGTATAAGCAATAATAATTGTAGCAACTAAAATAGTGACACTCAAACCTGTGTAGAAAATAAGTAATTTCAGTCACAAAACAACCAATTTGTCCAATGCAAACAGCACAAGTTATACCCTATGGAGTTATTTCCCCTGTAGTATCCCAGATGTAGGGGAGGCTGCAAAGAAAAGTAGCAGCAAATAGACCCCAAATACAGAGGGAATGTAATAAGACAGGGGCATGTGGAAGTAAAGATAGAACCAGGTGGATATTTACCAAGGGTATACCAGGCTGAGCAGGCACCAGCCAGTGTCCTGGGGTCAGTGTGGAGAGGACCCCATGCGTATCGTCCAAATAGACTTCCTCAGGGAAAAACACTTAATTTCACTTTTTGTTCCCCTGAGGAAGTCCATTTGTAGTATAATAATTACACTCCATGTAGTATAATGGACCTACATACAGTATAATGGCCCCCAACACAGCCCTCAAATAACCCTCCATAAAGAATAAAGGCTCCCTTGTAGTTCTCCAAGTATTATCATGCCTCCCACAGAGCCCTCCAAATATTATAATGGCTTCCATATAGTATAATTGGATCCATATAATATAATGCACCCCCCATAGTCTTCCACATTGTATATTGCACCCCCAAATTCCTCCATATATTATGCACCTCCATATGAATTAATGCACCCCACAATCCTCCATATAGAATAATGCACCCTTACAGTCCTCCATATAGAAGCATGCACCCCACAGTCCTCCGTATAGCATATTGCACCCTTAAAGTATGCTATATAGTACAATACACCCCCACAGTCCTCCATATAGTATAATGTACCCCCAAACTCCTCCATAGAGTATAATGCACCCCAAAAGTCCTCCATATTGTATAATGCACCCCAAAAATCCTCCATATAATATATTGCACTTCCACAGTCCTCCATATAGAATAATGTACCCCATAGTCCCCCAAATAGCATATTGCACCCGCTCAGACCTCCATATAGAATAATGCACCCCTTAGTCCTCCAAATAGCAAATTGCACCCCCACAGACCTCCATATAGAATAATGCACCCCCACAGTCCTCTATAAAGTATATTGCACTGTCAAAGTCTACCATACAGTACAATACACCCCATAGTTCTCCATATAGTATAATGCACCCCAAACCCCCCCATATAGTATAATGCACCCCAATCTCCTCCGCATACCATAGTATAATACACACCCAAAGTCCTATATTATTTATGCACATCACAGTGTTCAACAGTATCCTATCACTGTACTCACTGTTTAAAATAAAAAAAAATAAAAAAAGTAAATACTCACCTCTCTCTTTCTCCTTGGTCTTCACTGGCTGCTCCAGGTCTCCTTTCCTCAGTGTTCTCCCGCCCTATCTCTAAGTCTGAGCACGGCAGGGCATTCATTGATGATGTCATCGCTCCTTACCCTACTCAGCTACAGAGACTCAGAGAGTGGGCGTGACCCAGAAAAATGTGCCTGCCGTGGCGGCCAGGACTATAGAAGCGGGAGCAACATCTGCGGGGGGCCGTGCTACCACAGAGCGCCCCCGCGGATGCAGCCCCAGGCAGACAGCTCTTGTCGCCTCATGGTAGCTGCGCCCTTGGATGCACCTGATTGTAAATTTACCTAGGTTTTAGAGGAGAAAAATAAGAAAAAATATATACCGTATGTTGTGCCAAAGTGTGCTGACACATTTAATAAAATAATTAACAATGTAGACTCAACAGCAGCATTGTAAGTAACATGAACCATGTTTGTCATGAGGGAGGTGGTAGTCACATTTGCAGTAAAAATTTTGGCCACCTACAGTCATAGCCAATAGTTTTTAGAATTACACCAAAATGATATTTTCACATGATCTGCTGCCCTCTGGTTTTTATTTGTGTTTGTCTGATGTTTATATCACATACAGAAATATAATTGAAATCATATTATGAGTACCAAAAGGTTATGTTGACAGTTAGAATGAGTTAATGCAGCAAGTCAATATTTGCAGTGTTGACCCTTCTTCTTCAGAACCTCTGCAATTCTCCCTGGCATGCTCTCAATCAACTTCTGGACCAAATCCTGTCTGATAGCAGTCCATTCTTGCATAATCAATGCTTGCATTTTGCCAGAATTTGTTGGTTTTTGTTTGTCCACCCGTCTCTTGATGATTGACCACAAGTTTTCAATCTGATTAAGATCTGGGGAGTTTCCAGGCCATGGACCCAAAATCTCTATGTTTTGTCCCCTGAGCCATTTAGTTATCACCTTTGCTTTATGGCAAGGTGCTCCATCATGCTGGAAAAGGCATTGTTGGGCGCCAAACTGCTCTTGGACCGTTGGGAAAAGTTGCTCTTCGAGGACATTCTGGTACCATTCTTTATTCATGGCTGTGTTTTTAGGCAAGACTGTGAGTAAGCAGATTCCCTTGGCTGAGAAGCAACCCCACACATGAATGGTTTCAGGATGCTTTACAGTTGGCATGAGACAAGACTGGTGGTAGCGCTCACCTCTTCTTCTCCGAATAAGCTGTTTTCCAGATGTCCCAAACAATCGAAAAGGGGATTCATCAGAGAAAATGACTTTACCCCAGTCCCCAGCAGTCCACTCCCTGTACCTTTTGCAGAATATTAGTTGGTCCCTGATGTTTTTTCTGGAGAGAAGTGGCTTCTTTGCTGCCCTCCTTGAAACCAGGCCTTGCTCAAAGAGTCTCCACCTCACAGTGCGTGCAGAAGCACTCACACCAGTCTGCTGCCCTTCCTGAGCAAGCTCGGCACTCCTGGTAGTCCGATCCCGCAGCTGAAACAGTTGTAAGATACGGTCCTGGCGCTTGCTGGTCTTTCTTGGGTGCCCTGGAGCCTTTTTGACAACAATGGAAGCTCTCTCCTTGAAGTTCTTGATGATGCGATAGATTGTTGACTGAGGTGCAATCTTTCTAGCTGCGATACTCTTCCCTGTTAGGCCATTTTTGTGCAGTGCAATGATGGCTGCACGTGTTTCTTTAGAGATAACATGGTTAACTGAAGAGAAACAATGATACCAAGCACCAGCCTCCTTAAAGTATCCAGTGGTGTCATTATTACTTAATCATGACTGATTGTTCGCCAGCCCTGTCCTCATCAACACCCACACCTGTGTTAATGGAAAAATCACTAAAACGATGTTAGCTGCTCCTTTTAAGGCAGGACTGCAATGATGTTGAAATGTGTTTTGGGGGTTAAAGTTCATTTTCTAGGCAAATATTGACTTAGCAAGTAATTGCTGTTAAGCTGATCACTCTTTATGACATTCTGGAGTATATGCAAATTGCCATTAGAAAAACTGAAGCAGTAGACTTTGTTAAAATTAATATTTGTATCATTCTCAAAACCTTTGGCCATGACTGTACATTACAGTCCCTCCCTGGGGTGTATATTCTAAATATGACAACAGTCTCCATTATCCTTCAGAATATACCAGTTGGTGTCATATAGTCTGAAGGATGATGGGGTTGTAGTTATATTGCACCTCTCAGCTCTCAGGTCAGTCACGGAGTTCCCTTTCAGTGTCTTTACTCACCTAGCTGTTCAAATCATTTTTATTTATTTTTTTCACAATTAAACATGCATAAGTTTCGTCTCATCAGTATAGAACAATAACAACAATCTTTAGCTAGGGTCACACATCCGGCTTTTTTTAAAAAACCTGATCCGGTTTTGAGCTTTTAAAAAGCTCAAAACCGGATCAGGAAACGCTCCTCACAGGAGCCTATGCTAAAAATCCGGTTTCCGTCTCCGGCTCTGCAGCCTGCGTGAAAATCATGCAGGCTGCCGTTTTCGGAGCGGTTCTGTTATCTGCAATGCGGGAACCGGATTGCTCAGGATGTGTAATCCTAAGCAATCCGGTTCCCGCATATACTTTGCTTATCCCGGCTGCCGCCGGGATAAGCAACATGTTCTGTGTAGTGATGGGCGAATCCTAAATTACTCGCAATCGCTTGACTCTAGGGGCTGGAATCCGCAGCGCAGGGATGCCCAAGCTTTCTGGGCACCCCCCGCTGCAAATTGCAGCCCACAGCCGCCCCAGAAGATGGCACGTTCATTGAAGCGCCATCCTTTGGCGCTGAACCCCGCTCTTCCAGCGGCCCTGGTGGCGGTGGCACGCTGGGTAATAAAGGGGTTAATACCAGCTTTGTTATACAAGCTGGTATTAAGCCCGAGATTCTTAATGTCAGGCCACGTTTGACCCAGCCACTAAGAATCTCCGATAAAGGGTTAAAAAAACACAGAGAAAAATTTTTATTTGAAATAAAAAAAAAGCCATTAGGGACCCATCTTTAATTAAAAAAATCCTCTTCCGTCCGACGTAGTCCAAAACGCGATGTCCTCTCTGCTACATCCCCTGTGCATAGATATAGACGTCTATGCACAGGGAATGAGCAGACTGAGAACAATCTCAGCACTGCTACATCATCTCTGTGAGCAGGCGGGCTCTAGGACCCTGGAGCTGCACAGAGAAGACAGCTGGACTCGGCTCGCAAAGAAACAGCAGTTATTTGCGAGTTTCCCTGCTATCACTGGCAAAGTAGAGTCTAATGCAAACAATGGCAATCCTAGTTTTGTCAGCGTTTGCCAATGATTTGCATTGGACTCGTGCGAGCAAACGCTGGGAAACTCGCAGAGTACCGAGTCCTGCGAGTCCCTTACTACTCGCCGAGTAACGAGTCCTAGCGAGTAGATTCGCCCATCCCTAGTTCTGTGTTTTGTAAATCTTTTAATTTGCTTAACTCCCCCTAGAGACCTCACATCTAGTCAGGTGGGCATATAATGCTATAATCACCTCTGTACAGCAGCTGCCTCCTGACAGCTGCTGTACAGTTTTATGAATGAAAGCGCCGGGCTCCTCTGAGAGCGGACGCATACTATAGATATTGCTATAGTATGTGCGCCGCTGTCTGAGGTCCTGAAGCCTTATACAGTAGATCTATGGGCAGTGCTGCCCATGGATCTACTCTATAAGGCTTCAGGACCTCGGACAGCGCACATACTATAGCAATATCTATAGTATGCACTCCGCTCTCAGAGGAGCCCGGCGCTTTCATTCATAAACCTGTACAGCAGCTGTAAGGAAGCAGCTGCTGTACAGAGGTGATTATAGCATTATATGCCCACCCGAGTGGGTGTGAGGTCTCTAGGGGGAGTGGGCACCCCCTAGAGACATTATAGAAACATTTAATAAGCAAATTAAAAGTTTTACAAAACACAGAACAGTTTGCTCATCCCTGCGGCAGCAGGGATGACCAAACTATCCGGTAACTAGATTGCTCAGGATTATACACCCTGAGCAATCCCGTTACCGGATTGCAGCTTCAGCAATCCAATTCCCAGATTGCTGAATGTCAGAAGACAATTGCGTTCACCGCATCCGGATCTGGATGCGGTGAACGCAATCCTATATTCAAGTGTGACCCTAGCCTTAAACTCTTCCGTCCCCCCACCCCTAACTCAAAATGTATCTACAGTGACAAACACTTTATACATCACATTATGCCTTTCCAGACAGAGTCAAACAATAAAGTTAAAGAAATTTTGTTAAAAACATCTATCCATTTGCATAGAGACAGGAATTAATCCCTGCAAATCCAGACAATTTGACCATATTTTATTTAATTTGTCAACTGACAATTGACAATGATAGTAAGGCTAGGGTCACACTTGCATCATGACCCTAGCCTTACCATCATTGTCAATTGTCAGTTTGTCCATGTATCCCAGCAAACACACCAACGGATTTCTGGGTATTTCAAGATGAAATGTTGCATCTATCAGGTCTATCACTTCTGACCAATATCTATATAATTTAGGACAATATATAATTCCACAACATATGTATTATGTCTGCTGGTTCCATGGTACTCACCTAGTTAAAAGAAAAGATTTTTATTAATGCCCACATGATCCTTTGTAACAGGGATACAATCTTGTTAAGGACAGATCACTGATTAATGAAGGCAGCTAAGCAGATGTTCCCTCCACCATTCAGTATCCAACCCTGCAGAGATGGACTAGAATTGCTCTCCTCTCTCCTCTGCCTTGGAGGAGGCTCTGGCTGTTGTAGAGCACTAAACTTGCCACAGCATTCGACATCAGTGGATGACCCTGCCCCATGCTTCCTTTGACTGCCCGCCCCGCGATTCACAGCTAGCTGCCTGCTGCTCACTTCACATAACTGGCCTGCTGCATGCTTGACATGATCACCCGCCGCCTGCTTCAAATAGCTTGTCTGCCGCATGCTTGACATGGTCGCCTCTCACACACTTGGCATGATCGCAAGGTGCACACTTCTACTGACTGTAGTCCGCTTGGTCAGCCCACCGCAATCTTCCAGTGGGATGCAGTGAGTGGTAGCACAGTTTGCTCTTTCATTTAAATGTGAGTTATAATGCAATATATAGCCATATTCACTGTATAAGGCTGGGGTCACACTTGGCATGAGTTTTTTTTAGTGACTTAAAAAAACTCATGCGTTTCTGCATGCGTTTTTTCATTTCAGCATGCGTTTTTTAAGGTGTCTGATGGCACCCTGCGTTTTTGCATGCGTTTTTAAAACAGCACCCAAAAATAGTGCATGCACTCTTTTTTGGTGCTGTTTTAAACACGTATGCGTTTTTTAGAAAACGCATGCGTTTTTTTAACATGGGCCCCTATGGAAAACGCATGCGTTTTTGGATGGTACTAATGTACCATGCGTTTTTGCATGCGTTTTTGATGTCAGCTAAACACATAATTGCAAAAACGCACACAAAAACGCATGGTACTGTCACACATGCGTTTTTGCTATTAAGACATGCGTTTTTTAACATGGGGGCCTATGGGTGCGTTTTTACATGTTTTTTTAAAAACGCAGGTCTCCAAAAACGCATTAAAAAAACGCAAGTGTGACCCCAGCCTAAGACACAATTGGTTTTCCCCTCACTTTGGAGAAATAAAGTGTATCTTATGAAGTGAAAAATGTATTGGAGTGGTCTACTCAAAGCCCAGACCTTCATAATCCAATTATGAATCTGTGGTCAGACTTGAAGATTGCTGTTCTCCAGAGGAAACAATCTAACGCTAACTGTAAAGGCCACGTCACACGCATCAATCTTATGAGTGATATCGCTTAAGCGATCTGCTTTTTTGATCGCTTAAGCGATATCGTCTGTGCGTCGCTGCGTGTAATCAAGCGATTTTACAATGTAAAATCGCTTGATTGATTGATCGCAGATTTGTGAGCCGGAGCTCAAATCAAGGGATAATCGCTTGATCAATCTGCATCATCGTGGTGTGTGACACCACGATGAACGATCTCCCAGCGGCAGAGCCTATGCTGGGAGATGGTATCTATGGTAAACGTCGGGTTACTAAGCACCGCGCGGCGCCTAGTAACCCGACGTTTACCATAGTTACCAGCGATCTTGCTGCTCAACATCGCTGGTGAGTCTGTCTGTGTGACAGCTCACCAGCGATGTGAGCGATATTGTTAGCGATCGCGCGTGCACGTGATCGCTAACAATATCGCTCATAAGATTGATGCGTGTGACGTGGCCTTAAGGAGCTGGAGCAGTTTTATCTTGTTGATTGGGCAAAAATCCCAGTGGCAAGATGTGGAAAGGCCATAGAGACTTATCCAACGAGGCTCTACAAAGTACCGTATATACTCGTGTATAAGCCGACCCGTGTATAAGCCGACCCCCCTACTTTTGCCCCAAAAATCTGGAAAAACCTATTGACTCGTGTATAAGCCGAGGGTGGACCCCAGCACAGGTATACAGCCCCCAGCAGTGTGGTATACAGGCCCCCCCAGTGGTATACAGGCCTCCCCAGTGGTAGTATACAGCAGCCCCAGTGGTAGTATATAGCATCCCCAGCAGCCCCAGTGGTACTATATAGCATCCCCAGTGGTAGTATATAGCATCCCCAGCAGCCCCAGTGGTAGTATATAGCATCCCCAGCAGCCCCAGTGGTAGTATATAGCATCCCCAGCAGCCCCAGTGGTAGTATATAGCATCCCCAGCAGCCCCAGTGGTAGTATATAGCATCCCCAGCAGCCCCAGTGGTAGTATATAGCATCCCCAGCAGCCCCAGTGGTAGTATATAGCATCCCCAGCAGCCCCAGTGGTAGTATATAGCAGCCCCAGCAGCCCCAGTGGTAGTAAACAGCAGCCCCAGTGGTAGTATACAGCAGCCCCAGTGGTAGTATACAGCAGCCCCAGTGGTAGTATATAGCATCCCCAGCAGCCCCAGTGGTAGTATATAGCATCCCCAGCAGCCCCAGTGGTAGTATATAGCATCCCCAGCAGCCCCAGTGGTAGTATATAGCATCCCCAGCAGCCCCAGTGGTACTATATAGCATCCCCAGTGGTAGTATATAGCATCCCCAGCAGCCCCAGTGGTAGTATATAGCATCCCCAGCAGCCCCAGTGGTAGTATATAGCATCCCCAGCAGCCCCAGTGGTAGTATACAGCAGCTCCAGTGGTAGTATACAGCAGCCCCAGTGGTAGTATATAGCATCCCCAGCAGCCCCAGTGGTAGTATATAGGAGCCCCAGCAGCCCCAGTGGTAGTATACAGGAGCCCTAGTGGTAGTATACAGGAGCCCAAGCAGCCCCAGTGGTAGTATACATCAGCCCCAGATGTATATACAGCCCCAGAGGTAGTATACAGCCCCAGTGGTAGTATACATCAGCCCCAGAGGTATATGCAGCCCCAGTGGTAGTATACAGGAGCCCAAGCAGCCCCAGTGGTAGTATACATCAGCCCCAGATGTATATACAGCCCCAGTGGTAGTATACAGCCCCAGTGGTAGTATACATCAGCCCCAGAGGTATATGCAGCCCCAGTGGTAGTATACAGCCCCAGTGGTAGTATACATCAGCCCCAGAGGTATATGCAGCCCCAGTGGTAGTATACAGCCCCAGTGGTACTATCCAGCAGCCCCAGAGGTATATACAGCCCCAGTATTAATAAACAGCCCCCCCCTCCTTATCATGGCCCCCCAGGCTGCGGCAGCTGTCAAAATAACAAACAGTTTATACATCACCTTCCGACGCAGCTTCTCCGGTCCTCTGCCCTCCGCTCGCCGGCTGCTTCTTCTTTCTTGTTGTGCCGACTTCTGTGACCGCGCGCAGGAAATGACGTCATCTCCTGCGCCCGGTCACATGACACCGGCACAAGAAGAAAGAAGAAGCCGGCGAGCGGAGGACTGGAGGAGCGGAGAAGCTGCGTCGGAAGGTGATGTATAAACTGTTTGTTATTTTGACAGCTGCCGCAGCCTGGGGGGCCATGATAAGGAGGGGGGGGGGCTGTTTATTAATACTGGGGGACCCATATTAAGGAGGGGGGCTGTGCAGTGCAATATGCACGGCATCCCCCCGCCGTTGATGGACGGGGGGATGCCGTGCATATTCATTGCACTAATGAGGCGGCCCCACGTGACCGCCTGCGGTCACCGCGGCCCCCTCCTGCCTCCTCCAGCTCCCGGTCACAGCCCCCCCCCACAGCATTACCGTATAGACCCGTGTATAAGCCGAGGGGGGGACTTTTCAGCCCAATTTGTGGGCTGAAAAACTCGGCTTATACACGAGTATATACGGTACTTATTTTAGGGGGGTGAATAGTTCTGCACACTGACATTTTAAGTTATTTTGTCCGATTTCTTTGCTTCACAATAAAAATAAAACCAAATGTTCACAGTTGTAAGAATGTTCTTTACATGAACTGATGCAAACCCACAAAAAAAGGGAAATTCCAGATTGTGAAATAGCAAAACACAAAAAACGCCAAGGGGGTGAATACTTTTGCAAAGTGTTTCAGTTGAATGAGCGTTTCATACAATCCATAGTTGCAACTGTAAAAATAATATTTCGGCTTCTCATGCTTTAGATAATAGGGGTCTTGTTATTACCTGGTCATTTTGAACATTAATCTATTTCTGAAAACTTAACCTGCTATAGGGTATTTCGATTTGATAAATAAACAATGATAACTAGTAGTGAATAATAATCTTACTTAATACAAATTCCTTATTTGGATATGTTACACATTATTATAAAATCAGTATGTCACCAGCACAGATAAGCAAATACTATTTCATTTTACATTGTGACTATAACAAAACATATTCATACAGTAAAAACAATTTTCTAGATGATTTAAAGCTATCACTTTGGATGAGGTCTTGTCAAGCTATTTATTTGAGCGCTTTTGCTCTGGGTGTCCATATATACTGCAGAAGAAGATAATAGAAAGTGAATAAATCAGAATAAAGAAAAGTCAACCAACAACCTAACAAAGCAGAAGAATGCCTAGGTGATGTGGAAATAATTCTTTAGTCTACGTCTTGGATTTGTGTAACCTTAAGTACATATTTCAGTCGTGAACTGGTTATGTCTAGCTAATAGCGAGCCGAGGCAGTGCAGCATACAGAGAGCACCGAGTTTAGGTCCTGTGTGCACTGAATATGATTAATGATTTATATGAGCTCGGAAAGAAACAACCTACGTGATAGTGGAAAAGACCCACCAGGCACATAGTTCACCACTCAGCCCAAATTCATCCTTCTTCCATGCTCTTCTGTTCGCCAACATATTAAATTTGCTACTGGCAAACAATGTCACATCATTCTGTCTGCCAGAGCTGTGTGTAAGGTCAGAAACAAAGTTGTATTCAGATTCCTAGCACATAAAGCTGAGAAAAATTTCGAGGGTTGTCATTTAATATTTATATTTAATAAACATTTCTCATTTGGATTACTTATCCAAATATTTTTTTACATGGTGACATAGGAAAATGAGATGTCAGTTTTTCTTATACAAGCTTCACCCATGTTTTTCACCCATACCTAGTATAGTCATTGGGGGTGACAACGACTGTGTTTATATAGGACTGAGTGGACCTCACAAAAGCCCAGACACAAATCAGATTTTGATCTACGTCTCAGATTAAACTCGCAAACGCAAGTCTATGGGTACATGACAAAATTGGACAGCACCATTCATCAACTGTCCATTTTTCACTGACCATTTGATAGGAAAAGCTTGAGAAAACTCCATCAGTGTTTTCTGAAATAAACTGATAAAAGACTGACATAGGCTAGGGTCATATTTGCGTTATGACCTTAGCCTGACGTAAGTGCTAAATACATAGTAATTTCAGCCGCATTACATAGCGTTAACGCTATGCGCTGCGAGGAAACGGAACCCGATGTTTACCTTGCCAATCGGCCACACGCAAAGCTGCAGGAAGTGCGCTTTGACTGAGCTCACAGGAAACGTCGTCTGCAGCGTTTTCCTGTGCATTGTCCAAAAGCGCACATCCAGGAGCTTTGTGTAGAGTCGGCTGTTAAGGTAAACATCAGGTTTCTATGGGGCTCCGTTGCCTGACATAGCGTTAACGCTATGTACTGCGGCTGAAATTTCTAAGTATTTAGCACTTGCATCAGGCTAGTGTCATAACGCAAATGTGACATTAGCCTTAAGGTCCTTTCACATCTGCAGTAAAGTGTAATTCTCAGCAGATCTGGCAGATGTCACCACATCTTCCGGATCTGCCAAGTAATGGCCGACTTGCGACACTGATGGGGCAAGCCCCATTCAATCTCTATGGGACTTGCGGTTTGGTGCGGCAAGTGTGGTATTACCAAATCCAGCACTTGCAGTATCACAAAAAAAACACTGGTAGCAGATACGGCAATACCACACTTACTGCACCCAACCACAAGCCCCATATAGAATGAATGGGGCTTGCCAGGTCGGTGCCGCAAGTCGGCTGTTACACGGCAGATCTAGCAGATGCAGCCACATCTGCCAGATCTGCTGAGAATTATACCTTACCGCAGATGTGAAAGCAGCCTAAGGCCTTGTTCACACATCTCCGCTGCTAGTATTTAGTGGGTCTCCGCTAAATACTTAGCTTTTTTCAGTGAAGCGGAGATGTATGAGCGCAGCTAGCAGCGTTTCCCTGTCTGCTCTGCTTAAGCGGACACTAGGCAGTCTTGTGTGTGAAGTGGTTACCACGATCAACATCGGGTAACCAGGGGCTGCGTCACCAGGAAGCGGCGGCACTCACGCATCTCCACTTTACTGAAAAAATCTATGTATTTAGCAGAAACCCAATGAATACTAGCAGCGGAGATGTGGGAACAAGGCCTAAGCCATAACAGTAAAACTGACAAAGTGATCAAACTTTCATGAAACTCTAATCAAGAACTCTGATAAAACTTGGACTGTTTGTTTTTTTAATACAGGACAAATCATAGATGTGTGAATGAACACTGACATTTATCAAAAATAACATTTTGAAAGGAAATTATTTTAACTGGCAGTCATCCATTGTGGTGTTTTATAGCAGCTATTAAGCTGCCACCATGGTAATTTCATGTTTGTTAAAAGTGTGTTGTATATTCTGTTGATATGAACAATATATGAAACATTAGAAATTTATTTTCTTGTACCACAAAAGCAATATTGATTTGTTCTGCAAGGAATATCCTATTTATGTGCTTCCTCTGTCTCTCTGTCCTGCTATATCTTTATAATTGATATTGTTTTCAGAATAAGTTTGTACCAAATTGCATTGCTATTAAATACATAAATATTACACACTGTTGGCAGCCTATCCCAACAAACATGCCTACTTAGGCTATTTCACATGTGCGTTATTTTTAGTTCAGGCACTTCAGGTTTTTTAAAGTACTTTCACATCAGCTTTTTTTTTGCAAACAAACGGATCCTGCAATATTGCATTCTGACTAATATATGTGGAATGGAGTTCGGGAAATGTGTGGTTACTCGCGGTTTCATCCAGATCCAGCAAATATGGCACTTAGGGTCTTGGTCAAAAACTGCTGTTAGGGACCTTTCACACTGGGGTTTTTTGAAAAATGCGTCAGTCGCTGTAAAAAAATTGCATCTGCCGCATTTTCCGCTTAACGGCCGCACTTGTTGCACGCTTGCGGCAAGCCCCATGCATTGTCCTTGGTCCTGAAACCTTTAACATTAGGTCTATGGGCAACGCATCACCATAGACCTAATGTTAATGGTTACAGGACCCTGGACAACAGCTGATACTATACGTACATCACGTACAGTATCTCATCTACTGTGAGGGGAGCCGCGTCTTCATTCAGAAATTTGTACAAAGCCGACAATAGCCGGCTATACATATATATACATATATATATATATATATATATATATGTAAAGTGCTTATTAACCCCTCACATGCTGACAGGAGTGGACAGCATGTCTCTAGGGGGGGGTACCCCCTAGAGACATGTTGCCCACAGCTACTATTAATATTTCATGTTTTAATTACATTTAACACTTTGTTCATCCCTGCGGCAGCAGGGATGAACAAAGTAGACGGCAACCACATTGCTCAGGATTACACATCCGTAACAATCCGGTTACTGCATTGCGGTTTACAGCACACATTTTTCCCCCAAAAAAGTGTGTGAAGGCAATTGCGGTTACCGCATCCGAATCTGGATGCGGTTACCGCAATTACCTTTCAAAGTGTGACCCCGGCCTCAATTGTGGTTTTAAAACAAGCCTGAAGTCCCAGATTTGCTGGATCTGGATGAAACTAATCTCCGCACATTTCCGGAACTCCATTACAAATGCATTGGTCAGAACACAATGTTGCCAGATCTGTTTCTTTGCAAAAAAGGCGGAATTTTGACAGATTTGCAAAGCGCAGATGTGAAAGTACCGTTAGGCTGCTTTCACACATTTCAAGTGCTGTAAATTTTTTACAGATAGCACTCATAACTATAATAGGCTAGGGTCACATTTCAGGTTTTTTTTTTTAAAACCTAATCCGGTTTTGAGCTTTTAAAAAGCTCAAAACCCGAGCAGGAAACACTCCTCATAGAAGCCCATTATAAAAGCAAGATTGCTTTACAAGCAATCCGGTTACCGCCTCCGGCTCTGCAGCTTGCGTGAAAAATCATGCAGGCTGCAGTTTTCGGAGCGGTATCCCTGCCGCAGCAGATTTGCTATAATGGGCTCCTACGGGAGCCCATGCAGCTGCCGCAAGGCATATGTGAATGACTGCGTCAGCCGGCGACTTTGTTCATCCCTGCCACCGCAGGGATGAACAAAGGGTTAAATAATAAGAATGTATGTGTGCAACATGTCTCCAGGGCGTGTCCACCCCCCTAAAGACATGCTGTCCATTCAGGACTGCATGTCAGGGGTTAACTTAGCTGTTAACCCCTAAGCCGCAATTGTCGGCTTTCATTCATTCATTATATTACAAGCCGCCAGCTCCCAGCATCAGGACCAATATGCTACGAACTTTGCATTAGCATTTTACAGTACAGCATCCTCAATGAGGATGCTGTACTGTAAAATGCTTAAGCAAAGTTTTCTTTGTGGGCACTCCCTAAAGACATGTTGCCCACATCTTTTAACGACATTAACCCTTTGTTCATCCCGGATTGCACATTCAGACCAATTCGGTTGCCGGATTCTGGCTTAGGAACACATTTTGTTCCTTAAATGTGTGTGAAGGTAATTGCGATTACCGCATCCGGATGTGGATGCGGTAAACGCAATTGCACTTCAAAATGTGACCCTAGCCATAGTCTTTAGGGCTCTTCACATATCTGGCTTTTTCTCTAACCAAGTGTCCTGTGCAAAATCATGGAGAGATGGCCTTGTTCACACACGACAATGCGTTTTTTTAGCACTTGGAAAACCTATTCAGTTTTTTTACGGGTGGCAAATAGTGTCCCCTGACGTTCTGAACGTTTTTGGACTTTGTCATTTTTTCATTAAAAACGCATATGCGTTAACGGATGCGTTAACACAGGTGCCTATATGTGCCCTGCGTTAACGCATGTGTTTCCCATGGAGCCCCATGTTAAAAAAACGCATGTGTTTTTTAAACAACCCCTTCATTTTTTTACAGCACCCAAAAAATGCTGCATGCAGCGTTTTTTGGAACGGGTAAAAAAAAACACACGTGTAGTGAACAAACGCAGCTACACTTAAGTGCACTCTGCGTTAACGCATATGCGTTGTTTTTTTAACAGCAAAAAAACGCTGGAAAAGCCAAAAAAACTGATATGTGTGAATAAGGCCGATGTCTGCTGATTTTAATCAGATCAATATCAATGTAAATCTATGGCTAGGGTCACACATGCCAATCATTTTTTTTAATGGATCCAATAACAAATTTGTTTTTTTTTTTTTTTTGCTGTTTTTTGAGCCTCCTGTGCAGCCATGCATTTTTTGGACTTTGCTATTTTTTTCCAAAAAATGCTAACAAAAACGGATCCGTTAAAGATTGGTACCTTTTTTTGACGGATCTGTTTCCCATAGGGCCCCATGCTAACAAACAAGATCCATTTTTTTACTGCACCCAAAAACGTCGGTTGCAGCATTTTTTGGGTCCAGTAAATAAACAAATAGCTTTTGTTACCAATGCAGTCACACTTAATCCCAGGATTCGTTTTTAACATCAGTTACTGATGCCAATAATGGATGCAAGGTTTATGTGTGACCCTAGCCTGAACTATATTCAAGCCACAGTGGATGATTATAAATGTTTATGTCTATGTGAAACAGTTGAATAAATTCTTTCTCAAAATGTTTTCCCGAAACAAGTGCAACTCTATGACTGTACAGTTGTATAAGAGAAGGCAGAGTTCCCAAACTTGAATGCAAAAAAATATGTATTTATAATTCAGTATTAGAAATGATCAAATCTTTTGGAAGTCAAACTTGCCAGGATTGTCAAATTTTTTATAAAAAAAATTAGATTCACAGCAAATCAATTTGGTATCCTGAAAAGACACTCAGAGGTCTTCTAGGAATCTATTCCTTTTCATTCTATCCAAAGCAACTCTCCATTGTTGTTTTAATTTTAGCACTGGAGTGGTGCTTTAACCCCTTCATGACCCAGCCTATTTTGGCCTTCCTGACCTGGCCATTTTTTGCAATTCTGACCAGTGTCCCTTTATGAGGTAATATCTCTGGAACGCTTCAACGGATCCTAGTGATTCTGAGATTTTTTTTCATGACATATTGGGCTTCATGCTAGTATTAAATTTAGGTCGATAATTTTTGTGTTTATTTGTGAAAAAATCAAACATTTTGCAAAAATATTGATAATTTTGCAATTTTGCAATTTTTAATTTTTATTCTGCTAAACCAGAGAGTTATGTGACTCAAAATAGTTAATAAATAACATTTCCCATATGTCTACTTTACATCAGCACAATTTTGGAAAAAAAAAATTTTTGTTAGGAAGTTATAAGGGTTCAAAGTTCATCAGCAATTTCTCATTTTTCCAGCAAAATTTACAAAACCATTTTTTTAGTGACTACATCATATTTGAAGTCCCTTTGAGGGGTTTACATGTCAGAAAACACCCAAAGTGACACCATTCCAAAAACTGCACCCCTCAAGCTACTCAAAACTACATTCAAGAAGATTATTAACCCTTCAGGTGCTTCACAGGAACTAAAGCAACGTGGAAGGAAAAAATGGACATTTTAATTTTTCCAACTAAAATGTTCTTTTAGCCTCAATTCTTTCATTTTCACATGGTTAACAGGATAAAATGGATCCTAAAATTTGTTGGGCATAAACCACTGTTTGGGCGCATGGCAGGGCTCAGAAGGGAAGGAGCGCAATTTGACTTTTGATGCTAACTTTCAATTCAAAAAGTAAAATGGCGCTCCTTCACTTCTGAGCCCTGCCGTGCGCCCAAACAGTGGTTTATGACCACATATGAGGTATCGGTGTACTCAGGAGAACTTGCCCAACAAATTTTAGGATCCATTTTATCCTGTTGCCCATGTGAAAATGAAAAAATTTAGGCTAAAAGAAAATGTTTGTAAAAAAAAAAAGTACTTTTTCATTTTTACGGATCAATTTGTGAAGCACTTGGGGGTTCAAAGTGCTCACTATGCATCTAGATAAGTTCCTTGGGGGGTCTAGTTTCCAAAATGGGGTCACTTGTGGGGGAGCTCCAATGTTTAGGCACTCAGGGGCTCACCAAACGCGACATGGTGTCCGCTAACAATTTGGGCCAATTTTTTATTGAAATTTTTAGCGGACACCATGTCGTGTTTGGAGAGCCCCCATGTACCTAAACATTGGAGCTCCCCCACAAGTGACCCCATTTTGGAAACTAGACCCCCAAAGGAACTTATCTAGATGGGTGGTGAGCACTTTGAACCCCTAGATACTCCACAAATTGATTTGTAAAAATGAAAAAGTACTTTTTTTTCCACAAAAGGTTTCTTTTTTCATTTTTACGGATCAATTTGTGAAGCACCTGGGGGTTCAAAGTGCTCACTATGCATCTAGATAAGTTCCTTGGGGGGTCTAGTTTCCAAAATGGGGTCACTTGTGGGGGAGCTCCAATGTTTAGGCACTCAGGGGCTCACCAAACGCGACATGGTGTCCGCTAACCATTTGGGCCAATTTTTTATTCAAATTGTTAGCGGACACCATGTCGTGTTTGGAGAGCCCCTGTGTACCTAAACATTGGAGCTCCCCCACAAGTGACCCCATTTTGGAAACTAGACCCCCAAAGGAACTTATCTAGATGGGTGGTGAGCACTTTGAACCCCCAGATACTCCACAAATTGATCTGTAAAAATGAAAAAGTACTTTTTTTTCCACAAAAAGTTTCTTTTTTCATTTTTACAGATCAATTTGTGAAGCCCCTGGGGTTCAAAGTGTCACTATGCATCTAGATAAGTTCCTTCGGGGGTCTAGTTTCCAAAATGGGGTCACTTGTGGAGGAGCTCCAATGTTTAGGCACTCAGGGGCACTCCAAACGCGACATGGTGTCCGCTAACAATTTGGGCTAATTTTTTATTCAAATTGTTAGCTGAGACCATGTTGCGTATGGAGAGCCCCTGTGTACCTAAACATTGGAGCTCCCCCACAAGTGACCCCATTTTGGAAACTAGACCCCCAAAGGAACTTATCTAGATGGGTGGTGAGCACTTTGAACCCCCAGGTGCTTCACAAATTGATCCGTAAAAATGAAAAAAGAAACTTTTTGTGGAAAAAAAAAGTACTTTTTCATTTTTACGGATCAATTTGTGGAGTATCTGGGCTTATGACTCATCTAGATAAGTTCCTTGGGGGGACTAGTTTCCAAAATGGGGTCACTAGTAGGGAGCTCCCATGTTTAGGCACGCGGTGGCTCTCCATACGCGACATGGTGTCAGGTGGTTGGATGTGGTGTAGTGTATGTCAGGTTGGTTTGTGGTGTAATGTACATCTACATGTGGTGTAGAAACCACCACACACACAAACCTGACGTACACAACACACAAACACACACACACCACCCTGATGTACACCACACCACACACCAACCTGAGACACGTCAGGTTAGTGTGTATGGTGTAATGTATGTCAGGTTGGTGTGTGGTGTAGTGTACGTCAGGTTGGTGTGTGTGGTGTAGTGTACATCTACATGTGGTGTAGTAAACACCACAGACACAAACCTGATGTACACAACACACACACACACACACACAACCCTGATGTACACCACACACCAACCTGACACACGTCAGGTTAGTGTGTATGGTGTACTGTATGTCAGGTTGGTGTGTGGTGTAGTGTACGTCAGGTTGGTGTGTGTGGTGTAGTGTACATCGACATGTGGTGTAGTAAACACCACACACACAAACCTGATGTACACAACACACACACACACAACGCTGATGTACACCTCACACCAACCTGACACACGTCAGGTTAGTGTGTATGGTGTACTGTATGTCAGGTTGGTGTGTGGTGTAGTGTACGTCAGGATGGTGTGTGTGGTGTAGTGTACATGTGGTGTAGTAAACACCACACACCCCAACCTAACTTATACTACACAACACACACACCACCCTGATGTACACCACACCACACACCAACCTGAGACACGTCAGGTTAGTGTGTATGGTGTAATGTATGTCAGGATGGTGTGTGGTGTAGTGTACGTCAGGTTGGTGTGTGTGGTGTAGTGTACATCTACATGTGGTGTAGTAAACACCACACACACACAAACCTGATGTACACAACACACACACACACAACCCTGATATACACCACATACCAACCTGACACACGTCCTCCGTTCTTGTCCTCCGCCGTCTTCGTGGTGGCGAGTCGGTGTCACTGGAGGATGAAGAATGGGAGGAATAGAGGAACGTGGGGTCCTCTCCCTCACTATCAGCTTCGGAGGCAATAATGGCATATGCCTCCTCAGCTGAGTACGCCCTAGACTGGGATGAGCGGGACATTTTGGTTGTGGTGTGTGTGTGTAAAAAAAAAAGCTAAACTTTATTCTACTTTTTGTGTGTGTGTGTATGTGCGAGTGATTGGTGCAACGTTTTAATTTAGGAAGGGGCTGTCCGGAGCAGGGGGAAAAAGGAGGGGGCTGTCAGGAGCAGGTGGAAAAAGGAGGGGGCTGTCAGAAGCAAGGGGGTAAGGAGGGGGCTGTAAGGAGCAAGGGGGTAAGGAGGGGGCTGTCAGGAGCAGGGGGGTAAGGAGGGGGCTGTCAGGAGCTGGAAGGAAGAAGAAGGGGGTGGCAAGCAAGTCACAGAGCAGGGGTGGTGATCACGAGGCGGCGGGGCGATCACATGGCGGCGGGGGTGATCACGGGGTGGAGGGGGTGATCGCGGGCGATTACGGGGCAGAGGGGGCGATCACGGGCGATCACAGGGCGGAGGGGGGCGATCACGGACAATCACTGGGCTGGGGGTGAGTGGGGGAGCAATCACTGGGCTGGGGGTGAGTGGGGGAGCAATCACTGGGCTGGGGTGAGTGGGGAAGCAATCACTGGCCTGGGGGTGAGTGGGGGGCAATCACTGGGCTGGGGGTGAGTGGAGGGGCAATCACTGGGCTAGGGTGAGTGGGGGGGCAATCACTGGGCTGGAGGTGAGTGGGGGGGCAATCACTGGGCTAGGGGTGAGTGGGGGGGGGCAATCACTGGGCTAGGGGTGAGTGGGGGGGCAATCACTGGGCTGTGGCAGCACAGGGCACTGGAGGGGGAGCGGATCAGAGTGCACTAAAGTGGAGCAGAGGGCTGCGCAGTAAAGTGACTGGAGGGGGAGCTGCGCACAGGGCACTGGAGTGGCGCACAGGGCACCGGAGCACAAGGCTCCGGTGTTAGCAAATTACCAGGCAGGCAGCAGTCGGCGGCAAGGGTCCTCCCTCTTCAGTCTCCACGGACGGCATGAGGCTGAAGGGGGAGGGCAAGGACAGGTCACAACACCCCTCCACCTCTGATTGGAGGGATTGCGTCACATGGACGCTACCACCAATCAGATCTGGAGGGGGTGACACACAGGGCACCTTCCTCCAGCCAATGGTCGGTGCTTTGCAGCGCTGGTCATGGCTGGAGTGCAGTAGTTCATCAATTTTCATTGGTGAACTATTACGATCACTCTGATTTGACTGTGTCAGTTTCAACAGCCAATCAGAGTGATCAAAGCCACGTAGGGGCTAAGCCACCCCCCCTGGGGTGAAGTAGAGGTCCTCACATTCCAGCAGCTTCGGTCACCTTTCAGTGAACCCGGTTACCGGAGCTGCTGGAACGAGATCCCGCCATGACATCGTGGGACGTCACAGGTCGGGAACGCATCGACTTCTATGACGTCCCACGACGTCATAGGTCATGAAGGGGTTAAAGTCCCTTGCCCCCAGTCTTATACTTACCTGCTACAGTCTTTGTTTACAGCATTGCTCCAGTCATTTTCCCGTTACTTGTAACCTGCCAACAGCTACAGTGTTACATGGAGCACGCAAGTTACAAAGCAATACATCTGTACGAGAGCCTTGATCTAGCCTCTTTTTGGCTCTTAAAGAGTTGCATTGAAAATGTGTTGATGAATTTTCTGACATTCGGGCAGTCAGAAGTTACAGGCATAAATTAGGGCAGCGAGACTGGAGCAGCACTGAAAATGGATGAAAACACTGGAAGGTGAGTATAAGACTGGGGGCAGGGGACATAGATTTAAAGCACCACTCTACTAGTGAAAAAAAGCTGGAATTGTACTTCAACACAGTCAAAATCATGTCAAAGAGAACTCCCTATAGAAACAGATAGTAACCAGTAGTTTTAAGAAGAAAAGGTCTAAGGCTGGCTTCAGACTTGCAGATGCATCTGCAGCGTTTTGCAGATGCATCTGCAAGCATCTGCATGCAGACCGCGGCCCCTATGTTTATAATGGAGCGCACGGCGGTCTGCAGATGCTTGCAGACCGCCGTGCGCTCTCATTGCCCGCCATTAGTGATCTGTGCGCACGCAGATGCCTGCGCACAAATCACACACTCCCGCCCGCACCATGGACGCGAGATGTTGTGTCCCTGGTGCGGGCGGGAGTGTGTGATTTGTGCGCAGGCATCCGCGTGCGCACAGATCACTAATGGCGGGCAATGAGAGCGCACTGCAGACCGCCATGCGCTCCATTATAAACATAGGGGCCGCGGTCTGCATGCAGATGCTTGCAGATGCATCTGCAAAACGCTGCAGATGCATCTGCAAGTCTGAAGGCAGCCTAAATGGTCTTAGGTCATTTGTGATCAGGTAGACCCTTCAATACAGAAAACTGATTGTGTCCCTGATTGAGGTAACATCATTCTGCTGAGATTAGTTGTTTACACTGGAGTCAGCTTTGGTGTCTGCGTGATCACCCCTAATTGAGCAGCAGCTAAAAAATCTATGAAGATAATCCGTGTGTGTATAATCTTCAATGTTGGCAAATAGTGTTTAAGATTTAAGATCTAGCGCTTACTAAAATGACAAATTTGTAGCCCGCGGGCATTTTAGTAAGCGCTAGATCTTAAGTCTTAAACATCATTCTGCTGAGACAAGTGATGTGTCTTTTATTTCAAAATAGGCTCTGCTTCCTCCCTCCATAATATGCATGCTGGTGGCAAAGAAGGCCTATTTTGGCCTATGTTTGGTATAACTACTGTCCAAATGGCTGGAGGGGTGGAGCTTATTTCTTTAGGCATGATGTCTTTTCTCTTGCTGTTACACAAATCTGTCTTTTGCCATTACCATTTTTGCTAATATCATATCATATATTACTTTTGATAATCTTTGTAACCTAAGTTATTTAACCCTTGCCGAAAAGAATGCAACAAGAAGCTAGGACAAACATGGAAAGCAAAATATGGTGTTAGGCCAAAATATAGGTGTGACATGTACAGTTCTCAATTTGAACTAGTAAAATAGGTGTGCAAAAATATACAGTTAAGGCTACATTCACACAGTGTGCTTTTGCTGCATTTCTTTGAGGATCTGCATTTCAGCTGCAAAACAGATCCGCTTTTTCAAAAAACGCATCACCAGTTCATACAGTGTGTTTTTGACGCTTTTTTTTATCCTTTTTTTGAGCACATTGAACAATGGAGGCAATGGAAAAAGCTGATCAGGAAAAAAGCCAAAGAATTGACATTCCCATGCTTTTTGAGGATCCACGCACCCGCCGGCTCCACTCACAGCTCCCACATATGCGCTTTTGATGAGCGCACAGGAAAATGCAGCACACTTTGCATGGACATTCCGGTTGCCATAGGTATACTATACACAGGCAGCGCATAGCGTTACATGTCGGTAACGCTATGCGCTGAGCCTGAGAAATTCTAAGTTTTGAACACATCCAGCAGGCTGAGTGCAGATGTGGCACCCCAGGGGTTAATGTGCCACAGTAACAACACCAAGGGTTAATTCCCCACACAACCCACAACACTACACTAGCGCCTCCAGGCCAGAAGGGGAAGCTAAAGGGCTTCCCTATATATTCTGAGGTGGAGAGGAAGTGGGGAGACCAGAGTGGTGGTAGGAGCTACTTTTGTTTACCTCAGTGTGGCAGTGACAGTTAATCAGTTTGAGTTAGTTCAGTTCCTGGGAGGACTCAGGAAAAAAGACTCTCCATAGCCTGCTACCCACTTCCAGGCCTAGCCAGGGTCTGAGGGAAGGAGTAAGAGAAACAGGAGAACACATCTGGGAGACTGAGTTACCTCATAACTCACCCAGGAGGAGCGCACAGACCGGATACTGGATCCGAAACTGTGACTGACACACGCAGCACAGTAAACACCGGACTAGTGGAGGTTATATATCAACACTGTACCTCAGCAAAGCAACATGGCAGGGTCAAAAATACAAAGGAAAGACTTAAGTTGCCTAGCAAATGGGGTACCTGTGAGGAGAGCCAGACCAGCAGCCTAGCTGAAGCGGAAGCAGGGCCACACACACAGCGCAGGTGAGGGAAGCTGAGGACCCGGACAGGGTGGTAGCAACCCGTCCCCGGTACAGACTCATTGGACAGTACTCTGCTAACAACATCATCTGCAGTAAAGACTTGGAAAACTTCAAAACCGTGACTTTGTGTGATCCTTGTGCTCAAACCCTGCATACCCTCACAAACTACCATCATCTCTACTACTACCCGTATCCTACAACATCCATAGCACTATCTATAGACTAATACTACCACTGACCCGGGGAATCAAGCTCTACCCGCGGAGAGTCATTACATCTCCAGTTGCCAAACATCATCCCCGGAGGTTCTGCAGTAGCGGTGGTCCCCTCACTGACCACAACCCGTGGGTGTCGTCACGACAAACTGCCCTGTAAATATCCCCCCATTTATTGCGGAACCCGGGACACGGTCCGGACCAAGACCGCCATGATATCCCCAGCAGTACTCCGGTCCGGTACAGAGTACCCCGTCCCAGTGGGCTCCGCACAAACGCAGGTCTGACCCTAGCCTAATTTCAGGTTTTATTTTTTTATGTAAAAAATATTATGCTGCATGGCATCTGGTTTTTAGGGCATTATGAATGAAAAAAATGTGAAATTGAAATGCAGTAGGACAGATGCTATCTTCACCATATCATCCGTAAACCAATTTGTACTGATACTCTTTTCCCTGTATCCCACTGACACTTGTGTTATATGCAGGCATTAAAGATTATCAGATTTTACATAGATTCAAATATAGCACATCTTTCAAATTGCTCAGGGATCTCACCTGTAGATAGGTCATCAGATTTCTATTCTCAAACAATCCTTTTTTCAAGCATATTGGATTATAAATACGGTATATGTTTTTTTGAATTGAAGCTTAATTGTTCTGCATATTCCTCTACTTTGCCTATTTTACTTGGTAGTTTTCCTGGATGAATAACAACCCCATGGTATTCACCCTTTATTTCCTATGAAATATGGTAGGCTGCTCATGCTATCTTGCTGAATGTACGTATAAGTCTGCCATTGACTCGCTGACACCTTTTATAAAGCAAATACTGTGCAGCGTACAGTAATTACTATAGCAGATAACTCAGGAATCTAATAGTGTGGGGAGCAAAGACACAACTGAGACAAGGTATTAAAAATAAAAAATCTGTATTTGAGTACACGTGAAACAAACAGGAGCAGAGTGATTGTGCAGTACATTGAAAGCTCTAAGGTTAGGGTCACACTTGCATTTTCACCCAAGCCTAACGGATTGCAATTAAAACTTAGTACTTTTCCCAGAAGCGCATAGTGTTAACGCTATGCGCTGCAGGAGAATGCTGCCCCTAGTTACCCGATATTTACCTTTTTTTTTTTTAAACAATTGGTTTTTATTAGGAAGTTCAAATATGTATACATACAAACAACAGTGCAACAGCGCACCACAATAATTTGCGTACAATAGCTTTGTATTAAAACATTATAAAGAATAAATGATAAAGATTAAGGATAGAAAGAGGACTGTAGGGGAGGAGGGAAGAAGGAAAGGGTAGGTTCCACCACGATATGCATTTTTAGTCATTTATCAAAGAAATACCTGGGATTATCATCTGATATATTTATATAAAGCTTTGAACACTTGTTTATTGTATTTATAATCATAGTTGTGATCATTTAGTTGATTATTCAATTGGACCTTAACGAGACCAAGGCTATGTCTAAGTATGCATTCTCATATATTGAGATGTTGTCCAGGGGTCCCACCAGCATAATTTCTTAGTTTTAGTTTTGTAATCATGAGAGAAGACCGTTTCATATTGCATGTGTAGATTAATGAGGGATATGAGCTCATCTCTAGATGGGGTTGTTCTACTCTTCCAGTGCTTAGCAATGCACATCCTGGAGGCTATCAATACGTTGGTGATGATGGGTTTAAGGAGAGGTGGGAACTTCTCAATGTCAATACCCAAAAGAGCTAGGGGAGCAGTTAAGGTGATTGGCAAGCCCGTGATCTTTTTCAGCATCTGTTCTGTTACCCTCCAGAGTTCTCTCACCTTTGGACAGTACCACCACATGTGCTCTGCGTTGCCTTCTTGTAAGCAGCCTTTCCAACATTCCCCGGATTGTGCAGGCTGGAATTTACTCAGTTTCAATGGGGTTAGGTACCAATTCAATTGAAGCTTTTTCGCCTGCTCCATATGATTGAGGCAGGACGTATATTTTGAAGCATGTGTGGCTGCATTGTACCAAGATTCAGGGGTCGCCTTAAATGAGAGTCTACGTTCCCATATTTCCATATATGGGAGTTTGGTATCTCCAGTTGGGGATATTAAAGATTGGTATATAATAGAGATTCCATGCTGATTAGATGTAGATTTAAAGTATCTCTGTAATGCAAAATCCGCCTGAGCAAAATCAAAGGGTGGAATTCTACTAGCATTTATGAGGTGCCTAATCTGTAAGTATTGATATAATAAAGAATTGGGCAAAGTGAATGTATTTGCTATGTCCTGGAAAGATTTGACCTCATTTGTGTCTATAAGATCTTTCAAAGTGGTCACACCACCTTCCCTCCAGCGTGCAAGAGAGAGGTCAGGTATCATAGTCTCTATTGCATTAAGAGAAATATATCTATATAAAAATTGGAGGTGGGTTTTGCTCAGGTGATGCCATATTCTCACTAAAGCATTCATGGTAGCTAGATTCTCTCTTTTCTCCTGGTTATATAGGAGATCTGTTTCTAATACTAGTCTGAGGGATTTGGCGGGAGTCAATTGGGTCTCTATTTGTAACCAACCTATCAAGTTGGCATTCCCAGTCCACCAAAATTGCGTCGGTTCCATAAGCGCCGCTCTGTGATATGTGAGGACGTCCGGGACCCCTAGGCCACCCCTATTATATGGTAAGATAATGGTTTTGTGGGCCACGCGATGAGGTTTCCCCGCCCATATGAACTTGTTGAGAATGTGTTGTAATCTGTTTAAACATGTTCTCGGAAAGGATAACGGTAAACACCTAAATAGATAAATCAATTTGGGGAGTATGAGCATTTTTATCAATTGGATCCTGGCGATCCAGGAGAGATATACGGGGGTCATCTTGTCTAGTTCATTGCCCATTTCCTTTGCTATTAAGTCCACGTTGGTTTTAACAATGTTTTTTATAGAGGTTATGTATATTCCCAAATATTTGAAACCCTCATCTGCCCATGTGAAAGAGAATTGACGTCATATATCCTCACCCATCTGCGTAGGCACGTTTATCGGGTATATGACGGACTTAGAAATATTTAGACGGTAGTAAGATACTTCAGAAAAGTCCCTCAAAACAGACATTATTTCTTGCAGAGATAGCAGTACATTGGAGCAGGTCAAAATGACGTCGTCGGCGTAAAGCCCGATTTTGTGTACTGTATCGACAATTTTGATTCCTTCAATCCAAGTGTTTTGCCTGATTCGCTCTGCCAAGGGTTCCATTGCCAGCGCGAATATTAGGGGAGAAAGAGGACATCCCTGGCGTGTGCCATTACAGATGTCCAAGGGATCTGATACAAAGCCAGAGGCACAAACGGAAGCATTAGGAGAAGAGTATAACGCCATTATAGCCAACTGAATTGGGCCGATAATACCAAATTTGTTTAAAACCGCTTCAACATACCCCCAGTGTACTCTGTCAAAAGCTTTTTCGGCATCCATGGACAGCAGCACACCGGGGGAGTCGGATCTCTCCATTAATTCGAGAATATTTATAAGGCATCTAGTTCCGTCTCGTGCCTGTCGACCCGGCACAAATCCGACCTGGTCTGGGCCTATCAGGGATGGTAAAACATCCATCAGTCTGGTAGCCCACACCTTCGCGTATAGTTTGGTGTCACAATTGAGCAGAGTGATCGGGCGAAAGTTACCTGGATCTGTGGGTGCCTTCCCTGGTTTAGGAAGGGTAGTTATAATAGCCTCCAAACCTTCACGTTTAATCTCCCCCCTGGATCGCCAGTATGCAAACAACCCTAACAAATAGGGGGGTAAAATCTGGGAAAATTGTGTATAATACGCGAAGGAGAAACCATCCGGCCCAGGTGCAGTTCCCTTTTTAGTAGAATTGATCGATCGTTTGAGTTCTATTTCCGTGATCGGGGCATTTAGATTGTTTAATTGGTTTGATGTTAATTTTGGGAGGTTAATTTTATCTAAAAATTTTTTAATCCGGGCCTCGTTAGGTTGTGAGATGTTCTTATCATGTTTTAAGTTATACAGAGATTCATAATATGTCCGGAATTGGTTTGCTATAGAGATGGGATTACGAATCTGCTGTCCTGCTGATGATACGAGGTAGGGTATTCTGAACCGCGTGGCTCTTTTTTTTACCCGTCTGGCCAAAAGTGTGCCTGCTCTGTCCCCCATCCCGTAATGTTTTTCTTTTAATTTTGTAAGATCTTTTTCTGCCTTTTGCAACAAAAGGGAACGTAGGTGATTTCTGGCTGCTATTAGTTTTTTTAGTGTTTGTGGGCATGGAGTCTCTTTGTGTTGTTTTTCAAGAGTCATAATGTTATGTAAGGTATTTGTCATATCCGCCATGTATTTCTTCTTTGTGAAAGTGGCTATTTTAATGAATAAACCTCTAATTACCGCTTTATGGGATAACCATAAAACTTCATCTTGTACTTCCCCATTATCATTAATTGAGAAATACTCTTTGATTTGATTTGTTATGTCTGTTATCACCTCTGGGTTAGTTAGCAGATATGTATTCAGTCTCCACATATGTGGGGGTCTGATGGCCGAGGGGTCAGAAATCTTTAATGAAACTGGCGCGTGGTCAGACCACGTTATGTTACCTATATCCGCTTGTTGACATTTGTGTAAAAGCGCATCATCTACTAATATAACATCTATACGGCTGTATGTATGATATCTGCTTGAGTAGAATGTATAATCACGTTCTTCGCTGTGCTGGTATCTCCATATATCGTGTAGGCCACTTTCTGAGGCTAGTGGACCCATTTCACTACGCGTATGTGATGGTCCAGAGCAATCCATTCTCTTATACATCGGGACATTAAAGTCACCACAAAAAACTCTATGTCCCCACTTGTGGAGTTGTACTTTGTCCAGATCAGACCGCAAAAACCCAATTTCTTGGGGATCCAAAGCCCCATTGGGCTAGTAACTTGGCTGCTTGGCTGCTTGAGCTGGAACCAGGCAGACATGTGTGGTGTCGTTTTTGCGCACCAGAAGCTTAGTTGGGAAGCCCCACATGTATGGTATATTTTGTTTCCTGAGAACAGAGGTGTATGGTTGGAAAGCCCTCCGTAGTGCTAGCGTGCCTGGAGATAGGTCAGAAAACACCATTAGAGAGGAGAATCTCTCTGGCAGTGCCGGCTTGCTTCTCAGACAGTATAGAAAATCTTCTTTGAGTTCGTAAAAATGAATCCGTGCAATGGTATCTCTGGGCAAAGAAGGGTTAATGTGAGATGGCTTAGGCACTCTGTGAATTCTATCTATTATGATGTCTTTCTTTTGCACCTCAGGCATGGCCGCCATAATGAATTCCTGCAATAAGGAGCGAAGGTCTTTAGGCTGTACACTCTCAGGGATTCCTCTTATGCGCACATTGTTTCACCTATGGCGATCTTCAAGGTCCAGCTGCTTTGCCTGAACCTTAGTTATGTCAGCTTTTAACGTTTCGTGTGCATCTATCAAGTTATTATGTGAGTTCACAAGTTCTACCATCTTCCTCTCCAGCCTGTCAGTCCTGCCCCCCACCTCTGCTAGCTCCCTTCTTGTTTCAGCCATCATACCTTTCATGTCTTGCTGTAGTGAGGTCCGGAGGGATGCAAGCATGGAGGACAGCATCGCTTTCATGCTGCTCTGTGTGACCGGTGATTCTTCCTGATCTCCGCCGGCTGATACCGATGAGGCCACAGAGCTCCGTCTGGAGGAGGAGCGGGCCGCGCGTGGCGAGGTCGGCGCCATCTTTGGAGCACTTTCGGCGGGCTTGGAGCTCGGGAAATAGTCTGTAACGCGCTGCAGGGAGTCGCGTTTCCCGCTCCTGGTTTTTCCCATACAAGCCCGCGGTTCTCCCGCGTGGGTGGGGGCTGTTTCAGGCAGTGGTCCCGGTGCTAGAGCGCTGTTTGTGCCGTGTTAGTGCCTGTGTGAGCGGGAGCTCCCGGATCAAGCGGCCATTCCTGTGCAGCGTTAGGCCACGCCCCACCCGATATTTACCTTAACAACCAGCCACACACAAAGCTGCTGGGAGTGCGCAATACAACAGCACAAAGAAAACGTTGACTGCAACATTTTCTGTGTGCTCTGCTAAAGCGCACTCCCAGCAGCTTTGCATGTGGCTCGTTGTCAAGGACAACCACACTTAACCCACTACCTTAAGCCACTACCTTGAACATGGTTGCCGGGCTCTGGAATCTATTATCTGACATCTTGCATCGTTCTTGAGCTGAGGTCAGTGATTCTCTTTGTCTAAAGGCAGTCAGCCTCTCTTCTACTACCAGAACTGCAGCATCAATTGAAGATATAGTCAAGATACTTGGATGGTAAGCCAGATTGGCAAAGAAAGGTGTTGCCTTAGTAGATTCATTTAGAGTTGTTGTAGGAGAACTCAGCAGAGGCCAACAGGAGGCAGGTGGAGATAATAAGAATTTCAGACTGCTGAAAAGCTGGGAAGAGTTGTTCTTGAATAGCTGGTGAAGGAGTACTAACTTGATATGTACAGAGGAGCAAAGATCCAAGCAAAATACTCAAGTAAGGACTGAAAGATGGAGATGGACTGGAGCTTATATGGGCAGGAAGGCAGGAACACATGAACAGAAATGAGGCAGCAGATGCCATTTGGGAAAAGGGCGAGGAGACACAAAGGGTAATCTGAAGATCTTTAGTCATGACACATACTTTTTTATGCAGCTGTATTGAAAACCAACCTAAAACACTGGCCAAATGTATAACATAAGTTCATTCTTGTATTTTGAGTTTTTGAAGTATATAGCCACTTTAAACCTACAGTATACAGTAATGTGGGAGGTTTCCATTCTGTATACCCAAATTTCTACCACAAAGGAGGTGTGAAAATATATCTTGCCATTGTCAGAATATGAAAAAATAGTACAACACTTTTGTCTAATTCTACTAAAGATATGTTCACGTATGGTAAATTAGTTGCAGATATTTCTGTGCCTGAAAAATCCATTCCATACATCTGAAAGGGATTCTTTCAGAAGCAAACACGTAGATTTTTGTAATCCCTAAACAGATGAATGGGACAGCGGCACGTGAATATACACTAACACCTTTGTCCTCATATTTTTCAGCCAACTTGCAGCTGATAACAGCATTCTGCATACACATGCACTTTTATTTCTAGAGTAAACTGAAATAAAAAGTAACTTTTGAATGTGAAGATTATTTTTACTGGGAAAGCACTATATGTTGTTTGACTATATTTTAGAAATCATCATTTAAATCAAAGGAAATCTATATAATAGAAGCAAGTTATTTTGAGAAATGAATATAGGGAGTTGTACAAAGAAATAGAGAATTACAAGTAAAACTAGACAGGCACAGCCTTACTCTGTGCATTATAAATTGGCATCTGAATTCCCATGCCCAGAGGAAATCTCCGACCAGAACTGGGATTTTAGCATAATGAGCTTCTACAGAAAAAAAAATAAAATAAAACAAGAGCGAATGTTAATAGAAGATGCGTGTTTTGAAGTTGATTGATAACTCAGTTCATTCTAGGGTGGAGAAATTCGTAACAAGTTCATATCTCCTGACTGAGCAGCAGATAATGTGAAAATGCAATCAATGACTGCAGGGATTTGATTATTAATTAGGTTATTAATCTTTAACTAGCATATTACATATTTTTTAGGTACATTACCCAAGGTTTCTATTTGTAAACTCCCAGGTCTGCAGTCTTTGTCTTAACCTGCATGTTTATTTTTAATGATGTAAAAGGGTTTCTCAAGGGTAGTCATACATCTATATTGCTTCCCTGTCATGGTATATATTCTATATAATTCATATTTAATGAAGATTGATATAAACAATGATGGTGTCTCTAGGGCCCTACTCATAGGGGCCAATATTGACAATTATTATAATTACATAAACTCCAGGTTGTGTGTTTTTCCCATCTGAACAGACTTTTTGCATAAAACTCTTGTGATTTATAAGTTGTGTTTATGCTAATTTGCTTTTGATGGAAGAAAAGGAGAAATATATAAACACATTATACAGACTGCCAACAGGTTTTCATACAGTTGTACCTGTTGGATATATGGAATAGAAAAAGGCACATAAGCATTACATGGGTTGGTCACTTTATCTTTATTTGAACACGCTTTGGGAGCATGAAGATGTGGCACTTGCAATTATGTTAATATTCCAGGTTCTCCTCCTTTCTTTAATACTGTCAAATTTTTCTCTATAGACTGTACAGCTCTCGTGTTCTCAAAATGCACTTGATGGAGGAGCACGAGACCACATTTGTTCATTAGCTTCCTTCAGCTGAAAGCCGAATACCCCATTGGAAGTGTTTTTCATTTGGAGATGGACAGGCCAGGTTACAAGCTCCTCCATTAACAACAATTTGAGAGCAGGAGAGTTTCATTTCACAAAGTAGGAGAAGCTGTAATACTTATATATTATTGAGAGCTACAAATGTGTTCAAAATATTTGTTAAAATAAAGATAAAGTGTTCAGACGACTCTGAGTCAATAAACGATTTGTTGATCACTATATAATGTATGATATGATTTGTACTATGAGGCAGAATATGTGGGCACAATGTAAAAATAAATTTAATAATGGTCTTACTAAAACAATGCCACATATAGATGACAGATGCTTATTAATTGAGAATCCTATCGGATCTTTAAATTATGTACACTTTACCCTGATGGACTTAATGAAAGTATAGAGAAATCTACCATATTTTTCACTTTATAAGATGCACCTGATTATAAGACGCACCCCCAAATTTGGTGGAGGAAAAAGAGAAAAATAATAATTTGTAATGTTAAATGGGGTCCATCTTATAATGCCAGTATCCGTCTTACAAAGCACATATGTTTCCTTCATCCTGGGATACAGCCCCCATATCCTGCATATGACCCCTTGAGCTGGCACATTAACCCCTTGTTCTGACACATTAGCCCTCTTGGGCTGGAATATTAGCCCCCTTGTACTGTAACTTTAGCCCCCTTGGGTTGGCACATTAGCCCCCTTGTACTGATACATAATGCCCCTGTACTGGCACATTAACCCTCTTGTACTGGTACATTAGCCCCTTGGGCTGGCACATTGGCCCCTGTGCTACATATGGCCCCCCGTAACGCTATATGCCCCATGTGCTTGATGTGGACCTGCATCACACTATATGTCCTCCTACCGGTGTGCACACATTAAAATAACAACCGCTGTTACTTATCCTCCATCACTCGCTCCATGCTTCCAGCTCCTCGGGCTCTTCCTGTGTCTGGGCCGGCATCTGATCACATGACCAGGGCACACAGTGATGACATCACTGTGCTGTGATGATCACGTGCCCGGATGCTGGCACAGACGCAAGAAGAGACTGAGGAGCTGGGAGGAGAGAGCGACGGAGGGTAATTAACAGCGGTTGTTATTTTAATATGTGTTCACTGGCAGAGAGACATATAGTGTGATGGGGGGCCACATCCAGCACAGTGAGGGGTAAGTACAGGCACATGTCATATGCACCGCTCCCCCTGTCCATCACCTCAGCACTGCTTCAGCACTGGGATGATGGACAGTAGGTGCAGTGCATATTATATGAGGCTAATGAGCGGGAGCATGAGACCTCCCTTTGCCTCCTGCAGCCCGCACCAGTCCGTGGACATTGCTCCAAAGCCTTCCCCCTCACTACAGCACAGCACATAGCAGATTCAGATCAGAAAATGCACCCCCCACTTTCCCCCAAAATTTGGGGTAACAAAAGTGCATTTTATAATCTGAAAAATATGGCATATAGTTTGATATATCATGAGCTTGACAGGTTTTGTTAAAAACAGATTTAATGGTATTTATACATAATTAGTGTGTGTAATTTTTGTTTTTTTTATACAGTACTATTAGTATGTGTATGTGTATAGTTTTGCTTTACCTTAAGGGTTAACGTTAATTGGATACGATTTGGTAATCATGTGTATGTAATCCTTTATTATGTAAATAGAGACCAGTGATATTATGCCTGATTAAGGGGGCATTATGTTCTGGAAATGCATTGCATGTGATTTTAAAAGCCAAAAATCCACATGTATCAGCTATCATTTTCTAATTCCTTTCTCTAAGCTCTTTCTATCGAAGTATTTATTTTATTTATATTCCCCTCCTATCTTCTGTAAACTTCAAATAAAAGATTAATTCCCTCTGTCACTCACAGTGATTTCTCTGCTGCCCACTCCCACTCAATGATTGAATATTCATACTTCATGACACTGTTCTGCCTCCTCTCTGATCTGTCTGTTGTGTGACTTATTCACAGCAGACAGAAAAGGGAGGGGGAGGAGGGGGAAGTTTAGCTGTAGCTCTTCATGTAATTGTGTACATGAGACATATGTGTACTGTGTGCAGTCTGAGATATTTCTATGTAATTATAAGAACATAAGAACATTTGATCATTTGCTCAGCGGATACACACATTACATGTCTGCAGGAAAACCAAAGTTTACATATACACATAGAAATCTTACAGGCTGCAGCACAAAACACTTCCCCCTCCCATATCAGAGCAGAGAAGGGAGGAGTAAACACAAGCCTGGATGAGTGTGGATATTAAAATAACACTTAGGCTGGGTTCACACTTGTAGACCCCTCCGCAGCGTTCTGTGGAGGGTATCCGCAAGCTGACTGCAGCCGCCGCAAGCTTCTATGTATATAATGGGGACGCACGGTGCTGCGCTTGACTGCGCATGACCGTGCACTCCTATTTATTTGCCTGTGTGATTTGTACGCAGGCGAATGCCTGTGCACAAATCACACACTCTTGTCCGCACCAGGAATGCAACATGTCGCGTTCCTAGTGCGGACGAGAGTGTGTGATTTGTGCTCAGGCATCCGCCTGCATACAAATCACACAGGCAAATGAATGGGAGCGCACGGTCGTGTGCAGTCAAGCGCAGCACCGTGAACTCACATTATAAACATAGGGGCTTGCGGAGGCTGTACTCAGCTTGCGGATCCCCTCTGCAGAACGCTGCGGAGGGGTCCGCAAGTGTGAACCCAGCCTAATACAGCAACTGGACTATTCGGTTGGAAATATAATGGAGAGGACTAATGCACCAGTTCTTTGCAGTGTATGAAGATGCTGATAACATTGAAACTAGAGAGTGCACAATAATGGTTTTACATGTTTTTAAAAGGCCTGCCCAGGCAAAATTACCTGACAGTGTCCCTTTAATAAATACTTTTTCTTTTTTATAATATTGACAGCGCCTGTATTTTTGCTTTTTTTTATTTTTGGATCATTGATGATCTTGATATTATGTTTTGCTTATTGTAATAGTATAGAGAGGTTTTATTATTCTCAGTTTGAATTAAAGCAGGGCTAAAAGGGGGCACCTGCATAACTCAGACATTACTTTATATAGTGATCGCCCAATCAAACAAAAGGACAGAGGGCTTTGCTCAGCACAAATAACAATATGAGAAGAAACAAGGAAAAAGAGGTCAAAGCAAAGGTATAAGTGCTAGATTTTTACTTTGGTCCAGCTACCTTATGTGCAATATTGGGAAAGACACATAGGCTTCGATTCATCAGTTTATGCCAAAACTGTTTGAAATGTCATACAATTTTTGACACTAAATTTGCAGTGTTTGTCTTTTTTATACCAGTCTGAGCAAGCTCCAGCATTACTTTTGAAAAGTTTAATGGATCTTAGCTAAGAGGGTTGGAATTAACACAGACGATAAATTCATTATAATTTAGGTTAAAAAATATTATGTAAATTATTGATAAAATGTACTCTAGTCCTACATTTCTTGAGAAAATGCAACAAATACTTTAAGATGTGCACATCTCTTAATGAATTTGACAAATCTTACTCTAGTGGACCCATAGTCAATTCCAATGTACAAAACAACAGTCCTGATTAATTTGAGGCCATAAAGTTGGATTTGCCAGTTACCATTATGTGTACAACAATGGTCACAAGGAATGCAACTTTGGCTGGCCTGCCCATGCCATCACTATTTTCAGTTAGCTGTGTATCCTTGGACATATATCTAGTTGGTAACTATTGTAGTGAATGGAGCCACTGGCTCCCTAAGCCATAATACCCATAGTATACACCTGCTAGCCCCCATTTTGGTTCCCATTTAAATGTCTAAGCCAAAATGGGGGATATTACAAGAGTAGAGGAGCCAGAATGGGAGATATTTAATAAAAATCAGGGTCAGATTGGAGGACATTATAAGTGTATTAGGGCCTAAATGGGAACATTAAGTGTTTTGTGGCCAGAATGTTGGACATTTTAAGTATATGAAGACAAGAATAGAGGCAAAATAAGTATATGGAAGCCAGGACAGAGACAATGCAAGTACATGGTAGCCAGAATGGAAGATATTATAAGTAAATGGAGGCCAAAAGAGGTGACACCATTAGTGTATGGGGCCACAATAAGTGGCATTAATTTAAGGGGCCACAATGTGGAACACTATTAGTGTAGGAGGCACAATAATGGAAATTATTAATGCATGGTGTTACAAAGGGGGACATTATTTGTTGATGGGGCCAAAACGGAGGATATTATTAATGTATGGGATGACAATGGGGAACATTATTGCCACCCATTGTGCCCCTATATATTAATAATGTTTTCCGTTGTGATCTTCTACTTTAATAATGTTTGCTCTTATGGCGCCATATCTTAGCAGGCTAAAATGGGCATCGTTAAAAATGTAACAGCGCATAAAAGTGGATGTTATTACTCTATTGAGGCAGAGTAGGTGTATTTTACTACTGTATGGAGGGGGACATACTACTGTGTTTGGGCATAAAAACAGACAATGCTATGTAGAGTCACAAATGAATTTGTTTCTATTTTTGGGGGGTCACAACAAGGGATAGAAACATTAATAATGTATGAGCCGTAGAGGAGAACATTTCTATTGTGAAGGATTCACAAGAATGGACATCACAACTGTAATATATTTTAATTTTGGAACTTGTTACTGTGGCGGGGAACAAAATGGAAACACAGTTACTGTGCAATGGGCACCAAGGCAGCCCAATAATGTTTTTCTTCTTCACCCAGCACAGAGTATAAGTGGGGGTAAAGTGGAAATCATGCTCTAGAAGCAAATAGCTACAGATATCTGAGTGTTACTTTTGCCAAGATGAGTCTCGGCTGTAAAAATTAATTCAACTGGAAATGTCACCAGTGATCACTGGATACACCTGCACTGTATACACTATATACAGAGCTTCTGTGTATAATAACACTGGTGATCACTATATTACTTGAACACTTACACTATGCACTATATACAGAGCCCCAGTGTATAATTGTCATTGATGATCATTGTATTATCTGCACACATACTGTATTTTTCAGACAATAAGATGATAAAACACACTTTTTCTGAAAACATTTGGAAAAAAGTGTGGGGGGGTGTCTTATAGTCCATTTGTATCTGGCTGTGGTTGTGAGGGGGGGCAGTGGTGCAAGAGTTGGTCACAGGAGGCAAAGGCAGGGTCACAGAAGGCTGAAGTGTTGAGGTGAACATTTATGCCCACTATTAAAAATAGGGAATATTCAGTGAACCCCACAGCCATAAACCTGCCAATGGGATTATGGGATTATGAGGGGTGGGGAGCAATGATTATAACAGCAGGCACACATGATAACCCAGCCACCAGCTTACTGAATCACCTAAGTAGTTACATGTCAGCTAATAAAGAGAATTCATATTCACTGCTACCCACTCCAATAATCCGGGATGGGGAGCATTGAATATTCCAGCATTTTATGTCAGTGTAACTGGGTGCACATGGTATTGACATCATTCACTGCCCCGCTTACACACTAAAGTCAGTTGCCAACATCAGAAGAGGGCACCACGCACTGGCAGAGCGAAGGAGTATGGAGATTATTCCAATATTAGACATTTTATATACCAGAATGAAGGATCATATATACCAGGATGGGAATCATATATACTGGGATTACGGATCACAAATACCACGATGGGGAACACATATACCAGGATGGGGATCACATACACCAGGATGGGGTCAAAATATACTAAGATACATATAAAGCAGAATTGACCAAGAATGGGGAACACATATATACCTGGTTGAGGGCTATATATTTCAGGATAGGGAACATATACTGTATCCCAGAATGTGGATCATATACTCTAAATCAGGATGGGTTCAGGATTAGGGCCATATATACAAGGATGGGGTCAAATATACCAGGTTGAGGTTCATACACTGGCAATCAAATTTAGAGAACAATGCATAATGACTTGATTTTTTCAGACAGAATGTTATCTACATTGATCAGCAATGGAAGGTTTTTGTGTAAGGGGTACTCCATGCCACTAGAACAGTGTTTTCCAAAATAACCAAAGTTCATCAACTGAAAACCTTTATTTACATAAAATGTGATGATGAGCATAATTAGAGAACAGCAATGACTGTAGCACAGAGAAAGAGTAAAACGTTTTGTGAAGGTTACAAGTCACTAATCAGTAGGAAGTGTACAGGACTTTGTTTTGAATGAATTCAGCACATCTGTGGCCACAGAACTTCATTAGTCTCTCACACTGCTCTGGTGTGATTTTGACCCATTCGTCTTCAAGTCTTTCCACAGTTCTGTAACTGTTGTCGGTTTCCAGAGATTTTCTATAGGGTTTATTGCAGGACTTTGGACTGGCAATTTCATTGTTCCAATGTTTTCTGCTCCAAGCAGCTGCTTTACCTGTTTTGCTGTGTGACAGGGGGCATTGTCCTGCATGACAATTGCTGACTAAGTACTGAATGAAAAAAAGTTCTGATACACAATTGCATTCACTCTGCCATGTAGCTGTATGAGAGGTCCAACCCCTGCATCATAAAACATTCCCCAAACCACAACATTTCCTTCACCACCATTCACTCACGTCTTTACACACTTTGGGTTCAGTCTATCCCCAGTTTGTTGATGAACATAATGTTTTCCATCAGATCTAAATAAATTAAACTTGCTTTGATCATTAAAATGAATTGTGAATCACTTCTCTGTACACACAACATGCTCCTCACTAAAGATGAGTCTAGCCTTTTGATTATTTTTTTTAATGAGAGGTTTGGTCACTGCAGAGTGGGCTTTCAGTCCAAATGCTGTGAAAGGTTGTGACACTGTATGATTAGACAGATCCTTACCCTGTTCAGTGGTGAACTGGTGAGCTATTTCAGCTGTTGAAATGATTACCCATGAAGATTCTCTGCATTATCCTGTCCTTTCTTGCATTTATCTTTCGAGGATGGCCAGCCTTCTTGCGGGACTTTAAAGCATTTGTGATGTTGTAAAGATGCAATATTCTCGAATTTAAAACTTGGAATGACCAATTTTTGTTGCTATAGCTGATAGGGTTACCCCTTTTGCCTTCATCTGGATAACCTGCAGCCAGAGAGTTTCAGTCAGTCAGTTTGGAATGGCAAACCATTTTTGCAAAGTGAGTGCAAACTAAAAAGTTAGTATGACGCGAGTCACTACAGTAATAACCGTCCCAGAAGTGGAGAGATAAGACTACAATTACCAATAGACAATTATTATTATTGTACCACTTACTGGATAAATTAAGGGAAGTCAAACGGTCCGAGGTAAGGTCGAGGAAATGGCACAGTACAACAAGGGGTAGTCAGAGATGAAATCCACTTCACAAGCTGGGGTCAGGAAAAAAAAAAAAAAATAGTTTACAGGGAACAGCCAAAAGAATAGTCAGGTCATAGGCAAAGGGTCAAAATCCAGTTAAGGAAATAAAGTCAGGTTAAGTCAGGCACAGAGCACAGAGAGATCAGCCCTACACAGGCAAGAGCAAGTGTACAATTGACACTGGATGGAGGAGCTAGCATGCTTAAGTAGAGGACTAATCAATGAAAGTGAATACAAATGATTGCAGCACAGACCCAGCAAAACCAAAACAGACTGAGAGCCTCCGCATAATAGTAACATAGCAGACAAGGACAGTGTGGAGACCATGACAGTTCCTCTTCTTCAAGGGGGGACCACCAGACCCCCAGGTTTCCTAAGAATCCTCCAATGAAAGGCCTGGACCAACCGATCAGCTCTTACCGAATGAGCCGGAACACAGGATCGTTCTTCGGGTCCATACCACTTCCATTGTACCAGATATTGAAGGGAATTCTGGACCATTCAGGAATAAATGATTCTTTGTACCTAATATTCTAAGTTTCCCTCAATAGACATTGGAGGAGTCAGGGGCGAGGGAGACAAAGCAGGGGGTAATAAACTCCTTCAACAAAGACTTTTGGAACACATTAGGAATACAAAAAGGCTAAGGGAGTCGTAATCGTAAGGGAACCAGATTGATCAACTCCAGAATCTCATATGGATCAATGAATCTAGAACCCTACTTCAGCGAGGGCATCTTCAATCTAAAATTCTTAGATGACAGCCATACCTTATTTCCCACATTGAAGGCAGCTCCTGAGGAGCATATCATATCGGCCTTCTGTTTCTGTCGATGCTGAGCCACCCCAATATTCTATTTAACCTCCCTCCAGACATCTCCCAGCTCTTGACTGGTTACATTTACCCTAGGACACCCAGAACATATCCTGGAGAACTCACCAAAATGAAGATGAAATCCATGATTACAGAAAAATGGCAAGGTCCCCATGGACTGATTAATCCAACTGTTAAAGATAAACTCAGCCAGAGGAATAAAGGATGATCAATTCTCCTGCTGATCGGTGACAAAACATCTTAAAATTTGTTCCAAAAACTGTTATGTCCTCTTGGTATGACTTAGTTTCAGGGTGATAGGATGAGGAAAAGGAAAAACCAGACCCCAGTCTCCTGCAGAAAACCCTCCAAAATCTAGAGGCGAATTGTACTCCCCTTTCAGATACAATATTTAGAGTAATCCCATGCAATTGTATCACATGAGTAATAAAGAGTTTGGAAAGAGTCTCAGCATTGGGTAACCCAGACAATGGGAAAAAGTGAGTTTGTTTGCTAAATCTACCACCCAAATAGCAGTCATTCCCCCAGACAGAGGTAAATCAGAAAATTAAATCCATAGACAAATGAGTCTGTGGTCTTTCCGGAATTGGTAAAGGAGCCAATTCCCACACCGGCCGGCAATGTTATACTTTGGCACATTCACAAGTCTCACAAGCAGATACAAAATTTTTAATATCCCTATTCATAACAGCAGACCACCAAAAGAGTCTAGCAACTGCCTTCTGTGTGGCAGTGACCCCAGGATGACCACCCAACACAGAATCATGGAATTCATGCAAAAGGTGTAATCTGAGATACACAGGAACAAACAATTTGCATTCAGGAGTATTGGAAGGAGCCATGGACTGAGCAGTACGGATTTCAGCCTCCAGCTCAGAGGAAACCATGACCACAATACCATGAGGAAGAATGGAGGAAGAAGGTTATGGAGGAGACACAGAATTAAGACTATGAGACAGGGCATCCACCCTAACGTTCTTAGAGCCTGATCTGAAAGTAATAGAAAAATTAAATCTTGGAAAGAAATAAAGACCATCTGGCCTGTCTAGGTGTGAACCGCATGGCAGATTCAATATAAGCTAGATTTTTGTGATCTGTCACTATGGTGACTTGATGAACAGCTCCCTCCAAGCAATGCCTCCATTCTTCAAAAGCCAATTTGACAGCAAGTAACTCTTGATTATCTATATCATAGTTTCTTTCAGCAGAATTTTTTTTCGACAAAAAAGGCACATGGTCGCAGGTTAGTTAAAGGTTTAGGACCCTGAGACAATACAACCCTCACCCCGACCTCAGAAGCATCAACCTTCACAATGAACAGCCTCTGGTCTAGTTGAACAAGAACAGGAGCAGACATATAACATTTCTTTAAGTTTTCAAAAGCCACGACTGCTTCTGACAGCCAAACCTTTAGCTCCTCCCCTTTATGAGTGAGGTCCATAAGAGGCTTCACGATCTGAGAAAAACCTTTAATAAATTTTCTGTAATAATTTGCTAATTCTAAAAAGCACTGCAGAGCCTTGAGGTCGTTGGGTTGAACCCAATCAGTGATGGCCTGAACCTTTCCAGGATCCATCTTAAACCTGGAGGCTGACACAATGAAGCCCAAGAATCATACTATATTTCTTGAACAGAAAAGGTAAATTTTTTAATCTTGATGAACAAACAATTACAGTATCTCTTAACCTCTGCAGAACCAAATGGACATGTTTACAATGTGAATCCAAGTCAGCTGAGAAAGTTATAATCTCATCTAAATAAATGACAATAAATCTCCCAATATAATCAGAGAGAATAACATTCATAAAATTCTGAAAGACCACGGGTCCATTTGTTAGACCAATAGGCATGATGAGATGTTCAAAGAGTCCATCTAATGTTAAAAACGCTGCCTTCCACTCATCACCCTCACAAATACGTATTAGATTATATGTCCATCTGAGACACAATTTGGAAAACATTTTGGTCCCCGAAAACTGATTATAGACATCAGGGATAAGTGGAAGCAGATAAGTATCTTTAACTGTTAATTTGTTTAATTCTCGGAAATCAAGGCAGGGAATGAGACCTCCATCTTTCTTTTTAACAAAAAAGGATCTGGCAGCAACCAGCGATGAGGAAGGATGTATATGACCTTTCTGTAAACATTTGTTAATATAAGCCTTCCTGGATGTCCACTCAGGGCCAATCAAGTTATACAAGCGAGCCTTGTATAATTTGGCGTTAGGAATGAGATTAATAGCACAGTCATAGGGACAGTTAGGAGGTAAGATCTCAGACTCTTTTTCCGAAAAAACATCTCTGAAGTCTCTTAGGTATTCCGAAAGACCCTCCAGACTAACAGAGCAAACATGCACAGATTTAAGACATTTTTTGATACAGTAAGGACCCTATTGGACAATGGTACCAGTCAATGATCAGTGTGGAAACCGTGACAGTTAGGCTACCAGTTAAATAGGGATTGTCAGATAATTATGGAAATTAGCACCAAATGCCAGAATAACAGCAATAATTTGCAGATATTTGAAAGTGATGCCTAATTTTGATCAGTGTTCTTTTTCATTGATCTCATTTACATATTTATTTTGTGCTTTAGAATATATGAAATTTGTGAAATAAGCTAAAAATAGTGTTATTTAACTCATGCTAGGATATTTTCACAAAGGACAATACGATGACCTTAACATTATGAAAATCGTGTGTTGCTCTCTAATTTTGATTGTCAGAGTATATCTCAGGATAAGAGACATTGCCAGGATGGGGACCATATATACCAGAATGGGACAAGGAGGGAGAAAATATATATCATGATGGAGGACATATACACCAGGATGGAGGACATATATACCTGGAAGGGGCCCTGGATGAAGGACATTAGTATGGAATTAGGAGCATTACCACATAACATTGTTAGCAGCAGATTCCCCTATAACAAAGCGGTATGACCACATTTTTTGCTTCAATTTCTTTTTTTTCCAATTTTCCCACTGAAACACCTATGTGTGTCTTATGGCCCCTTTACACGCAGCTACAGGTAACAGGTTTTCCACAGGTAACTTGCTGGTTGCAGTGAAATCATGGAGACATAGTTCCATTTGTACACAGCAACAAGATAGAACCATGTCTCCATGATTTCACTGCAACCAGTAAGTTACCTGTGGAAAACCTGTTACCTGTAGCTGCGTGTAAAGGGGCCATTACTGTCCAGTGCACCTATAAATTATAGACTGAAAAATACGCTACTATCTGCAGACCTGCACTTCTGTGTATGTGTCATTGGGGTATTAATTGTGTTAGAACAGTGTTTTTTATTAATGATTTTCTTAGATTACCCCTGTATATACTGGTAATATGTAGTCATAGTATTATGTAGCGATATTTGCATGTGATGTCATTGGTATTTGCATTTTGATATACTGAGTTTAATTACAGTAAGTAATTTGATGGGGATATATTAAGACACTGTATTGTGGTTATATGTGCTCATGGTGTGGCGGCATAATTTTGCCTTTGTGCAGTGATATTGATATTGGTACAGTGACTTTGTTTAATAACAAAATAGTGATCATATTTGCTATTTGGTAACTGCATGACTATTATTTAGAAGTATTTCTTCAAAAATTATCTCATTATTGCATTTTCTGTAAAATTAATATTTTATTTGCCTTTTTTTTATTAAAGGGAGACGAACACATATCTTTAAAGGCTCTGACAATGCCACTTGGGCCCATTTATCTGACCAACATGCTGGTGTTCGTGGGAGGAGTGGGGGCCCAGATTTTGTTACATCGCTGGTGCTGACACAGAACAGAAGTACAGTGTTGGCCAAAAGTATTGACACCCCTGCAATTCTGTAAGATAATACTCAGTTTCTTCCTGAAAATGATTGCAATCACAAATTCTTTGGTATTATTATCTTCATTTAATTTGTCTTCAATGAAAAAACACAAAAGAGAATGAAGCAAAAAGGAAAACATTGATCATTTCACACAAAACTCCAAAAATGGGCCGAACAAAAGTATTGGCACCCTCAGCCTAATACTTGGTTGCACAACCTTTAGCCAAAATAACTGTGATCAACCGCTTCCGGTAACCATCAATGAGTTTCTTACAATGCTCTGCTTGAATTTTAGACCATTCTTCTTTGGCAAACTGCTCCAGGTCCCTGATATTTGAAGGGTGCCTTCTCCAAACTGCCATTTTTAGATCTCTCCACAGGTGTTCTATGGGATTCAGGTCTGGACTCATTGCTGGCCACCTTAGAAGTCTCCAGTGCTTTCTCTCAAACCATTTTCTAGTGCGTTTTGAAGGGTGTTTTGGGTCATTGTCCTGCTGGAAGACCCATGACCTCTGAGGGGGACCCAGCTTTCTCACACTGCGCCCTACATTATGCTGCAAAATTTGTTGGTAGGCTTCAGACTTCATAATGCCATGCACACGGTCAAGCAGTCCAGTGCCAGAAGCAGAAAAGCAACCCCAAAACATCAGGGAACCTCCGCCATGTTTGACTGTAGGGACCGTGTTCTTTTTTTTGAATGCCTCTTTTTTTCTTCTGTAAACTCTATGTTGATGCCTTTGTCCAAAAAGAGAGAACATTCTTTCAAAACGTTTTAGGCTTTCTCAGGTAAGTTCTGGCAAACTCCAGCCTGGCTGTTTTATGTCTCGGGGTAAGAAGTGGGGTCTTTCTGGGTCTCCTACCATACAGTCCCTTTTCATTCAGATGACGATGGATAGTATGGGTTAACACTGTTGTACCCTCGGACTGCAGGGCAGCTTGAACTTGTTTGGATGTTAGTCGAGGTTCTTTATCCACCATCCACACAATCTTTCATTGAAATCTCTTGTCAATTTTTCTTTTCCGTCCACATCTAGGGAGGTTAGCCACAGTGCCATGGGCTTTAAACTTCTTGATGACACTGCTCACGGTAGACACAGGAACATTCAGGTCTTTGGATATGGACTTGCAGCCTTGAGATTGCTCATGCTTCCTCACAATTTGGTTTCTCAAGTCCTCAGACAGTTCTTTGGTCTTCTTTCTTTTCTCCTTGCACAATGTGGTACACACAAGGACACAGGACTGAGGTTGAGTCAACTTTAATGCATGTAAACTGTCTGCACGTGTGATTTAGTTATTGCCAACACCTGTTAGGTACCACAGGTAAGTTACAGGTGCTGTTAATTACACAAATTAGAGAAGCATCACATGATTTTTCTAACAGTGCCAATACTTTTGTCCACCCCCTTTTTTATGTTTGGTGTGGAACTATATCCAATTTGGCTTTAGGATAATTATTTTTGTGTTCTTTTCATTGAAGACAAATAAATGAAGATAATAATACCAAAGAATTTGTGATTGCCATCATTTTCAGGAAGAAACTGAGTATTATCTGACAGAATTGCAGGGGTGTCAATACTTTTGGCCAACACTGTATACAACAGAACAAGGGACTGTAGATTTTCAGTCATTATCAGTCATTAATTATCATTTTCCACTTCTGTTCAGATATCACATAGTGGTTGTCATGTGCAGCCCAAACATTGGTACCGGATGAACAGGGAGTTTCCTTGGTAGCTCGTAATGTCATCAGTCAGCATAGGCCACCTATGTCAAGACCACCATGCGTTTTTAGAAAAATTAAGATTATGTAATTAAAACTATAAATTACAAGCTTTTCATAATGGGAAAAAGAGGCATTTTAAGCTTTTTTCCATCGTGTAATTGTAATAAAACATTGTCTATCTAAAGTAGTATTTTGTTTTCTCGGAGAGTTAGTGTACATAGCTAATCAAATTTTTATCCATTGGGAATTGCTGACCATATTCTCTATTAACACACTCAGGAAAAAGAACATCTCGTACAATACAGCACGCACACATCTGGTAGGTGTAAAACTTGTGTCCTGGCTACTTCACATAATCAAAATGAATTTAATAATAAACATTCCCTGTAAGTAATCCAGTATCAGCAAGCACACAGTGAGGGAAGAACATTACAAAATGCAGCAATTCCATCGTAACACCTTTCAGAAAGGGTTTAAACGGTTTCTCGAGGACAGAGGGCACTAAATCATGTTTGTCATCGGCTGTGCATGCTTGGCCCTACCCTGTCAGCTTCTTTCTCTCATTAGTATTCTGAGCTGTCTCTATGCACATGCTTTTGGAAACAGATACTGCATTGGCAAACTATTTGAAACCATGGACAGAATGACGAAAGCCTGAATTTATTTATTTATTTGCCAGCCTCCTAAAAGCCTGCTCTATCTCCTCCTAATAGAGAGGGAGGGGGGTGAGAGAGAAAAAAATATATATATTTCAGCTTGTTTTCCTTTGGTACCTGCTTCCAATTTGAGACTTTGTTTTTTAATTAGCAATTAAGTAAAACGTTCAAAAACACAGCTTCGGAACGAAAAGGAGACAAGGAAAGCAATGGAAAAAGGACAGTGAGGCCAAAGTCTGGGATAAAGTCCAAAAAACGAAGCACATGACAAAATATACTGCCATGTAAGATCTAATTCATATACTGTACAGCCGGGGTTTAGTGCTTTAATAAACACAAGGGATGTCTATGATATTAGGTCGGAGTCATCATTGCGTGCTACACTCTGCATAGTTTTCTCATTTAATTAATGCTGGCTTTCCCTCGTGATTTTGTTTCAGGGGTTGAAATAAAAGAGTGCAAATGGGTTGTAGCCTATTCTTTTCCATCTGCAAGCAGAGACAAAAGGGTAGATCACTGCCCTGGAGACTATGATGTGGCAGATAATTAAAGAATGCATTATTATCAGTGTAATGCTATTCATGCAAAGAGAATCTTACTAAAGATACTGTAGCAGAGGCTTGAAGGAATTTTTAACAGTGAATTTAAGATAAATGCTTAACACCATTTACAGTAAATGTGATAGTTGTTTACACAAAAAAAAGATTTTAGGCACATTATCGGAAAAGTCTTCAGGATTTGGCTCAATGTCTCCATTTTTTTTTCAATATGTACACAGATAGATCTTTAAAAGCTTTTTAAACAAACATAGTATGGTATTATATAATGTGATTTACTGGCATAACTGATGCATTTTGTGTATTAGTTATGTCATGTGCACACCAGGAGTTACAGAACATACTGTAGTTACATCATTTGTAAGTTAAGAAAACAGGCAAACATCAGCTTGGTTCAACCTATTATACTGCAGAGTGAATAGGTAAAATGCCAAAAGCGTTAGTCACTGCTAGCTTCCGGCATTTAAGCAGAGATGAATAGCAGAGCGGGATGTAGGTACGGTATTACTTAACCTAAGGCATAAAATGTTAACACTGTAAATGAAGGATAGATCATAGTTGTGAAGCATCTTACAGATCATTTGGAAGGAGTCTAAAGATGATTTTTTTCTGGGAAGGCCCCTTGCTTTAGCTAATCATTTGACAAGGATTCTTGTGATTTTTTTGGATTCCAATACAATTCCAGTGTCCATTGTAGCAGGGTCAGAGGTGGACATAGAAAAGAGGGGACCCAAAGCAAAGATTAATTGAGACCTTGCTCTGGTGGCAAGTTTTTTCCCCTTCCATACTCATGTGAAGGTCTTTTAGCAAGTTTCATACCCCCTTATTTGCCAGGAGAGCTGTCCTTCTCTGGAGTTTGTGTGTTTTATACCACGTAATATCATAGAGAATGAGGCTAACCAGGGCTGTTTCCTTCTCTCTTAGAGGTCATTAGCAGTTCCATTGGCTGTCGTGTTTTAATATGTTTAAAACATTCATAATTTTTTCTCTTTGCTTTAAGATATATAATTTTTATTATGTTCATTTGGCATGGAAATTAAAATCTCTTGAAATGAGAAAAAACACAAAAGCTATTTGACAGCCATTTTTATTTTCATGATTTCCATATAATCAGGACTTGCCCATAATAAAATGTGTTAGCCTGATTTCCTTGTTTGACAAGTAGGATGCTAAAGTGTGATGTACTCAGGGTACCTGAGTACTTAAAGGGAATCAGTCAGCAGGGTTTTGCTACCTCATCTGAAAGCAAAATAATGTAGGCAAAGAAACCCTGAAACCAGCGATGTATCACATAGATTATTGTCTGAAGACGTTCTGACACAATGAAAGCATTTAGTTTCAGGCATGTAGCAGAGATGAGATAGCTGCCCCTGCCCACGCCAGGTTTTCAAGGGAGATTGTGCATTGACTGTAAGGTAAACAACAACTTTGCAAGAGAGGTAAAAAGGGAGACACACCCTGGCGCTGATCTAAAGCCGGCGTCACATGCAGCAACCAAAGCTGCGATGTTGGAAGCAATGAGCGGGTGCGCACTCGCTTCCGACATCGCAGCCTTGGTGTCACATGGCAGGATGCTGCCGGTGATGCAGCAGCGATGCGAGCGGAGTCATCGCTCCCTGGACTGGGATTAGCCCAGCGAGCGATCCGCAGCAATACTGCGGTATAGGCTGGATCGCCGCCAACATCACTATTGCGGTGTCAGACGGCGTGATCCAGCCTAATCGCTGGTTGCAGATTGACAGGTTTACGTTCATGAAGGTAAACCTGTCAACCTGCGACCAGTGATAGATCGCAGCACGACGCACTTCCGATATCATGATCGACATCGCTGATGCTTTACTTTTCGGTGATGTTGCTCACGATATTGATGCGTGTGACGCCACCTTAAGAGTAGCAATCGCCTGGTAACCTGGGAGGATAAAGATAATAGCAGGCATATAAGAACAAAGATGTTTATGGGGTTCCCACTATGCCGCTTTCATGGATGGCTGTGCAGTTTATCTCTGGCAAAGATCCACAGACGGAAGAGTGAGGAAGGAAAGAATCCATGTGATGAAGCGCCCAATGAGAATCCCAAAAGGCAGGTGTTTCGAAGGTGAAGTTAAAATTCTTCAATAAAAAAACTTTTAGAAATAAAAACCTTTATAGATTTAATAGTAAAATATTCATAGCATACAATGCGTTTCAGCTAAAAAATCATAATAGCCTTTATCAGGTACTTTGCCATATGTAACAACATATGTGCACAGAATGGAAACTCAAAGTTCTCTCCTCTATCCATTAAATACACTAGGTGAGTAGGTCTGGGCATGAATGACCAAAGGGAGGGGGCTTGTAGGAAAAAACAAACCACACCCATAGAAGGTGTTTGTTCCCAGCAAGTTGGGAACATTTTTTCCACAAACAATGTCAGTTTAAAATATATCATAATACACTCACAAAATATAGTATTTATGAAATAAATAGGGATGGGCGAATACCTCGCCCGAATAGTAGCGGACTCGGGGGACTCGCTACTCTCCGAGTTTCCTTAGGAATTACTCGGGGTAGCGAGTCCCTGTACTTTTGCAGTGTATCTATACAGATACACTGCAAAAGTACCCTAAAATGGGTTTGTCATATGACCGCAGTGCAGCCGCGTCACAACCCATGTGATCGCTAGCCGAATGCTGATTGGCTGAACTGCAAGGTCTTTTTCCCCATCTTCTCCCGGTGGTCTCGGAGGTCCTGTAACAGCCAGAGGTCTTCGGTACCAGTCCCAGTCCAGGAGTACAGGAGGTGAGTATTAATGTTTATTGTTTCTAACCCCTTACATTAACTTTTAGGGTACTTTTGTAGTGTATCTGTATAGATACACTGCAAAAGTACAGGTTACTACTCAGACTCGCTGGACTCGCAACGAGTACCGAGTCTCGGACCCGGACTCGTTAGAGTCCAGCGAGTCCGAGTATTTCAGGATTCGCCCATCCCTAGAAATAAACACTAAATTAAATCTCTAGAATTGACATTGCATAAGTTTACATACATACCGTATATACTCGTGTATAAGCCGAGTTTTTCAGCCCAAAAATTGGGCTGAAAAGTCCCCCCCTGGGCTTATACATGGGTCTATACAGTATGTGCTGTGTGGGGGCTGTGTCCGGGTGCTGGGGAGGCTGGAGGAGGCGGGGGGAGGCTCCTGACAGAGCGGCCCATCACATGGGGCCGCTCATTCGATATGCACGGCTCCCCCCGCCCATCACAGCGGCAGGGGCATACAGCCCCAGATGTTTACAGGCCCCCAGTGGGGTATACAGCAGGCCCCCAGTGGCACTCGCCCCCCCCACACTGTGCAGAGCCCCCCCTCCTAATGCATTATGTTACCATCCAGCCGCGTCTTCATCACCGTCCTCCCGTCCATCCTCGGGCGCTGTGTTCGGCTCTCACGTGACCCGGCGCGATGACGTCATCCGACTGCGACCGGGTCACATGAGACCGGGAACGCAGCGCGCGAGGATGGACGGGAGGACCAGCGGTGATGAAGACGCGGCTGGATGGTAAGATAATGCATCGGGAGGGGGGGCTCTGCACAATGTGGGGGGTGGGCGAGTGCCACTGGGAGCCTGCCTGTATATACCTCTGGAGCTGCTGCATTATATACCTCTGGGTCTGCTGCATTATATACCTCTGTGGGCTGCTGCATTATATACCTCTGGGGGCTGCTGCATTATATACCTCTGGGGCCTGCCTGTATATATCTCTTGGGGCTGCTGCATTATATACCTCTGGGGGCTGCTGAATTATATACCTCTGGGGGCTGCTGCATTATATACCTCTGGGGCTGCTGCATTATATACCTCTGGGGCTGCTGCATTATTTACCTCTGGGGCCTGCCTGTATATACCTCTGGGGCCTGCCTGTATATACCTCTGGGGCCTGCCTGTATATACCTCTGGGCCTGCCTGTATATACCTCTAGGGCCTGCCTGTATACCTGTGCTGGGGTCCACCCTCGGCTTATACACGAGTCAATAGGTTTTTCCAGGTTTTGGGGGCAAAAGTAGGGGGGTCGGCTTATACACGGGTCGGCTAATACACGAGTATATACGGTAAGTAAAATGAAATAATCACCTAAATTTTATGTATATTTAGTTGATAAATTCATGAATACCATCACTATGGAAACAAATACCCCTCAAAATAATGAAAATAACACATAAAAAATATAATAATGATGCTGTAGAATAAGCATCAAAAATTAATTTTACATGTAGATCACATGTATAGAGATAATATTATACTTTGTTCATACATAATTAATATATATATTCATATATTCATTTTAAAGTTTATTCTGTAGTGTCATTATTATAATTTTACACCAAAAGTAGCAACATTTTAGCACAACCTTGTGTTGCCCCAAAATTTTGCAATGTTTTAAAGCTATTCTCTAAAATTCTGGAATAAAAGCTTTCATTAATCAGGATCTTATCATTTGACATTTTAAACAAATGTGCGGGCCTGAGGTGGATCAAGACATCTTCAAAGTTTGCCATGAGAAAACTTGTAATTGATAATGTCTTAATAATAATGTCTGACATTGAAAAAGTGATAAACAAATCATTTGATAGCATTATTCTTGCACTATGGAGTCCTCTTAGTAAGATATTGCAGATACTTCCAGCAGGCACCAAAGTATGTGATTTTGTGCTGAACTTATCAGAAACATATTATATTAACCAAAGTAGAGCACTACGATATTTTCGCATTTTAAGACACATTTTTGTTTCCTCAAATTGGGAGAACGGGGGTGCATCTTAAAATCCGAATTAAAAAAATAATAATCTTAATCGGGGGTGTTGCGGGGTGCATGCGGTGGCTTCACTGCAGGGGAGTAGCGGCAGCTTTCTGGTGGGCACCGCCATTATTATTTCCCAGCATACATTGCTAAGAAGCATTGCATTCTGGCTCTTGTGTTCAGACTTCAAGAAAATGGCCGTAGGTTGCAGTCTGCCATGCGTGGCCATTTTCTGGCAGTCTGAACACAAGAGCGAGCATGCAATTCCTCTCGGTAATATATGCTGGGAAATAATAATGGTGGTGGAAAACTACTGCGACTTCTCTGCAGCTCCAGGTCCATTATTATTTCCCAGCATGCATTGCTAAGAGGCATTGCATGCTTCAGGGCCGGCGTCAGCACCCGGCGTACCCGGGCAAGTGCCGGGGCCCTGATACTAAGATTGGCCAGGGGTGATATGTCGCGGGAGAATTACCATATTATACATTATCTGGAGGCTGTTCTGGGCTGTAGAGGCTGGTTCTGGCTATGGAGGCTGCTGTGGACTATAGAGGTTGTTCTGGGCTATGAAGGCTGCTTCTGGGCTATAGAGGCTGCTTCTGAGCTATGGAGGCTGCTTCAGGACTGTGGAGGTTGCTTCTTGACTATATGGAAGTTGCTGCAGGCTGTGGAGGCTGTGCTGAGCTATATGGAGGCTGCTGTGGGGTATGGAGACTGTTCTAGACTATAGAGGCTGCTTCTGGGCTGTGGAGGTTGTTTCTGGACTAAATCAAGGCTGCTGCGGGCTATGGAGGCTGTGTTGAGCTACCTGGAGTCTGCTGCAGGCTATGGAGGCTGTTCTGGGGTATAGAAGCTGTTCTGGGGTATAGAGGCTACTTCTGGGCTGTGGAGGCTGTTGCTTGACTACATGGAGGCTGATGTGGGCTATGGAGGCTCTGCTGAGTCATTTGAAGGCTGTTGTGGGCTATGGAGGATGTTCTGGGCTATATAGTCTGATGCTGGGCTATATGGAGGCTGTGCTGGTTATATGGAGGCTGTGCTAGGCTATATGGATGCAGTGCTGGTTGATATAGAGGTTGCTGCTGGGTTTGGAGGCTGCAGCTGGGCTATATGGAAGCTGCTGCTGGGCTATATGAAGGCTGTGCTGGGCTATGGAGACTGTGCTGTATATATATTATGGGGGCTGTGCTGTATATAATATTTGGAGGCTGAAATGCATATAGAAAATGGAGGCTGTGATTTATATATAAAATGGAGGCTGTGCTGTATATATTATTTGGATGTTGTACCTTATATTTAATAGGGAGGTTGTGCTTTGCTGTATATATATAATATGAAGGTTGTTCTTGGCTATATTTATTATTTGGGGCTGTGCTGGACTGCATATAATTATTTGCCTCTAAATAATATATACAGCCCCGCAAAGCCTCTAAATATATACAGCCTGCAGCCTCTATATTATATAAAACTCCATATTTTAAATATGCAGTCATGCACAGGCTCAATATTATATATACAGCCCACCCAGGAACCTCTATATTATATGTCCACAGCCCGCAGCTTTTATATTAAATTAATGAATTGTGGTATGTGTTAAAGGGGCCCATGGAGACTGTTTTGCCCAGGCCCACAAAAACCTGGAGCCAGCCTGGCAAGCTTGCTCTTGTGTTCAGTCTTCAAGAAAATAGCTGCGGGTCACAGTCTGTGCATGCGTGGTCATTTTTGCCAGTCTGAACACAAGAGCGAGCATGCAATTCCTTTCGTCAATACATGCTGGGAAATAATAATGGCAGCGCCCACCAGAAAACTGCTGTGACTCACCCGCGGCTACAGGTTTTGCCCCACCCCCTGTGGAGTCGTGAAGCCACTGCATGCAGCCCCGCAACACTCCCTCTCGGTAAACCATGGAGGGCTATGTGCACAGATGGAGGAATATATGTACCAGGATGGGGGGACATATACACACTGTATATCCCTTATCCTGCTATATATGTCACCATTCTGTTATGTCCGTGCTGCATTCTGCTATATATTGTGTATGTGTCCTATCGTGGTATATATACCAGGATAGGGGACATATGTATCAGTAGCATGCACATATATATACCAGGATGGGGCTATATAGTGTATATACCAGAATGGGGCACAGACATAAAAGAATGGGGACATATATACCAGGATGGGAGCCCTATATACCAGGATAGTAGACATATATACCAAGATGGGGACATATATACCAGGATGGGGACATATATACCAGGATGGGGGGTCATGTACATGGATGAGGGATATATATACTGATTATAAGATGGACACTTGCATTACAAGATGGACCCCATTTAAAATGAAAAAATATTTTTCTCTCTTTTCCTTCACCAAATTTGGGGGTGTGATCTTATGATCAGGTGCATTTTATAAAACAAAAAATACGATATTTAGCAATCTATACCTACCACAATTATCTTTCCTTATACTAAGGTGTCACTGAACCTAAACGATTGTGCCAGTTACTTAGATACTCAAGTGTACATCATTTCACCCACAGATGAAAATTGTCTCTTCACTTAAGAAGTAGACGAAACTCTAGCGCTACCTATTGAACGTAACAATACTAATAGTCAAAACTGAATCTTTAATGAGCCTTTTAATATGATTTAGGATTTATACCAAATCAGAGCCCCAATCAGCAGTCACTGCATTTCGGGATGATTGTGGCCTCATCAGTGCAAAGTATGGGAACTGATATGTCAAAGTCTTGAACAAGGTGAAGCAATTCAGCAAAGACAAAAAGCAGGGATATGATAAAACAGCAAGTTTTATTGAAGTCAGTTTAAAAAGTAGCGCAGCATAGGGGCACCGTGCAGACTACGAGGGTACACTCCTACGCGCTTCAGCTACACGCCTTACTCATGGATTACCATGATATGGCAAAGAATAACATACTTATATGCCATATTGGGATCTAATATCCCAAAGTATGGGATTTGATTCATCACCAACAAATGAAAAGCATCATTAATGCCTGGAAGGGACAATACAGTAGCACCTACACTGTTTTTCTAACCACAAAAAATAAGGTTTACTGCATCGTATTACCCTGTCCATGTCAGTATCTGACAAAATCTCAGTGCATACCAACAGCACAATTTCTAGGTATTAACTATGCTTAATACATGTTTCTATTCTGACATAAGATTTATATATTTTTTTCTTTAATAGACTATAGACATAAAGAAGTATGTTTTCCTCAAAACAACTAGCATATTCATTAAATTTGTTTTTCTAATTTAAAGCTGAATATGATCGTTTATTCTATTAAATGTTTTGGTGTTTTATATGGATATAAAAAGTGAAATCCAGGAATATAACTGTCCAAGGACAAATGCTAAAGCATTGGTGGGAATGAGGTTAGCACAGTGGGTAAGCATTTCAAAGACGAAGCATAATTGTAGCTCCAATTAATTGGCTACATGGTGGCTTGAAATAAAGCAAATGGTCGAAATGATTAGCAAAAACATGATATCATTGATTTAAAGTGTAAGTCTTACATTTTCTATCTTATAACAAAATCACTAATTTCCATGTTCCTAGAAAAATGTATGGCTACTGGAAAACAAACATACATTCATTGATGACCTTAAAGGGATCCAGTCACCCCCAAAACGCCTCATAAGCTATTAAAATGTGGCACCCCAAGGGATAATGTGCCACAGAAACATCAACACAGGTTTACTCCCCACACAACACTACACTAGAAAGTGGGAGGAGCTTAGGTGCACCTGCACTAGTGGGAGGAGCTAAGTTGTTTACCACCGAGCAGAAGTGACAGTTAGTTCAGTTTGAGTCTGGAGCAGGAGCAGAGCCAAGTAGAAGTGGAGGTCCTGAGAGGTCTGAGGAGAGGAGACAGAGGAACAGAGGAACATACCCGGATAAAGCGTTACCCCAAAAACTTGACCCCGGGGAGAGCGCTTAAGACAGATACCGGCTCCGAGGCTGTGCCTGAGACAGACAGGACAGTAAACACCGGCATAGTGAAGGTCCACCATCTTCACAACACCATAGCAAAGCAACACGGAGGGGTCAGTGACACAGAGGACTCAAGTTGCCCAGCATATTGGTACCCGTGAGCAGAGACAGGGCCAGCAGTACAGCTACAAGCAGCAGCAGGGCCACACACAGCGCTTAAGTAGGAAGCCAAGGACCCCGGTTAGGGTGGGAGCAAACCTGGTACAGACTCCGTGGACAATATTGTGATATACCATCTGCAAGTAAAGACTTGGAAAGCAACAGAAACCGTGAGTGTGGTGTGATCCTTATACTGAAGCCCCACTTGCCCTCATATTCTGCGATTACCTCTACTCTCATCATCTCTACTGCTACCCCTACTCTCCTGCAGCATCAATAACTATCCTCACAGACTTTAACTACTACTACCACTGCCCCGGGGAACCCAGTTCTGCCCACAGGAACTATTCTATCCAAGCTGCTATCTCATCATCCCCGGAGGTTCTGCAGCAGCGGCGGCCCCATTACTGGCCGCATATATTGGGTGGCATCACAAGTGACAAATCCCCTGTAAATAACCCCCCATTTTATTGTGCGGGCCCGGGACACGGTCCGGACCAGCACTGGGTACCCCGTCCCAGTGGGCTCCACAAAAACATGTCCTAGTGCATATTATCACTTATCCTACACTCCTTTTGGCTCCTAAATGCATCTAGTGAAAATGTAGATAAACGTTATTAAACTCACTCATTAGGTATTTATAATGAGTGGCTACTGTATTCATAGTCACCCAGGCAGGCTCTCCCTCTTCATAAATCACGCCTTAATAGGCGTGATCTTGAATGCTGATTCAAATGCGCGCCTCCCCTCTCTCCTCTGTGTCGGCCGGGCTGCAGTGTGTGGCTGTATGACGCGAATCGCGTCATTTCCAGCTTCGGGTGATGTGGTACAACCACGCCGCTCTGTTATGCCTCCAGCACACATGCGCAGTGCGGGGCTTGAAGCTAACAGTGAGGCATGGGTGTACCCACGTCACCCTAAACCGGAAATGACGCGATTCGCGTCATACAGCCGCAAACTGCAGCACGGCCGGCACAGAGAGAGAGAGGGAGGCGCGCATTTGAATCAGCATTCAAGATCATGCCTATTGAGGCGGATATTATGAAGAGGGAGAGCCTGCCTGGGTGACTATGAATACAGTAGCCACTAATTAACATGCTAATGAGTGAGTTTAATAACGTTTTTATACATTTTCACTAGATGCATTTTATGAGCCAAAAGGAGTGTAGGATAAGTGATAATATGCTCTAGGGACATCTTTTAATAGCTTATGAAGCATTTTGGGGGTGACAGGATCCCTTTAATACCATTAATTTAATACAGATGTGGGATTTAGTAATCTAACACACGAGCCCTAGAAAATATATTCATACAGAAAACGTTAACAGTACATATTAAAAGGGTTGTCCCCTACTAGAACAACCTATCTATATATTTCATCCTTGTAAAAAAAATAACTTTTATATTTATCTTCATTGCTGGACTGTCCCAACAGTGTTGGCAATGCCTCTTTCAGTGATCATGTAACATTGCTATATCACTGCTTCACTCTTTTGGCCTTCGGACAAATCACACTATTTTGTTTCTCACTTCATCCGAATATATGTGATACTTACAAAGGCAGTGAGAGTGAATGTGTCACTGATTGGCTGCAGGGATAATCTGTCAATCTATAAAATTGACAGAGTCTACAGAGTCGCACTTGCAGGCCCTATTGATAACACAAACCCAAAATGTGACGTTCTATGTAGGCTCCACTATTTTACAGATAAGAAGCCATCACACGAGCCGCATGGTCTCAAGGCTTAATCTGTTTAGATGGAACCGACATTTGCCTTTTTCCCGACATCTCCACACTTTCCATGAGGAGGCAGTTCCATCCTCTCCTCCTTAAAATTAAGGAATTTGGTGCCACATACAGATGGGCACCTCATTCACCTGATTGCAATAAAAGAGAGTTGCCTTTACTATCTAAGGGGGAAAGGGAAGAACTGGAGCATCATTTTGCTTTCCTAAACATTCCTCCATTTCAGGTGCCTGACTGGTTGTCACTGGAGGGTTTTGTCAGACCTCCTTTTTAGAAACAGAGAAGACCTGAATGCCAGACAACACCTCAAAGGCCATTAGGAGACAGGCCTGGTTGGGGACATGGGAACCTTTGAAGAGTGTGCCTCATCTGCACTCTATGGTGTGTAGAGCCAGTCATGTAGGTCACCCCTATACATAAGATTATTTTCTGGGCTTAGATCTGCCCTAAAGTTTAACTTTTATTTTCAAGCTTAGAGGTTATTCTATTTCCTTCATTCCTAACATGTGTAACCTTAAAAAAAAAAAAGTGCCTCACCCTCTTACTGGTAAGTGGGCAGATATTGGTCGTGTTAAGATTTTATTGTTTTTGCCATACCCGGGTCTGTGGGGTTTTACCCCTGGTTATATATGTCCCTAGCGACCCCCTCCAAACCTTTCAGGGAGGGTATTGTATTGTGGCATTGACCAGATAAGGCATATATAGCCTTCACTTACTTCTTTTCTAAAGGTTGATACTTCCTAATCCCCTCTATAAACTCTCCTCCTTGCTCTCTCTCTCACCCTTTCATAACTTCCTATCTCACCCTTCTTTCTTTCTCCTTTTTCTTCTTCTCTCCACTGAGAAATGTCACAAGTCTTGCAAATGTAAAAGGGTCTACATGACCCAGGCAAAAGATCAATCATGTTTAATTATCTGAAGTGTTACCAAATTCAAATTGCCTTCCTGCAGGAAACTCATCTGTGCACTGCTAAGCCGTTCAAGCTCTCGAATCACTGGTTCTCCTCTGTTACCACCATTTTTCGACCAACACTAAGTTATGCAGCACTAGTATCTTATTTGCATGCACCGTTTCATGGAAGTTTGTGGATTTTCGCGCGTGATGAAGAAGGAAGGATGCTCTTTGTGAAGGGTAAGGTTGCCCCTTTGCTGTACCTCCAAAATACAGTCATATTTCCATGTTAGTGAACTTTCTGGAGCGTGTGGAAGACTTTTCCGAGGGGACAGCGGTGTTTGGGTGGTAATGTTAATATTGTCCTGAAGTCTGTCCTTGACACAACTATGGGCTAAACAAAACTGTCGAGTACTGCCTTATGCAAAAATAGGGCAAGCTTAACATATAATCAACTACTGGATACATGGCATATGCTACATGCTAGGGATAGACCATTTTATTCCATAGTCCATGACACCTACTCTAGTCTAGACTTCTTTTTTCTTAAGCATGCCGATCTCACCCAATTACACAGTGGGAGTAGAAACTGAATATTTCCTTATTAGAGGATCCATGGGGTATTTCAAGAGGTCTCGAAAACTTTATCTGAGTACTTTACCTTGTATACCTCTATGGATTCCTCCCGATGGTGATCTGGAAAGTATAAAAATTGTCATTAGAGGTATGCTCATAAAATATGGGGCTAGCTTAAAAGGAGAGGGAGGTGGAGATTGCTACACCCTGTTGTCTCAGCTCAAAGACCTAGAAACGCGAACCAAAAGACCCTGATGGAAGACTTGAGAAATGTTACTCACAGTTAGGATGCTCTAAGGGCCTCATTGAATAAAAATGCCAAAGGACTTCTTTCCAGTATAGGCAGCATATTATGAGCATGGGTAACTAGGCTGGTAGTCATTAGCCAGAGCTCTGAGACTGCAAAAAGAAGCACATATGTCTTGGAGATCGCTCCTACAACACATTCCACACAACTGCATATCCCCACAGAGATAGATTCCACCTTTTAGAATTACTGTGCCCCAGCTTTGTGATATTGACACTAAAAAGCCTCTCACCAACCTGCTCAACTTTAGGTCTTGTATTCAAGAATATATCAAAAACCTTGGTCTACCAATCACTCTAGGCAGCAGAGATACATCACTGGAAGAACTAATTACAGATCAGGAGATTTCTGTTACACCTATCTGTAAATCCCTCCTCTAAACCAAGGAAAGCCCAGGCCCAGAAGGTTTCTCACTTGCAATATTATTAAAAAAAAGAAAAGTGTACGGAAGGTCTGATCCCTGATGTAAAAGTTCATTCATCCCTGATGCCGCATCCTTATACGCTGAAATCAGTGTGTGGAGCTAAAGAGGATTCCCTGAAACAACAAAATTCAGGATTGGAATAGTAGTGGGACTTGTTCTGGAATATTTTTGAAAGTTTTCTTACAGTTTTCCCATTATAAAGTGTTTTTGAAAATTTTATAATCACTTGCTTCCATTTATATTAAAAAAAACTTAAACCCAGTTACAATTAAACTTGTGCACTAGGGTTTGTGTTTGTTAAGCAATGAAATATTAGTATCTTTTTAAAACCATAGATATTCTTAAAACTTTGTAATTGTATTCAATGTACTTTTTCCACACAGAAGCAAGCCCTAGAATTATCAGGTCATCAAACAAAATGGATTTGACTACTTTAACATAAGCACTATTTTTTACTTTTCAAGAACATTGTCTTTGCTACAATTAGAAATGAATCATTATAGAGATCTGTTAATTATCTTCTTATACCTTTCCCTTTTTAAAACCCATTGCAAAAATATATAACCTCCAAGAAAAACCAAAAAAAAGTTTTTCTTAATAGGGATGAGCGATCTACTCGCTACTATTCAGTACTCGCCGAAAGTAGCGTTTCGGGTAATCGCTATCGCCAATTAAATTAGGATTACACGGGAGTAGCCAAGTCCCCAATACTTTTGCAGTGTATCAATAAACCTGCAAAAGTCCTGTAAAAAAAAGAAAGAAGTGGTTACAAATGAAAAAATGGATACCACCTTGACCGACGGCTGCACTAACCGGCCGATGACATTCTAGCATGGAAAAGGACCTTTCCCTCTCCCAGCCAATCGATGGCTGGAGAGATCTGGCCAATCAATCCCCGCCACGTCACAATCACGTGATCGCTGGGCCCCCACCTGTGGCCAGATGGCAAGGTCCTCAGTGTCCCGAGAAGTTTCTTGAAACCCGGGCCAATCAGGGGGCCCGTTAAGCGATCAGTGATGGAGGGGGCGGCATCTGATTGCCAGATCTCCCCAGCATCCGATGGCTGTGAGATTTAAAGGCCCCTTTTCATGCATAGTTTCCCATCGGCCCCCCAGTGCAGCCTTCGGTTAAGGTGAGTATCTGGGTTTTTTATTTGTAACCACTTTTTTCCTCTTTTACAGATTTGCAGTATACTCGAATCGCTATAGCGCAATGAGTACCCGGTACCGACCTACTCTTTTAAAGGGTATAGCGATCAGCTACATCTCTGTAGTAGAGTTCTCTACCAGAGATGTAGCTGAGCTAAAGGAAGAAAACTGGATTGGATACATCGACATGAAGAATCTCTGTCATGGTCCGAGAAGGGGTAATACAGATGCAGTGCCTTTTTTTTATTGTTTTTATGATATTTTCAGAAAAGTTTCGATGTGGCGTTGCCATCTTTTTTGTATGCCAGCCAGGTACAGCAAGGCAAAGCAACGGGACTGCCACGCCATACCCCCAGGAGCCTATTTGTACCTGCCTGGAAACAGAATATAGGGAAGCCCTTTTTTTTATTATTTCGTGAATTTCATGAATAATAGAAAAAAAATGTGTGGGACTCTCGCGCTAATTCAATGTCCAGCCAGTATCAACTAGCAGCTTGGGGGCTGGAATCACAGCGCAGGGATGCCCAAGCTTTCTGGGCTTCCCCCCACTGCGAATTTGCATCCTGCAGTCCGCCCAAAAATGGCGCGTTCATAAAGCGCATCTTACTGTGAGCTGTATCCATCTCATCCATGGCCCGCTGGTGCAGTGGATTCACCAGGGTAAATAAAGGGGTTAGGGCCAGCTTTGTTTATCAGCTGGCCCTAAGCCCGAAAATTCATGGGATCACGTCACAATATACAACATGACCAACATGATTTTCTAGTAGAGTTTTTTTTAAAAAAAAACACAACAACAGAGAAAAAAAATTATTTATTAGAAAAAAAAAAAACAACACTAAACCCCATCTTGTATTGAAAAAAAAATTCTTCCGTCCGATGTTAATCCGAAATGGCAAGGAATGTCAGCTCTGCATAGACACACGTATATGCAGAGGACAGGCAGCAACCAACTGACTGTGACAGTCAGAAATTCACTCCAAGTCAATACTGGGCTATTACCGCGAGTGAACTCTTGCTCACACCAACATGCAATGCCGAACGCAGACGCATAGAGGAGTTGTAATAATCTAACTCGGAAGTTAATAACTTGTTGAGATTTTCACTCCTCTCTGCCATGCACTCGGCAGTATCCACTTGGCAGTCGGCAGAGAGGAGCTGAACATCCTCAGAATGTTAATTAACGCCTCGTGATGGAGATGCGGGGGAAGCGGAAAGATTGGGATGGAGGCCTGCGGGGGGCAGAGGATTTGGGGCCTGAATGATTGTTTAAAAGCCAGGCTCTTTTTTTTCCTCCAGCTTTTAAACGATCAGCCCCATTTTCAGCCTTTTCTCTCCCCCCAGTCCACTTTATAGGGTCCTTTGGTGAACAAACTGTTTATCGAACATAACTTCGAACGTGCCGAATTTTGAAGCTCATTGTTCGCATTCGTCAAATGACTCGATCACCGGCCCAAAATCAGCAGCTCAAATTTGCGATTGGAGAATATTTCGAATTGAATAATTCCGCTCATCTAATAGTAAAGATATGGTTAAAAAAATTATAAATATCATACTTATATAGTGGAACCTGCCATGTAATATAGAATATGACCTGCTGTAGTAATGATATGAGAGCACGAGGAGACAATAATTTGTTTGGAAACGGTTTCAAGAGATATTGCATTTTATTAATTAAAATCCCTAGTGTTTATAATGAAACTGATCCAGTTAGGAATCCTATTAATGATAACATCTTCCCCTGTTTGAGTTGTGCATGCACAGCTTCAATAACTGACTATTACCACTGACTCCTTATCCCTATGTAGACAGAAAACAATTATTTAATATATAAAATACGGTTACTTAGATAATGAAACACTGCCAAAAAAAGTTTTTTTTCTCGTCTTTATATCACTCAAGTAGCACAATTAACATATTTGAAACCAATTAAACTAAGAGTCTGTTTTTGAAAATTCCTTACTTACAGTTTTGGCCAAAATATGACACTCCTGCAATTCTGTTCAGATAATACTCATTCTTCTGAAAATGATTGCAAACACAAATTCTTTGTATTATTATCTTCATTAATTTGACTTCAATGAAAACAACACAAAAATAATTGTCCTAAAAGCAAATTGGGATATAATTCCCACAAAACCGCGGCTTGTTCCAAACTAACCCCTGTTGGGCAACAGATCTTCCCAATAGCTCAAAACATAAATAAGGGGGTGGACAAAAGTATTAGCACTGTTAGAAAAATCATGTTATGCATCTCTAATTTTGTTGTTATTAACAGCACCTGTAACATACTGTGCACCTACAGGTTTGAAATAACTAAATCACACTTGCCATCCATGACAAGGATTAAAGTTGACTCAACCTCAGTCCAGTCTTCTTGGGTGTACCACATTGAGCATGGAAAAAAGAAAGAAGACCAAGAACTGTCTGAGGACATGAGAACCCAAATTTTGTGAGGGAATCATGAGCAATCTTAAGGTCTACAAGTCCATGCTCCAAAGACCTGAATGTTCCTGTTTCAACCAGTGCCAGTGTCCATCAGAATTTTTAAAGCCCATGGCACTGTGGGCTAACCTCCCTAGATGTGCCGAAAAGAAATGGACGAGATATTTCAACGCGCGAATTGTGCGGAGGTGAGATATAAACCTCGACTAACACTCCAAACAAGTTCAAGCGCCCTGCAGTCCGAGGGTACAACATGTCAACCTGTACTATCTGTCGGTGGTCTGAATGAAAAGGGACTGCTTTGGTAGGATACCATAGAAACCCACTTCTTACCCCGAGACATAAAAAGAAGCCATGCAGGAGTTTGCCAAAACGTACCTGAAGAAAGCCTACAACGTTTTGGAAGTATTATCTCTGGTCAGATGAGACAAAAGTAGAGCTTTTTGGGCAAAGGCGATCAACTTTAGAGTTTACAGAAGAAAAAAAAGCATTCAAAGAAAAGAACACGGTCCCAACAGTCTAACATGGCGGAGGCTCCCTGATGTTTTGGGTTGCTTTTGCTTGCCTCAGGCACTGACTGCTTGACGCGTGTGCATTGCCTTAATAAGTCCGTAAGAGTACCAATCAAATTTGCAGCATAACTAGGGCCCAGTGTGAGAAAGCTGGGTCTCACACATTAGGTCATGGGTCTTCCTTATCATTAATTAAATGAAAAGGGTAAAATTGATTTTTTTTTTCCTTTTTCTATTCAAGGATCCTGTGTCTGCTCTGGCCCAGCAACTCCAGACTCTGTCTCTGGAGGTTGCAGACATCCGGTCGTCTTTGCAAGGTCAGCAGTGCAGAATTTTGTGGTGGGGAACCCAGCAGGTGGGCAGGTCAGACCTGAACCTAAGATTGCCTTCCCAGACAGGATTGCAGGAGGCAGAGACAAATTTGGTGTATTTAAAGCAGCCTGTAAGCTATACTTTAGGCTCCAGTCATATTCCACTGGAGATGAGCAGCAGTGTGTGGGAATTATTGTGTCACTGTTACAGGGGGATCCCCAATCCTGGGCTTTCTCGTTGCCACATGACTCTGAATGTCTCCTTTCTGTAGAGGTTTTTTCTGATGCTCTTGGGCTCATCTATGATGATCCTGCCCGTGTCTCTTTGGCCGAATCCAAATTGCATCACCTCCAACAGGGTAATCAGTCAGCAGAGACTTACTGTTCTGACTTTTGTAGGTGGGCTACGGACACTATGTGGAACGATCCAGCCCTAAGAAGTCATTTTTGCCAGGCACTATCAGAAAGGTTGATGAGAGTTTATGAGACTCCGAAACCTCTGGAGGCTGCTATGTCTTTGGCTATACGTATGGATAGACGCCTTCAGGATAGAAAGGGTAAACTACTTTCTCCTGAGAACTTTTCTCAAGGTAGTACCCTATTGCCTAGTGGGCAATCAGAAGGTGAGTTGTCTCTCCCGAGCGTGGATGAACCCATGCAACTAGGAGGAGAGACTGCCTCCAAACTTTCTTCTGACATTTACCAAGGAAATAAAAGAGGGGTCTGTTTTTTCTGTGGTAAAAGGGGCAAATTTATTGGAGTCTGTCCCTCTGTTCCTAAACAGAGTGGAATACCTGGGCCTCGGGTTACCATGGGTGATGTGGAGGTAAATGAGCAGGAGGTGTGTGTATCTTCCACATGTAATTCCCGGTTTCTCCTGAGAGTCGAGGTGGTACTAGAGAGCAAAACTGAAAAAATTTCTATTTTTGTGGATAGTGGAACAGGGGTCAGCATGGTGGATGCTCATTTTATAACGACTCATGGGCTTACCTGCAGTTTGTTGTCTGAACCCATTCATATCTATGCCATCGACTCAGCGCCCCTTGCTCAGGGAAGTCTTACACAAATTGTGCATAATATTAAGTTGAAGGTTGAACCTCAACATCAGGAGACAATTTCTTGCTATGTTCTGGAAGGTCTCCCTGCTCCCATTGTTCTGGGCCTGCCATGGTTGGTTAAACATAATCCCGTGGTGGATTGGCAGTTCAGAGACATTGTGGGGTGGAGTGATTTCTGTGTCGAGAGTTGCTTGAATACATCTTTTGCTGCTGTGTCTGCTGTGTCATTGCTTGCATATCTATTAGAGTATGAGGATGTCTTCTCAGAAAAGGGTTGTCAGGATTTGCCTCCTCACCGTGCATACGACTGTCCTATTAACCTCATTCCTGGAGCTAAACTGCCCAAATCCAGGCTGTATAATATATCTGGTCCTGAGAGACAAGCCATGAAGGATTTCATTGCCGAGAGTCTGGAGAAAGGACATATCAGACCCTCATCTTTGCCAGTCGCGGCAGGATTCTTTTTTGTTAAAAAAAAAGATGGGGGCCTCTGTCCTTGTTTAGATTTCTGGGAACTGAGTCAGATAACTGTCCGTGATCCACATCCCCTTCCTCTGATTCCTGATTTGTTCAGTCAGATTGTGGGAGCTAAATGGTTCTCCAAGTTGGAATTGAGGGGGGCCAACAATCTGGTTAGAATCAAAGAGGGGGATGAATGGAAGACTGCTTTTAATACCCATGAGGGCCATTCTGAGAGTCTCGTGGTGCCGTTTGGCCTGACAAATGCCCCTGCAGTTTTCCAACACATTGTGAATGATATCTTCCATCATTTGATGGGTAGGTTTGTGGTAGTTTACTTGGATGATATTTTGATCTACTCACCCGATGTGGCGACACATCATTCTCATGTTAAACAGGTGCTACAGATTTTACGGGAACTGTATAGGGATGTTAGGGCAGCCAGGTGTCAGCACTAGTTGCTCTAGAGGTCACCATCCCCCATTTTTGCCCTTAGCATCGGGGACTCCTTTCCCCTCCCCTGTCATCATCCAGTGCTGGGTGTCTCCCTACAACCAGCTTGACAACAGCAATTTAAGACACAGCATTATAGTTTAACTGGTGATGTTCAAGCCTTGTGTAATTGACTACATTTTGTAACAAACAGGTGTATTTTTAAATTCCAGACCCTTAATCAGTGTATGGAAAACATGCTTTCAAACTCGAAAGACTGAGTGGTCCTAAAAAGACAAGTAAGTAAGAGTCATGAGCCAAGATTACATGTGCCATTCCAGCTTCTCCTAACTACAGCAGCTTACCCTATGAGATATCTCCTGGTTGGAGCTGATATTCGGAAAATCACTGAAATTAGGGAGAGATGATTACAGGAACCAATGTATACAAGGATTAATAGTGGGAGAAGCATATCCTAAATCAGCCAATTAGTTCAAAGGTGTAAGTGGGTGACTTTCATGGATAACACACATCAATATGCAACTGGTGTTATTTTGCTTGTTGGTATATGTAGCCATAAAAGTTCTATTCTAAGTTATTCCCAAGGTAATTAGGTTCATGTGTAACGGAAACCATGTCCCAGAACCCCTGGTTGTATATTACGGACCTGAGACAAGAAGAGATTCATTATTGTGATGCAATTATGGGTGTACAGGTAGGGAACTGAGGTGAAGCAGGTAGGATAGTCCCAAGAACCCACAATCAGTCACAAAAGGGCAGAATGTGAGAGAACAGAATTAATTTTTCTTCTGTTGTATCCATTGTATCAATGTCTTTAGATGTAAGATGTGATATGGGAAGGAAATCACACAGCAGCAGCACACTCCCACTTCTTCCAGTTGTCAATTTCATCCAAAGCAAGTGAGAGAGAAGTGGACATTGATTGGTAGGACTCATGTGACATTGCCCCAGGGAAGCAGGCACCAGCTACTATTAGTTTACACGGATGGGGGAACTACGGTGACAGAGAGGGTTGTTGGAGTAGTGGACAAACCTTTTAATAAAATGTATTATGTGCCTAAAGTAAAATGTAAATTTTTAAAAAATATTGTGCTCACTCTATATCACCCATATTGTATCACTTAAATTAAGTAGTGCACATTTTAATTCCATAGGGAATTAGAACATTGTTACCAGTTTGAGCAACACTTTCTAATTGTGCTGGATTCATCATATCTATTTAGCTGTCCAATTTATCTAAAAGCCACTGTCACACACGTCAATGTCGTTAGCGATCTGATCGCTGGCAATATTGATGGCTGATCGCTGGTGAGATGTCACACAGGCAGACTCACCATCAATCAGTGGACCAGCAACATCGTGGAAATGATTTAAATATCATTTCCACGATGTCTTGCTCCTGCTGACAGGCTGCAGTTAGCGGGAGCAGGCTGGTATCCATGGTAAACTGCGGGTATCTAGGCAGCACGCGCTGCCAAGGTATATATCGGGTATCTAGGCAGCACGCGCTGCCTAGATACCTGCAGTTTGCCCTGGATACCAGCTCCCAGCACTTGCTGAGAGGCGCTGGGAACTGGCTTATCGCATCGCCAGGTTTTTGGTCCTGTCCGAAAACCTGGTGACCATCAACCAGCGATTTATCGCTGGTTGATATACCATGTCACACGCGTCAATATCGCTGCAACGTCATGTGCAGCAGCGATATTGCACGCGATATTGACGTGTGTGACGGCCCCTTAAGAGTTGCAGACAATTGGATGTTTATATTCATCCCTGCTAGGAAAATCAGCTTAAGGAAATGCAAGCCATTGTACATTTGTCCATTACTAATATCGAGTAATATTAATGGATATAACAGATTAAATTAAATAAACGCATGACGCATAAATCACATAGGCAGGTTTTCCTTATGACTTGTTACAGAAGTTGTCTTCATATTAAGTCTAATGCACTGACCTGTACTTGATGATAAGGAAACATTTGCAAGATTTGATGTACAAAGCTATTTTAATCAGGGGGCAACCAATAACTTGGTTATTAATGCCATTCTAAGGTGTTGCACAGTATATTAGATTTGCCATATTCATGCAGGATTAATGATACTATGCCAATTTCTTAACTCCTACATTGTTGTGCGCGGAAACGCTATTCTTCATTAGATAGAGTTGCTTCATATCAGTGGGCATTCACTTACACATAATTTGTTTTAGGAGCTGATGTCACAATTGGTGATGTTACCTATAAACTTGTGTGTGTTTATGCTGCAAACCACCACAGCTAAATCTGTTTTTAACTGGATCTAAATGGATTGCAGTAAGTCCAATTGATAAAAAATGTGGGGAACCTTTTTCCTGCCGGGGGGACATTTGGAAATTTCTACCGTCATTCAGGGGCCACACATCACTATGAAAATTACCCGGCTACTTTTAATTAATTAACTTACCTAACTTGACGGTTGCAACTGCTTCTCTGTGTCCTTTGATGTTCGGTGATATCTGATCTTCTAGGTTTGCGTTGGTCTGGAGCGCAGTCGACTCTGTGACAATACGTTTTGTAAATCAAATACATCACATAGGAGACTGCTATATATACATTATATAGGACAAAGAGAGCATATGTACAGCACTGCAGAGGGCTGGGGGGCACACGGCTCTGCTCCGTACACCTTGTACAGTTCTAGGACCACCAGCAATCAGCATGTTGTTACTTATTCTGAAGGTAAGTGATAACATATTGGCAAAAATATTTCTATAAATATCATGAAAAAAAAACAAGTCTGATCATAAACCAATTCTAAGAATATTATGATGACATAACTTAAGGAGAGCAGCCCATGTTTTTTTTTAAATGGCTCAATGGTTCTTATGAAAGTCTGCTCTTTTCATTGATTGTGACCATTATATAATTTTACTTATGCATTTTTACCATTGCTAGTGAATGTAGGTTTCATGGATTAAGTACAATGTACAGCTACAGCACTATAATACAGTTTGTGCATGGCAGGACCATGAAGATGAAGTAAAAATATATTATTTCAGTCGTGGTTATGGCACAATGATTTCATATTTATTATTTTAATAAAAGTGTTTAAATAAATTGCTTAAGGGTGAAAAAAATAATGTAGATTATGTAGATTTGAGGTCATGCTGCATACTTATTGACTTACAAGAATTGTATTAATTTAACACTTTTACAAGTAACTTGGTAATTAAGTTAAAAAGGCTCTAAGAATAAACTGCAGAAAGAAGTTAGGGGTCATAAATAAAATGGACATAAATAATGTCTTGTGCAAGATGTATAGATAATATAACGAGCCATGCTGCTCATCAGGCATGTGCTTTGCAACTATATAATTAGATATTTTTTAATAGCAAATCTTTATAAAATGTGTATTAAATCTGGTATTATAGAAATAAATATATATAACACAACTTTTCTTTGCAGTATGAGTATCAGATTGCTTAAAATGTAATCTACAATTCACTTCACAACCTGCTTCACACTGGACTTGTGTCCAATTGTATTAAACAGGTGCACCCAGCTCACTATATTCCATGATCCTTTACAGTGGGTAATACAATTGCTAAACAATATACAATAAATCCACAGGTTGGCCATTTTTGTCAACTATATATGCAATTATAAATTTATCAAGAAGACTCACTTAAGTTTTAGGCCCCAATAAATTAGAACTTATGGCTCCTATAGTGTTACCACCTAAATTAGATAAAAATTATTTATTAAAATATGAGTCAAAGTGTACATATATCTAATAAATTGTAAAGTAATCAATAGTTTGATAAATTATGTAACACTTGACTCTGGCTCCCATTCAGAGCTATGAGAACTAAGAATTGTGAATCACACCCACCACTTGTAGGGTCTCGCTAATTATGCAGGAGTACCAAAATAAATCACATTAAAAATAAAACCCATATCTAGCTAGATATTTATCAAAATGCTATATAAAGTTGCACAATTACACAAAACGACTAGAGTTGTTTGACACAGAATAACCCAATATCAGACTGCAACATATATCAAAATCCAAGGTAGTGGAGTGGTAGGGTCTGAAATGCACAACACATATCCTATGTTAAACAAAACAACACAATAAAGTTACTCTTTTAATCCACATCCACCATCTTAACATAATAATTACCAATATCAGTGAGAAAAAGGGGATCCCTCCAAGGGAGGATAAAGTATAAGCCCAAAAAAGCACTAAAAATAAGAGATCCTAGAGAAGCCAGAGCTTACTGACCGCTACTAAGCAGGGGTAGGAGGAAGAATATTACTGTCATGTCAGCGAGTCATGCACCCAGCCTGATAAGCCAAACGTGTGAAGTCATTGCTCTGTGGCTTCACTATTTTGATACATAATTTTTTTCTAACTTAGGCTGGGGTCACACTTGGCATGAGTTTTTTTAGTGACTTTAAAAAACTCATGCGTTTTACCATGCGTTTTTTCATGTAATTATGAGTTTTTAAGATGTGTGATGGCACCCTGCGTTTTTGGCTGCGTTTTTAAATCTGCACCAAAAAATAGTGCATGCACTATTTTTTGGTGCGTTTTGAAAAATGCATGCGTTTTGAAATACGCATGCGTTTTTTAACATCGGGCCCTATGGAAAACGCATGCAAAAACGCATGGTACATTAGTACCATTTAGTGCCACTCAAAAACGCATGTGTTTTGCATAGGAGCCCGTGTTAAAAAAACGCATGCGTTTTTATAACATGGGTTCCTATGGAAATGCATGCGTTTTTGAATGGTACTAATTGTACATGCGTTTTTGCATGTGTTTCCCATAGGGCCCCATATTAAAAAATGCATGCGTTTTTGGAAATGCACCAAAAACGCATGGTACTGTCACACATGCGTTTTTGCTATTAGGGCATGCATTTTTTAACATGGGGGCCTATGGGTGCATTTTTACATGCTTTTTTGAAAATGCAGGTCTCCAAAAACGCTTGTAAAAACCGCAAGTGTGACCCTAGCTGTAGGTGTTAACACTGTAGGAGCTCTAAGTTCTAACTTATTGGGCTCTGAAACCTAAGTGAAGCTGGGGTCACACTTGGCATGAGTTTTTTTAGTGACTTAAAAAAACTCATGCGTTTTACCATGCGTTTTTTTCATGTAATTATGAGTTTTTCAAGGTGTGTGATGGCTCCCTGCGTTTTTGGCTGCGTTTTTAAATCTGCACCAAAAAATAATGCATGCACTATTTTTTGGTGTGTTTTTAAAAACGCATGCGTTTTTTAACATCGGCCCCTATGGAAAACGCATGCAAAAACGCATGGTACATTAGTACCATTTAGTGCCATTCAAAAACGCATGCGTTTTCCATAGGAGCCCATGTTAAAAAATGCATGCGTTTTTATAACATGGGTTCCTATGGAAAACGCATGCGTTTTTGAATGGTACTAATTGTACATGCGTTTTTGCATGCATTTTCCATAGGGGCCCATGTTAAAAAACGCTCACACATGCGTTTTTTCTATTAGGGTATGCGTTTTTTAACATGGGGGCCTTTGGGTGCGTTTTTTCTCCAAAAACGCTTGTGACCCTAGCCTGACTCTTCTTTATAAATTTATACATTTCTAATTACATATATTTTTGATAAAGTGGGCAGCCTGTGGTTTTATTGTACATTTTTAAAAAATGTTTTAAATGTCTGTCCCTAATATGAATAAAGTACCGTATATACTCGCTTGGGCTGAAAAGTACCCCCCTCGGCTTATACGCGAGTCAGTGCGGGGGCTGCTGTATACAGCGGTATACAGCAGCCCCCACATCCCCAGTAATGCAGGGTCCCCCCCCTCATGCTCCGGTCACCTGTAAAGCAATTTATACTTATCAGTGTCCCGCTGCCATCCGCGCCCGCATCTGCCGACATGCGATCCTCCATCTTCATGCGTCTTCTTCCGGTTTTCTCTGTTCGTTGCAGGCAATGACGTCATTGCCGGCGCCGAACACAGGAAGTCGGAAGAGGACGCATGAAGATGGAGGATCGCGATGTCGGCAGATGCGGGCGCGGACGGCAGCGGGACACTGATAAGTATAATTTGCTTTACAGGTGACCGGAGTCAAGCTGGGGGGGCCCTGCATTACTGGGGCTGCCTGTATACTACCACTGGGGCTGCTGTATATAGGGACTGCTGTATACACCAGTGGGGCTGCAATACCACTGGGGCTGCTGTATATAGGGGCTGCAATACCACTGGGGCTGCAATACTACTGGGGCTGCTGTATATAGGGGCTGCTGTATACACCACTGGGGCTGCAATACCACTGGGGCTGCTGTATATAGGGGCTGCTGTATACACCAGTGGGGCTGCAATACCAGTGGGGCTGCTGTATATAGGGGCTGCAATACCACTGGGGCTGCAATACTACTGGGGCTGCTGTATATAGAGGCTGCTGTATACACCACTAGGGCTGCAATACCACTGGGGCTGCTGTATATAGGGGCTGCAATACCACTGGGGCTGCAATACCACTGGGGCTGCTGTATATAGGGGCTGCTGTATACACCACTGGGGCTGCAATACCACTGGGGCTGCTGTATATAGGGGCTGCAATACCACTGGGGCTGCAATACCACTGGGGCTGCTGTATATAGGGGCTGCTGTATACACCACTGGGGCTGCAATACCACTGGGGCTGCTGTATATAGGGGCTGCAATACCACTGGGGCTGCTGTATATACCACTGTGGCTGCTGTATATACCACTGGGAGCTGCTGTATATACCACTGGGAGCTGCTGTATATACCACTTGGGGCTGCTGTATATCATACTGCTGGGGCCTGTATACCACTGCTGGGGGCTGTATATCTGTGCTGGGGTCCACCCTCGGCTTATACGCGAGTCAATAGATTTTCCCAGGTTTTGGGGGCAAAAGTAGGGGGGTCGGCTTATACACGGGTCGGATTATACACGAGTATATACGGTATTTCAATTTTTAACTCTTTAAATATTTTGTAATGTGTACTATTATTATATTGCAGAACCTTTTTTCTTCCTTCTTGTCTCACATTTGACTTCTGTGAATATATCTTAAACTTGGTTCATGATTGGACTATCCTACTTTTACACTTGGCTCAACATTTCTAAAAGTGTGTAAAATATAAAAGAGTACATCCCTAAGCCTCTTTTATAAAGCGTGTATAACATTCATTACAAATATACTACAGGGTGGGCCATTTATATAGATGCACCTAAATAAAATGGGAATGGTTGGTGATATCAACTTCCTGTTTGTAGCACATTAGTATATGGGAGGGGGAAAATGTTTCCAGATGGGTGGTAACCATGGTGGCCATTTTGAAGTTGGCCATTTTGGATACAACTTTATTTTTTTCAAGGGGAAGAGGGTCGTGTGACATATCAAACTTATTGAGAATTTCATAAGAAAAACAATGGTGTGCTTGGTTTTAACGTAACTTTATTCTTTTATGAATTATTTAAAAGTTTATGACTACTTATCAAATGTGTTCAAAGTGATGCTCATTTTGTTGGATTGTCGATGCAACCCTCTCCTCCCACTCTTGACATACTGGTAGCAACACTACAGAAGAAATGCTGACACAGGCTTCCAGTATTAGTTGTTTCTGATGCTGCACATCTCTTATCTTCACAGCATAGAAAATTGCCTTCAGATGAGTGATGAGGCAAACTTTTTTGTGAATGGTGAAGTTAACAAACAAAACTACTGCTACTGGTCTGACACTAACCCACAGTTGATAGATACATCCAAGACTGTTGGAACACAAAAATTGATGGTATGGTGTGGTATATGGGGTACAAAGATATTGGGGCCATCCTTCATCAATGGAAACCTCAATGCCACTGGATATCTGAATCATGTAGCAATTTCAGATATCCAGTGGCATTGAGCATGGCATTGGTGGATTGCTACCTGCACCACTAGGCAGCGTGAAATGGCTGTTGTATTTGGAATCGCCCATCCTCCCACCAACAAGCCCTGCTGTAAAAACCTGATGTCCGTTTGATTTAATAAAGTAAGTAAACTCAGAGTACGAGTGCGACTTCATCTCTATGTTTCGTTAAACCGGATGTGACGTTCTTAATACCGGAAGTGTGCACCACAGTAACCGGGTGGTGGACGCTGGAGACAAGTCTCAAGTGCCCCACAGGTCGGACGAATGCTGGTGACCACCGAAGCTGTAGTACAAAGAGTTTATACACCACGGTAGTGCTGGACAACTTCATAACCATGAGTTAATGCTATATAGTAAAGAAGCAGACATATAATTGGTGCAAGCTGTGAACCTACTGCCAATGCACCCTAAACCTAATATTAATTAAACATTAGGTTTGGGCAAACCTGAACTGTAACTGGTGAGGGGCACAACACCTAATTACAGATGCTGTCACAGAGGATGGGCATCTGTGATTGGTTGTTGGAGCCAATGCTGTAACCTGAAAACATTCCATATAATCTAGCATCTACCCTGCACGATATGTTTTTAATCTATGTTTTTTAACTTTTTCCTTACAGGATTGATAATGGGCAGGACTTATAGAGGCCTGACATTATCAGTCTGGGCTTAATGAAAAGCTGTCAATCATCAGCTGTTATTAACCCCTTCTATCACCCCTATGCCACCACACCAGAGCATCGAGAAGAGCTGGGTAAAGCACCAGGGATCGGCACTTCAAATGAATGCACCAATTTCTGGGTTGGCTGTGAGCTGCTATTATTTAGCTATTCTTTACCCACTGCACCGTAGAATCCTATGTACTCCTCTCCCTCTATGTTAATGGGTACGTCTGAACTGTGAATCCAGAATATCCACTGCACCCTAGAATCCTATGGACTCCTCTCCCTCTGTGTTAACGAGTACTTCTGAACTGTGAACCCAGAATACCCACTGCATCCTAGAATCCTATGTACTGCTCTCCCTCTGTGTTAACGGGTACGTCTGAACTGTGAACCCAGAATACCCACTGCACCCTAGAATCCTATGTACTCCTCTCCCTCTGTGTTAACGGGTACATCTGAACTGTGAACCCAGAATACCCACTGCACCCTAGAATCCTATGTACTCCTCTCCCACTATGTTAATGGGTACGTCTGAACTGTGAATCCAGAATATCCACTGCACCCTAGAATCCTATGTACGCATCTCCCTCTCTGTTAACGAGTACGTCTGAACTGTGAACCCAGAATACCCACTGCACCCTAGAATCCTATGTACTCCTCTCCCTCTATGTTAACAGGTACGTCTTGAACTGGGAACCCAGAATATCCACTGCACCCTAGAATCCTATGTACTCCTCTCCCTCTGTGTTAACGGGTACGTCTGAAATGTGAACCCAGAATACCCACTGCACCCTAGAATCCTATGTACTCCTCTCCCTCTCTGTTAACTGGTACGTCTGAACTGTGAACCCGAAATACCCACTGCACCCTAAAATCTTATGTACTCCTCTCCCTCTGTGTTAACGGGTACATCTGAACTGTGAACCCAGAATACCCACTGCACCCTAGAATCCTATGTACTCCTCTCTCTCTGTGTTAACAGGTACTTCTGAACTGTGAACCCAGAATACCCACGGCACCCTAGAATCCTATACAGTTAGGGCCAGAAATATTTGGACAGTGACACAATTTTCGCGAGTTGGGCTCTGCATGCCACCACATTGGATTTGAAATGAAACCTCTACAACAGAATTCAAGTGCAGATTGTAACGTTTGATTTGAAGGGTTGAACAAAAATATCTGATAGAAAATGTAGGAATTGTACACATTTCTTTACAAACACTCCACATTTTAGGAGGTCAAAAGTAATTGGACAAATAAACATAACCCAAACAAAATATTTTTATTTTCAATATTTTGTTGCGAATCCTTTGGAGGCAATCACTGCCTTAAGTCTGGAACATCACCAAATGCTGGGTTTCCTCCTTCTTAATGCTTTGCCAGGCCTTTACAGCCGCAGCCTTCAGGTCTTGCTTGTTTGTGGGTCTTTCCGTCTTAAGTCTGAATTTCAGCAAGTGAAATGCATGCTCAATTGGGTTAAGATCTGGTGATTGACTTGGCCATTGCAGAATGTTCCACTTTTTTGCACTCATGAACTCCTGGGTAGCTTTGGCTGTATGCTTGGGGTCATTGTCCATCTGTACTATGAAGCGCCGTCCAATCAACTTTGCAGCATTTGGCTGAATCTGGGATGAAAGTATATCCCGGTACACTTCAGAATTCATCCAGTTACTCTTGTCTGCTGTTATGTCATCAATAAACACAAGTGACCCAGTGCCATTGAAAGCCATGCATGCCCATGCCATCACGTTGCCTCCACCATGTTTTACAGAGGATGTGGTGTGCCTTGGATCATGTGCCGTTCCCTTTTTTCTCCAAACTTTTTTCTTCCCATCATTCTGGTACAGGTTGATCTTTGTCTCATCTGTCCATAGAATACTTTTCCAGAACTGAGCTGGCTTCTTGAGGTGTTTTTCAGCAAATTTAACTCTGGCCTGTCTATTTTTGGAATTGATGAATGGTTTGCATCTAGATGTGAACCCTTTGTAGTTACTGTCATGGAGTCTTCTCTTTACTGTTGACTTAGAGACAGATACACTTACTTCACTGAGAGTGTTCTGGACTTCAGTTGTTGTTGTGAACGGGTTCTTCTTCACCAAATAAAGTATGCGGCGATCATCCACCACTGTTGTCATCCGTGGACGCCCAGGCCTTTTAGAGTTCCCAAGCTCACCAGTCAATTCCATTTTTCTCAGAATGTACCCAACTGTTGATTTTGCTACTCCAAGCATGTCTGCTATCTCTCTAATGGATTTTTTCTTTTTTTCAGCCTCAGGATGTTCTGCTTCACCTCAATTGAGAGTTCCTTTGACCGCATGTTGTCTGGTCACAGCAACAGCTTCCAAATGCAAAACCACACACCTGGAATCCACCCCTGACCTTTTAACTACTTCATTGATTACAGGTTAACGAGGGAGACGCCTTCAGAGTTAATTGCAGCCCTTAGAGTCCATTGTCCAATTACTTTTGGTCCCTTGAAAAAGAGGAGGCTATGCATTACAGAGCTATGATTCCTAAACCCTTTCTCCGATTTGGATGTGGAAACTCTCATATTGCAGCTGGGAGTGTGCACTTTCAGCCCATATTATATATATAATTGTATTTCTGAACATGTTTTTGTAAACAGCTAAAATAACAAAACTTGTGTCACTGTCCAAATATTTCTGGCCCTAACTGTATATTCCTCTCCCTCTGTGTTAACGGGTACATCTGAACTGTGAACCCAGAATACCCACTGCACCCTAGAATCCTATGTACTACTCTCCCTCTGTATTAACGGGTACGTCTGAACTCTTAACCCAGAATACCCACTGCACCCTAGAATCCTATGTACTCCTCTCCCTCTGTGTTAACGGGTGCATCTGAACTGTGAACCTAGAATACACACTGCACCCTAGAATCCTATGGACTCCTCTCCCTCTCTGTTAACGGGTACGTCTGAACTGTGAACCCCGAATACTCACTGCACCCTAAAATCCTATGTACTCCTCTCCCTCTGTGTTAACAGGTACATCTGAACTGTGAACCCAGAATACCCTCTGCACCCTAGAATCCTATGTACTCCTCTCCCTCTGTGTTAACGGGTACGTCTGAACTGTGAACCCAGAATACCCACTGCACCCTAGAATCCTATGTACTCCTCTCTCTCTGTGTTAACAGGTACTTCTGAACTGTGAACCCAGAATACCCACGGCACCCTAGAATCCTATATATTCCTCTCCCTCTGTGTTAACGGGTACATCTGAACTGTGAACCCAGAATACCCACTGCACCCTAGAATCCTATGTACTCCTCTCCCTCTGTATTAACGGGTACGTCTGAACTCTTAACCCAGAATACCCACTGCACCCTAGAATCCTATGTACTCCTCTCCCTCTGTGTTAACGGGTGCATCTGAACTGTGAACCTAGAATACACACTGCACCCTAGAATCCTATGTACTCCTCTCCCTCTCTGTTAACGGGTACGTCTGAACTGTGAACCCCGAATACCCACTGCACCCTAAAATCCTATGTACTCCTCTCCCTCTGTGTTAACAGGTACATCTGAACTGTGAACCCAGAATACCCTCTGCACCCTAGAATCCTATGTACTCCTCTCCCTCTGTGTTAATGGGTACGTCTGAACTGTGAACCCAGAATACCCACTGCACCCTAGAATCCTATGTACTCCTCTCCCTCTGTGTTAACGGGTACGTCTGAACTGTAAACCCAGAATACCCACTGCACCCTAGAATCCTATGTACTTCTCTCCCTCTGTGTTAACGGGTACATCTGAACTGTGAACCCCGAATACCCACTGCACCCTAGAATCCTATGTACTCCTCTCCCTCTGTGTTAACGGGTACGTCTGAACTGTGAACCCAGAATACCCACTGCACCCTAGAATCCTATGTACTTCTCTCCCTCTGTGTTAACGGGTACATCTGAACTGTGAACCCAGAATACCCACTGCACCCTAGAATCCTATGTACTCCTCTCCCTCTGTGTTAACAGGTACATCTGAACTGTGAACCCAGAATACCCACTGCACCCTAGAATCCTATGTACTCCTCTCCCTCTGTGTTAACAGGTGCATCTGAACTGTGAACCCAGAATACCCACTGCACCCTAGAATCCTATTTTTTACTCCTCTCCCTCTGTGTTAACGGGTACATCTGAACTGTGAACCCAAAATACCCATGGCACGCTAGAATCCTATGTTCTCCTCTGCCTTTATGTTAACGGGTACGCTGCTGTTTTTTCCATGATTACAATTCCATTTATCATTCTTCAAATTTAGGTTTTGCATATTGATAAATCTTTGCTTCTCAGACCTAATATTCTCCTTCCATTTGATTATGTCTCTTTGTGCAGCTTTGATTCTAGTCAAATGTTCTCTTAACTGCATTCTGTTAATTACTCCCTGCTGTGAGCTGTCCTCCTGCTCCCTCCTCCTCCCTTTTCTCACCTGGACTCATTTATTGGTCATTTGAATGGTATAAGTTGAATGGAGCAAGTCAGACATGACATTATTGAAGTGTGACATTTTAAAGTGTCACATCAGAAATACCACAGAAGTAACCAGAAGGTACCAGCAAAACCCATCTAACTGTCTTTGTTACTTTACTTTTCAAATTTTATTTTTTTATTTATTTTTTTTATCATGTCCTTTACTTCAATGTCTGTTTTCAATGTATGTAATACTTAAAATAACAGTGGTACATGTAACTGCCCAGTCCTCTACTCATCTCTGCTGTCCAAGTGGTGCGACTGGAAGGCAATGACATAGAGGGACACTCAAACACTGTGTATAACTCCATTCGCTATTAATCTTTACCATGTCTTTTATTTCACTGTTTGTTTTCTTATGTGCTCTCGCCACCAACCTATATCACCCTATACACCCCCCATCACCACTCATTCACATCAGCCCCTCTCTCCTGCCCTACTCTATGTACAGCTCCCATGCTATCTTCAATTTACTGAAGATTCTCAGCCCATCATATTCCAAAGTTTGTCATAATAAATCATGTCCTAATTCCAAAAACTATCTGCTCTTTTTACTGCTGCTCCTCTCAGGTGATATCTCTCCCAACCCTGGTCCACCCTCTGCTAACTTCAACCCCTCTCCCACCTCACACAGAAACCTCACTAACCTTATTAACATCACCTGCACACCTTCATCTCCCTCTTTTAATTGCGCTCTCTGGAATACGCGGTCTGTGTGCAACAAACGTCCCTTCATTCATAACCTCTTAACCTCCTGGCCCTAACTGAAACCTAGATCCAGACACCGCTTCCCCTGCTGCTATTTCTTATGGTGGCTTACATTTCTCTCATTCCCCGAGACCTGGGAATAGACATGGTGGTGGAGTTGGCTTACTCCTGTCCCCACAATGTACTTTCCAGGTCATCCCTCCAGCCCCATCACTCTCATTCCCCTCTTTTGAGGTTCACACCATTAGGCTATTCCATTCCCTTCTCTTCAGAGTAGCGGTGGTATTCCGCCCCCCAGGGTCACCCAGCCAGTTCCTCGACCATTTCTCCGCATGGTTGATACACTTCATGTCCTCAGAATTACCAACCCTCATTCTGGGAGACTTTAACATCCCCATAAGCAGCCCCACCTCCCCATCTGCATCCCAGTTCCTATCTTTAACACGTCACTCGGCCTCTCACAGCTCTCAACCCCTGAGACACACAAGGGTGGCAACACCCTTGACCTGATCTTTACCCGGCTCTGCTCCACCTCCTCCTTAGATGACTCACCACTTCTCTCCTACCACAACATTCTTTCCTTCTCACTTACTAACCCTCACTCACCACAGCCCACCCCTACCTATGAAACATCCAGAAATCTACAGGCCATTAACCCTCATGCACTCACAGACTCCCTCATCTCATCACTGTCTCCAATCTCCTGTCCAGATCTGGCAGTAATTCACTATAATAACACTCTCAGAAGCACCCTGGACCAAGTAGTGCCCCTCACCCTCAGAACATCCAAACAGAACAAAACAGCCCTGGCTCACATCACAAACTCGATTTCTCCAGCGATGCTCTAGGAGTGCTGAATGCCTATGAAGGAAAACTCGCTAACCAGAAGACTTTATCCATTATAAATTCATGCTAAAAACCTACAACTCCGCCCTTCATCTTGCCAAACAAACCTACTTCACCATCCTGATTTCCTCACTATTAGGGATGGGCGAGTCTACTCGCTAGGACTCGGGACTCGGCGATTCTGAAGGTACTCGCAGGACTCGTTACTCGGCGAATCTCCCAGCTTGGACTCGCACAGTGACGAGTCCAATGGAATTCAATGTCAATAAGCTTGACTCGTCACAGATACCCGCTGTCAGCAGCGAGTCTGAGCGAGTCTACGATTCCGAGTCCTACGAGTCTACGATTCCGAGTCCTGTATACTGTATTCGGGAGTCGGACTCTCGAATACAGAATCTGTTATGTTGCGAGTCAGCACAGCGTGCGTGTTAGGTCAGAAAACTTGTGAAGATAGCCAATCATAGTCAGTAATGGCATAGCAAAGTTGGTTGTGTCAGGACTATGATTGGCTGCTGTCCATCGTGATGCCTATGTCATGTATGACAGGCAAGGCAGTATATAAGGCTTGTCCCCGCCATTTTGGGCACATTCCTGAGACGATCTGACCTAGTATAGGGAGAGAGAGATATATGCTGGAGCAGATCAGGGATTGTCAGTGTAGGGAAGATTCCTTTTATTAACCCAAAAAGCTCTTCTGAGAGCTAGGAGGAGGACGGAGTAGTGCTGTGTAGGCAGGCAGGCAGGGAGGGAAGGAAGGAGAAGCCTTAGAGTGCACACAGGACGGACCTCATAGCTTAGCTTACTCACTCAGCTTTGCTAACAGCTGCAGTCAGAGGCTTAGCTGAGGTGCTGTTTCCTTTTTGTTTTTGCACCAGATCGATTTTTGTTCCTAATAAGCCATAGAGCGTTATTTTTTCTGTGGCAGACCAGTGTGTTGCTGCTAGCACGTACTCCACCTTAGGGAGTGTAGTGTGCGGCTTCACTGCCAAGTGTGAGAGCGCACACTTACCCCGCCAGCAAGTGACGCATTCAGCTAACCTAACCACATCTCGGTGGCTGTGCGCACTTCAAACCAATTTTTTTAGGGAGTGTAGTGTGCAGCTTCACTGCCAAGTGTGAGAGCGCACACTTACCCCGCCAGCAAGTGACGCATTCAGCTAACCTAACCACATCTCGGTGGCTGTGCGCACTTCAAACCAATTTTTTTAGGGAGTGTAGTGTGCGGCTTCACTGCCAAGTGTGAGAGCGCCCACTTACCCTGCCAGCAAGTGACGCATTCAGCTAACCTAACCACATCTCGGTGGCTGTGCGCACTTCAAACCAATTTTTTTAGGGAGTGTAGTGTGCGGCTTCACTGCCAAGTGTGAGAGCGCACACTTACCCCGCGAGCAAGTGACGCATTCAGCTAACCTAACCACATCTCGGTGGCTGTGCGCACTTCAAACCAATTTTTTTAGGGAGTGTAGTGTGCGGCTTCACTGCCAAGTGTGAGAGCGCACACTTACCCCGCCAGCAAGTGACGCATTCAGCTAACCTAACCACATCTCGGTGGCTGTGCGCACTTCAAACCAATTTTTTTAGGGAGTGTAGTGTGCGGCTTCACTGCCAAGTGTCAGAGCGCACACTTACCCCGCCAGCAAGTGACGCATTCAGCTAACCTAACCACATCTCGGTGGCTGTGCGCACTTCAAACCAATTTTTTTAGGGAGTGTAGTGTGCGGCTTCACTGCCAAGTGTGAGAGCGCACACTTACCCCGCCAGCAAGTGACGCCTTCAGCTAACCTAACCACATCTCGGTGGCTGTGCGCACTTCAAACCAATTTTTTTAGGGTGTGTAGTGTGCGGCTTCACTGCCAAGTGTGAGAGCGCACACTTACCCCGCCAGCAAGTGACGCATTCAGCTAACCTAACCACATCTCGGTGGCTGTGCGCACTTCAAACCAATTTTTTTAGGGAGTGTAGTGTGCGGCTTCACTGCCAAGTGTGAGCGCGCACACTTACCCCGCCAGCAAGTGACGCATTCAGCTAACCTAACCACATCTCGGTGGCTGTGCGCTCTTCAAACCAATTTTTTTAGGGAGTGTAGTGTGCGGCTTCACTGCCAAGTGTGAGCGCGCACACTTACCCCGCCAGCAAGTGACGCATTCAGCAAACCTAACCACATCTCGGTGGCTGTGAGCACTTGAAACTAATTTTTTTAGGGAGTGTAGTGTGCGGCTTCACTGCCAAGTGTGAGAGCGCACACTTACCCCGCCAGCAAGTGACGCATTCAGCTAACCTAACCACATCTCGGTGGCTGTGCGCACTTCAAACCAATTTTTTTAGGGAGTGTAGTGTGCGGCTTCACTGCCAAGTGTGAGAGCGCACACTTACCCCGCCAGCAAGTGACGCATTCAGCTAACCTAACCACATCTCGGTGGCTGTGCGCACTTCAAACCAATTTTTTTAGGGAGTGTAGTGTGCGGCTTCACTGCCAAGTGTGAGAGCGCACACTTACCCCGCCAGCAAGTGACGCATTCAGCTAACCTAACCACATCTCGGTGGCTGTGCGCACTTCAAACCAATTTTTTTAGGGAGTGTAGTGTGCGGCTTCACTGCCAAGTGTCAGAGCGCACACTTACCCCGCCAGCAAGTGACGCATTCAGCTAACCTAACCACATCTCGGTGGCTGTGCGCACTTCAAACAATTTTTTTAGGGAGTGTAGTGTGCGGCTTCACTGCCAAGTGTGAGCGCGCACACTTACCCCGCCAGCAAGTGACGCATTCAGCAAACCTAACCACATCTCGGTGGCTGTGCGCACTTGAAACTAATTTTTTTAGGGAGTGTAGTGTGCGGCTTCACTGCCAAGTGTGAGAGCGCACACTTACCCCGCCAGCAAGTGACGCATTCAGCTAACCTAACCACATCTCGGTGGCTGTGCGCACTTCAAACCAATTTTTTTAGGGAGTGTAGTGTGCGGCTTCACTGCCAAGTGTGAGAGCGCACACTTACCCCGCCAGCAAGTGACGCATTCAGCTAACCTAACCACATCTCGGTGGCTGTGCGCACTTCTAACCAATTTTTTTAGGGAGTGTAGTGTGCGGCTTCACTGCCAAGTGTGAGCGCGCACACTTACCCCGCCAGCAAGTGACGCATTCAGCAACCTAACCACATCTCGGTGGCTGTGCGCACTTGAAACTAATTTTTTTAGGGAGTGTAGTGTGCGGCTTCACTGCCAAGTGTGAGCGCGCACACTTACCCCGCCAGCAAGTGACGCATACAGCAACACCTAACTCCAACTCGGTGACTGTGCATTCGTCTACAATGTCTCAAAAAAAAACAATTACCAAAAAGGATGTTGCAAAGGGACAGGGACGAGCTCGTGGCCGCAGCAGTCTTGCCCAAGAAGGCACTGGTACAAGTACACAGCCTAGGATTGATAGAACGTCCTTTTTTCTACCTAGAAATCCCAGTACTCAAAGAAAACGTGTGTTGAGGCCGGATGAGCATGACAAGATAACATCTTGGATGGCTCAGACGCCCTCGACCACTGGTTCTTGCAGTACGCAATCATCCGTGGCAAGACATTCTAGTGTCGCTACAGACAATGCAGCGCCATCCAATCCTCAAAGTCGTCATATTGCCTCAACCCATCGGCAGCCAGAGGAAAATTTGGATATGGACCTTGGTCACTCGGATGACTTATTCGGTTTCTTATCAAGGGGTTTCTTTGTCACTGCCTGACGAGATACTTGAAGTAGACAAATGTCTACTCATGGCCAAAGTTTGGAAGTAGCGCGTCCTGAGGAAAGACACTTTCACGAAATGCAAACAGTATCTCAGGAGGTGGATGATGATGAGGATGATGAGACACACATCTCATCTGGCCAGCCTGCTCAGTCAGTTTATCCAGAATCCTTTGAACTGGAAGGGGTGGATGATGACACCACAGATCCTACCTGGATTGCTGAATTGCATAGCCAAGAGAGCAGCCAGGAGGACGAAAGTGGCTATGTACCACTGGCAAAATCACAAAGGCGTACTGTCTCCAGAACACAAACTGTGAGAACAGTTGCCCAAATAGCGTCAACTGTGGCACAAACTGTGCCAACTGTTGCACAAACTGCAAACACAGTTGCCCAAAATGTGTCCACAGTTGGTGTTGAACAGAGTCATCCTCCTCTTCCTCCAATTAAAAATAAAGGACGAACAGCCAGTGTGTGGCAATTTTTTAACGATAGCCCAACATTACCAAATATGGTTATCTGTAAGATGTGCCAGGCAAGGCTTAGCAGAGGCACGGTAAAAGGAAACCAGAGCACCAGCAGTATGCGCAAGCATATGTCTCTTAAGCACCCAATTCAGTGGGCACCCTATCAGGGTTCAAAATCAGTGCCTTCTGATCCAAACACTTCGAGGCCACCTCAGATACATCCTTCACCAGCAAGTGTTCAGGCTTCAGCTCCTGCTCAAGCGTACTCCTCCCAAGGTGCTTTACAAGACAGACATGACAGTAGTCAATCCTCTTGTCAGTCTGGTCCAAACGTGCAGTTGTCTGTGCCACAGCTGTATGAAAGACAGCGGAAGTTCCAACCGACACACCCATATTCCCAAAAAGTGACAGCGAAAATAGCCAAGTTGTTAGCTGTGGAAATGCTGCCGTTTAGGCTTGTGGGTACAGAGTCTTTTCGGGAGTTGATGGCTGAGGCAGCACCACGATACTCTGTACCCAGCCGGTACTTTTTCTCACGTATGCCGTTCCCGCCTTACACCAGCACGTGGTTAACAACTTAAAACGTGCTTTAACAAATGCTGTCACCGCCAAAGTCCACCTAACAACGGACACGTGGACAAGTAGTTGTGGACAGGGCAGATACATTTCACTAACGGCTCACTGGATCAACCTGGTGGAGAGTGTCCCAACTTCTAAAACTGTACCATCTGACATACTTCCAACTCCACGAATAGCGGGCCCAACATCATTCCGGGTGTCTGCCTCCTCATATATGTCCAATGCCCAATCTGCTTCTGCCACTTCCTTGTCCACTGCTGAGCCTCAAGCACCATCACGTCCGAGTTGGGAGCTTTGCAGTACTGCTTCTGCAAGGCGACAACAGGCTCTTCTGAAGCTTATCTGCCTAGGTGACACACGTCACACTGCAACAGAGTTGTGGAAAGGTCTCAAGCAACAGACCGATGAGTGGCTGGCCCCACTGGAACTACAACCAGGTCTAGTTGTGAGCGATAATGGTGCAAACCTTGTGGCGGCAATAAAGCACGGTAAACTTGTACATGTGCCTTGCATGGCTCATGTCCTGAACCTGGTAGTTCAGAAATTCCTCAAAATATACCCAGAGTTATCTGAGCTACTGGATAAGGTGAGGCGAATTTGCGCCCACTTTAGACATTCGTCCACAGCAGCTGCAAGTCTTTCTGCCTTCAAATCCAATTTAACTTGCCGAAACACAGGCTAATTTGCGACATGCCTACGCGATGGAACTCCACCTTCCATATGCTGGCAAGGTTTAATGAGCAGCAGAAGGCAATAGCGGAATTTCAGCTGCAACATGCCCGTCAACCTGGAAGTCATACCACACACATCACTACTTTCGAGTGGGTCTGGATCGCTGACCTTTGCGAGTTGCTGGATAACTTCGAATACTGTACCAAACTTGTCAGTGGGGATCAGTCGATTATAAGTCTCACCATCCCCATGCTCTGCCTGCTCCAAGAATCCCTATTGAATCTCAAAACAGATGCTTTGAGAGCACAGCGGATGGCTATGGAGCCAGAATTGAACATCGCTGATCCTAGCCACCCTAGCCAATATCAGCAGGCTACATTGGTTCAGGAAGATGGTGATGAGGGTGATGATGAAGAAGATTTATTTTTCTCTGGTACTGATGTGAACCCTGATGGGACTCCCAACCCTACGTTTATGTCGGTACAGCATGGGTGGGCTGAAGAGGAGGAGGCGGACACCGATTTAGAGGCCACGACGCGTAGTGATCTTCATTCTGTTGTAACCGAGGAGATGAGTCTTTGCAGCTTAGCACACATGGCTGAAGTAATGTGTCAATGTGTCTCCAAAGATCCACGCGTCATACACATCTATGACAGCGACCTCTACTGGTTGTCAACGTTTTTGGACCCACGGTACAAAGACAAATTTCAGTCGCTGCTGTCGCACTCATCCAGGGGCTTAACGATGGATCATGTAAAGAGGGTTCTTCTTGATATTTTGCTGGCAATATCACCGTCTGAATCCGCTATACATCGAAGAACCAGCTCTTTCCAACAGCAGCCTTTGGTTGGGACACAAACGCCATCAATGACAAGAAGAGGTGGGGGTAAGATGTCCGCCAACTGGGCGATGTTCAACAGACCTTCCAATCAAGAACGTAATTTGCCTACGGTGACCTTGAGTAGGAGACAACAATTGTCCAACATGGTGCAGCAGTATCTCAGTGACAGTACCAGCTTCCTAACCGACCCTTCTGTACCCTTTAATTACTGGGTTTCCAAGCTGCACACTTGGACTGAGCTGTCATTGTATGCCTTGGAGGTGCTGGCATGCCCAGCTGCTAGTGTGACATCAGAGCGTGTTTTCAGTGCCGCTGGGGGTATAGTCACTGATAGAAGGTCCCGCCTCACCACAGAAAATGCCGACAGGCTCACTCTAATTAAATTCAACAAGGATTGGATATCATCACAGTTCCTAAGCCCTCCTGACGACAGTACACAATCCTAGATTAACCTAATCATAATTTATATGATTGGGATATTGCGCTGTTAACAATATGCCCATTTTGGACAGGAATTAATGACAAGTCCCGTAGCTCTGTTGATTTCATTCGGCACCCAGTCCAAGCAATAATATGCTATGGGCCAAGCGCCCTGCTTTATGTAAAAAAATACTTTATTAAGCCCTTTGGGCTAATTTTTTGAGGCACCAAGCCTAGGACTGCATAGTTGGCCTTGCTTCTTCTATGCTCCTAGTCCAAGCAATAATATGCAATGGGCCAAGCGCCCTGCTTTATTTAAAAATAGACTTTATTAAGCCCTTTGGGCTAATTTTTTAAGCCACAAAGGCTAACAAGCTTATCTTGTTTTGGGAGACAACCTGGCTAACAAGCTTTTTATGGCCCTTAGGCCTACATTTATACCAAAAATGGGAAACAGCCCCTTGGGCTAATTTTTTGAGCCACCCAGGCTAACAAGCTTATCATGGTTTGGGAGACACCCTGGCTAACAAGCTTTGTATGGCCCTTAGACCTACATTTATACCAAAAATGGGAAACAGCCCCTTGGGCTAATTTTCGAGCCACACAGGCTAACAAGCTTATCATGGTTTGTGAGACACCTGGCTAACAAGCTTTGTATGGCCCTTAGACCTACATTTATACCAAAAATGGGAAACAGCCCCTTGGGCTAATTTTTGAGACACACAGGCTAACAAGCTTATCATGGTTTGGGAGACACCCTGGCTAACAAGCTTTTTATGGCCCTTAGCCTACATTTATACCAAAAATGGGAAACAGCCCCTTGGGCTAATTTTTCGAGCCACACAGGCTAACAAGCTTATCATGGTTTGGGAGACACCCTGGCTAACAAGCTTTTTATGGCCCTTAGGCCTACATTTATACCAAAAATGGGAAACAGCCCCTTGGGCTAATTTTTTGAGCCACCCAGGCTAACAAGCTTATCATGGTTTGGGAGACACCCTGGCTAACAAGCTTTGTATGGCCCTTAGACCTACATTTATACCAAAAATGGGAAACAGCCCTTGGGCTAATTTTTTGAGCCACACAGGCTAACAAGCTTATCATGGTTTGGGAGACACACTGGCTAACAAGCTTTTGTATGGCCCTTAGGGCCTACATTTATACCAAAAATGGGAAACAGCCCCTTGGGCTAATTTTTCGAGCCACACAGGCTAACAAGCTTATCATGGTTTGGGAGACACCCTGGCTAACAAGCTTTGTATGGCCCTTAGCCTACATTTATACCAAAAATGGGAAACAGCCCCTTGGGCTAATTTTTCCAGGCACCAATCCTATGCCTGCATCGTGGGCGTTGCTTGGACTATCATCCTGCTGGAGCCTGTTGAAGGGTCCCACTGTACGCTCCATACAAAACGCGTAGACGCGATGTGTAGCATGTAGACGTCCCAGCCTCTCACATGTGTGTTCATAGTCTTGTTGCCATAGCGAGGCATAAAGTAACCCCCAAACACAGGCACTGTTTGTCAGCAACAGTTGTATGTGGAGTCATGATTTGACACTTAGTAACCAAGGTGACTTCATGCGCCATGCGGGCCGTAAAGTACTTGCTAATGATGCTCTCTCCCCTGTCCCCCACGCCAAATGTCTCGGGGTAATCCATGACTCCTCCCTCTCCTTCAAGCCCCACCTGTAGTCCCTAACCAAGTCCCTGTGACTCCAACTCAAAAATATTTAACCAATTCGGTCGTTCCTCAATCCTGACACTGCTGAAACACTCATAAATGCCCTCATCATCTCCCGCCTTGACTACTGCAACCTCCTTCGCATAGGTCTCCCTGCCAACTCTCTTGCACCTCTCCAATCTATACTAAACTCTGCTGCCCGACTAATCCATCTGTCCTCACGCTACTCCCCTGCCTACCCCCTCTGCCAAGCCGTTCACTGGCCCCTCCGGCCCACAGAGAGCTCACTTTAAAACACTGACCATGACATTCAAAGCCTTACACAACCTATCCCCACCATACATCTCCGACATGATCTCCCGATACCATCCCTCACGCAACCTGCGTTCATCCCAAGAACTTGTCCTACAGTCCACCCTCATCTCCTCTTCCCACAACCGCATACAGGATTTCTCCCGGTAATCCGCCATGCTATGGAACTCCCTGCCCCACCTCATCAGTCAGTCGCCTACCCTCTGAACCTTAAAGATACTTCTAAAGACTCACCTCTTCCGACAGGCCTACAACCTGCCATGAGACCCCGCTACACGCCCCACGACCGACACCTTCCCCACCCTATTTATCCCCACCCACCCCTCGTAGAATGTGAGCCCACGCGTACAGGGTCCTCTACTATTGTACCTATATGACCTTATTGTCTATGTTTATTGTACTTGTCCTTCTCTACCTTTTCCTCATGTAAAGCGCCATGGAACCTATGGGCGCTATATAAATAAATAATTATAATAATTATGATGACTTGAAGCCCAACCACAAAAAAAACTCCACATTCATTCCTTGAAAAAAGACAGACACAAAGCTGGTTTTTAAAACTGTGTTTAAAAAAAAAAAATGGCAGCACTGTTTGGACATTCCCAAAAATACTACCTGTTTACAATTAAGGTAACAACAACAACAACAACAAATGGAGCCCTACAGGTCCTGGTAGGTGGGCTGTCCGTCCTGCAAAAGGTCAAGGGCCCCACGTATGGCCTGGCCGAACCCTTCAGGGTGGATCCTCTGAACAGGTGTAGGGAACGGTGGTAGGTCCCTGTTAGCTGGCCACTGGCAGTGAGGCAAAGCCCTGTGGGGTGGCACATGGCTGTCCCGTGTTGTGGGCCTGCCTAGCCTGTTAGAGTTTATTTTCCACCCATCCAAATATTGGAACACATCACCTGGGTCGTTATTTGGCTGACAGGCTTCCAGCACTATCTGTAATGCTGACCTTGCCCGCAGTAGCCTGTCAAATGGAATATTATCCATGAATGGTATAATACTGCGGGCAAAGTCAGCATTACTCTGTTGCACACTTAAATGTGCTGACCCCGGGATCGGACCATAAGCTGGGCCTGCCGCTGGTGGCGTCGGTGGTGGTGCTGGCCCTGCCGCTGGTGGTGGCGGTGGTGGTGCTGGCCATGCCGCTGGTGGTGGCAGTGGTGGTGCTGGCCCTGCCGCTGGTGGGGGCGGTGGTGGTGCGGACCCTGCCGCTGGTGGCGGTGGTGGTGGTGGTGGCGGGGACGGCGGTGGTGGTGTTGATGGCCCTGCCGCTGGTGCGGCGGTGGTGGTGCTGGCCCGGCCGCTGGTGGCGGCGGTGGTGGTGCTGGCCCTGGCGCTGCTGGCGGCGATGCTGGTGGTGGTGGTGGCGGCGGCGACGGCGGTGGTGGTGGTGGCGCCGGCCGTGGTGGTGGTCGGTTTTCTCCACGCCGCCTTCTGTTTGGCGGTGGAGGGTTAACAGCACGCCGCCCTCTGTAGTAAGCTTCTCTGTGGGTAAAGTAAAAAAAAATTTGGTGAATGCATTGCATTTGGAAACAAAAACATAGGTCAAACATTAAGTTGCACGCTTTTTAGACTCTGTGTATCTGTGTATTCTTAATCAGATATTTGTTATTATTATGAAAAATAACCAACTGTACATAACATAAAGGAATACGTGACTTTCTTTGCTAATTCCATACTAATACATAATTTTTCACCCCCTGATTACCACCCCCCCCCCCCCATCCCATCTAATCTAGACGATCAATAACACCAATGGTTCACATGAAAAAAAAAAGTCCCCCTGACTTCACTTTTAACTTGACATACTTAATTCACAAAACTTTTAGCTTATATCATCTATATAAAGCAGGGAAGGGGTTGAAAGGTATACAATATATATATATATAATCTATTTATATAATCGGAGTTTGAAATTCCGGCACTGTAGCCGAATCCCAAACTCCTTAGCGTCACTGCGAGCGGAGACGCGTATGCGCCTTCGCGAGCCGCAGACGCTTAACTCACACAGCCGCTATAGCGTTTTCTCGAGCGGCCTCGCGCCCTCCGCTCACAGCAAGACCTGCGCCCCTCACAGCGCCCAATCCGCCCCGGCATGCTGGCATTTGTACTTCCCCCGTCTGTGCACCCACAGGTCTTAGCAGATCACTGATGCTGACAGCGGGGGGGGACAACACAGACAATCAAATCAGGAGGAGGTCAGTGTCAGGAGGAGATGACAGCGCCCGCCGGGGCCTGTGACACTGCAGAGGTCACAGCGGGGCTGTGTGTGCGGACAACGGGGAGGCCGGGGGCTACGGACGTACCGGACACGTCCTCTGCTCCTGGAGATGTGCCGCGGTTCCGCGCTCGCAGCGTATCTGACGCAGGAGCCGCGCTCACCACGCCCACACCACGCCCTCTGCCAAACAACCCACACCTCTCACTAACCTCCTGCAGCTAACCACACCCCATGTTTACCTTTGCCATGATGTCATTTAGCTGCGGCCGCTATCTTTAATAAGGTCAGTAATGATGGCAGTAATCGGATCTCTGCTCCCTCTAGCACGCCCCAACACTGTAGCACCATCTATTAACCCTATTCTCATCACCTATATACTCTGCTACCCACTGAGCCGCCTGTATACTCTGCTACCCACAGACCCGCCTGTATACTCTGCTACCCACAGACCCGCCTGTATACTCTGCTACCTCAGACCCGCCTGTATACTCTGCTACCCACAGACCCGCCTGTATACTCTGCTGACTTCCCACAGACCCACCTGTATACTCTGCTACCTCAGACCCGCCTGTATACTCTGCTACCACAGACCGCCTGTATACTCTGCTACCCACAGAGCCGTCTTTATACTCTGCTACCCACAGACCCGCCTGTATACTCTGCTACCCACAGAGACGCCTGTATACTCTGCTACCTCAGACCCGCCTGTATACTCTGCTACCCACAGACCCGCCTGTATACTCTGCTACCCACAGACCCGCCTGTATACTCTGCTACCTCAGACCCGCCTGTATACTCTGCTACCCACAGACCCGCCTGTATACTCTGCTACCCACAGAGCCGTCTTTATACTCTGCTACCCACAGACCGCTGTATACTCTGCTACCCACAGACCCGCCTGTATACTCTGCTACCCAGACCCGCCTGTATACTCTGCTACCCACAGACCCGCCTGTATACTCTGCTACCCACAGAGCGTCTTTATACTCTGCTACCACAGACCCGCCTGTATACTCTGCTACCCACAGAGACGCCTGTATACTCTGCTACCTCAGACCCGCCTGTATACTCTGCTACCCAGACCCGCCTGTATACTCTGCTACCCACAGAGACGTCTTTATACTCTGCTACCTCAGACCGCCTGTATACTCTGCTACCACAGACCCGCCTGTATACTCTGCTACCCTCAGACCCGCCTGTATACTCTGCTACCTCAGACCCGCCTGTATACTCTGCTACCCACAGACCCGCCTGTATACTCTGCTACCTCAGACCCGCCTGTATACTCTGCTACCCACAGACCCGCCTGTATACTCTGCTACCCACAGAGCCACGTGTATACTCTGCTACCCACAGAGCCGAAATGGAACCTAATGTATATATTAATAAATAATACTAAATGTACACAACTGTGCTGCAGACACATACCTTGGCATACGGGCCACCGGGTGAAGGAAGGACAGCCGGTCGTAAAAGTGGTAGTGGTTCAGCAATGGAGCGGCTCCCGGTTGTCTCTCTGAGTACTGCCGGTACTGCTTCTTATGCTGGTCCCGGCAGCTCCTCCACCGTTTTTTAAGATGGTCAACTGTGAAATGATTTGAAACCGGGTTTAGAGATGTGTAATATTTGAAACAACAAAAGTATGTGTACAAATCAACAATAACATTTTATTCATTTTCTGTGTGTAATGTGTATACAAGGCACAGTGACACGACAGTGTGGAACATCATCAACAGCATTACGGACATTGAGCTCACGTGGCCACAATCACAAATGAGGCAGGACACATGTCAACGCATAGAGAATGTAATAGTGCGGGCACCAGACTCTGGTCATTAGTGGTATTTATATACACCCAACCCCTTGGCCGAAAGAGCCAGGAGGATCATACATTAAACTCATTGTACTGTTGTGACCCCATCCAAATATAGGCAACTATGCGGTGGAGCATGATAACACATTCAGGGTCCTGTATACCCTGCTATGGGGGCCCTGTATTCCCACTGCTGGGGGCCCTGTAAACCCACTGGGCCACTGTCTACCCACTGCTGGGGGCCCTGTATACCCACTGCTAGGGGGGCCTGTACACACACTGAGGGCCCTGTATACAGGGACTGACTGGCACCCTACAGTTTGGGTCGCAACCCTCCCTCACCGGCCCGACACAGGTGAGGACGGGGGTGGGGGGGGGTGATGACTGGCGGCCGCCTCACAGTCACCGCAGCTCCCGCATTCTCCTATGGCTCCTCCCAGCCGCAGCCTCGCGCTCCTCACAGCCGCTCGCTAACAGTCGCAGCCGCACGCCACTCACAGACGCTCACTCCCGGACGCAGCCGCGTGCTGATGACGTCATCGCGCGGCCAGGAGCTTCCGTTTCCGCCTGCTGCTTCAGGGACATGCGGATTATTCATGCTCCTGCAGCCGCATGACCCGTGGCACCTGGGCCAGTCCGCCCCTGCCTGTATACCACAATATGGGGGCATGTATACCCATCTGGGGGCCTGTATACTCTGCAGGGGGAGGTGTATACTCTGCTGGGGGGCTGTCTACCAGTGATAGCCGCTGTATACCAGGATGGCGGTGAATATGTTTTCATAGTTTTTCGGGGCAAAAATAGGGGGGTCGGCTTATACACGGGTCGGCTTATACACGAGTATATATACAGTAAATGCAATATATAACGTGTGAACTCATTTAACTTACTTAGATTGCTCTGTTCCTCATGGTCACTCCGATGGAACGCAGGGAACATCTCTTGGGCGATCTCTCTCCAGGCTGTATTAATTTGGGTCGTATCCCCATAGTCAGGATCTGTAGGGAGCCATAGAAATGGACGAGCCTCCACAAGTGCAATAAGACGCAGTGTGTTCACCGTGCCACGTCCTGCTGCCATGATTGCACTGATGAATGGATTGCTCTGTGTGTGCGCCTGTCAGCGCGACTCGCTTCCTGTTTCCTTAAAGCATGGTGTGTGCTGGAGAATCGCTTCCCTCGCATCATCGGCTACAAGCCTCAAAATAAGAGAAAAACCAGCGAGTTTGGACTCGCACACTTTCAGAGACACATCAGCGAGTTGTAAATGTCATTATTCGCTATTACTCGGGTCCCTATTCATTAACATTGGACTCGCTGGACTCGCAACGAGTCCCGAGTCCTTGACTCGGACTCGTTGGGGTCTTGCGATTCCGAGTCTTTTAGGACTCGCCCATCTCTACTCACTATCTAACAATCCAAAAAATCTCTTTGACACCTTTCACCTTTCACTCTCTCCTCAGTCCTAAAGTGCAGGCCCACATCACCAACCTCTGTGCTGATGATCTGGCCTCTTACTCTATGGAGAAAATAGACAACATCCGCCAGGAAATCAGCTCCCATCCTCCAAGCGCTGACACTCCCATTCTTCCCCACATCTTCTCCAGCTCACTCTCCACATTTGACCCAGTTACAGAAGAAGAGGTTGCCAGGCTCCTCTCTTCTTCTCCATCCCACTACATGCACCACTGACCCCATCCCCTCACACCTACCCCAGTCTCTCCGTCCGGTCATCACCACTCACCTAACCAAAATCTTCAACCTCTCCCTCTCTTCTGGCATCTTCCCCTCCTCCTTTAAACACTCAATCATTACTCCATTATTAAAGAAAGCTTCTCTCGACCCGTCCTGCACAAATAACTACAGACCAGTCTCCAACCTCCCCTTCATCTCTAAACTCCTGGAGCGCCTGGTCTACTTCCGCCTCACCCGTTACCTCTCCGCTCAATCTCTTCTAGATCCATTACAGTCTGGCTTCCGCCCCCTTCACTCTACAGAAACTGTCCTCATCAAAGTGACCAATGACCTACTGACAGCAAAACGTAATGGTGACCACTCTCTGCTTATTCTTCTAGATCTCTCTGCAGCTTTTGACACTGTTGACCACCATCTCCTACTCTCTATGTTTTCTTCCATTGGTATAAAGGACACCGCTCTCTCCTGGCTCTCTTCCTATCTTTCTGACCGCTCTTTCAGTGTATCATTTGCTGGCTCTACTCTCTTCTCTCACTACACAGCCCCAATTGGACACACCATCAGCAGATTTCGCTTCCAGTACCATCTCTATGCTGACGACACACAATTATACACTTCAGCTCCTAACCTAACCCCTGCGGTGTTAAAGAACACGAATGACTGTCTAGCTGCTGTTTCCAACATCATGTCGGCTCTCTATTTAAAACTCAACCTCTCCAAAACTGAACTTGTTTTGCTCCCACCCTCCACTAACCTCCCTAAATCTGACATCTCTCTCTCAGTGTGCGGTACCACGATAAGTCCTAGACAGCAGTCTCGCTGTCTTGGTGTCACGTTTGACGCCGATCTCTCCTTCACCTCCTACATAAAATCTCTCATCCGTTTTTATCGCTTACACCTGAAGAACATCTCTAGAGTCCGCCCCTTTCTCACTAAGGAAACAACTAAAACCCTTACCGTGGCCCTAATCCACTCCCGCCTTGATTATTGCAATTCTCTATTAATCGGCCTCCCCCTCTCTAAACTTTCCCCTCTACAGTCCATCCTTAATGCAGCAGTCAGGATCACCTACCTGGCCAATCGTTACTCAGATGCCTCCGCTCTGTGCTAGTCATTGCATTGGCTGCCTATACACTGCAGAATAAAGTTCAAATTGCTTGTTCTCACCCACAAAGCTCTTCACAATGCAGCACCCCCCTACATCTCCTCCTCATCTCTGTCTATCACCCCACCCGTTCTCTACGTTCTACAAATGACCTTCGACTAACATCTGCACTAATCCGATCCTCCCACTCCTGGCTCCAAGACTTCTCCCGAGCCGCACCAATTCTCTGGAATGTTCTACCCCAAGAAATCAGGACCATCCACAACTTGCATGGCTTCAGACACTCACTAAAAACACATCTTTTCAAGGCGGCCTATCATGCTCCCTAACAAAATTCCTTTGTACTGTACATAGCCCATTCACTATCTCTCTCGACATAACTCTTCTTCAAATTCCACCAAACCCAAAAGGTCTACACAGATTGTCTGGTGACCATTCATGTAACTTTATTTCTATCCCCGATTTCCTCAAGATGCCTGGACCATTAGTGTTATAAGCCCCTGTACTTTGCATAACCCCTATCCTGTTGTAGATTGTAAGCTCTTGAGCAGGGTCACCCTTATTTTTTTGTTTTATCTGTTGTATTGTATTTTTTACATTGATTTTATGCTCATTGTATTGTTTCCTATTATTGTACTGTTTTCTTTCTCTACTGGAATTACTGTATTATATTGTGTATTTTCTTACTGCATGATGCAAATCTTGTAGTTGTGATACCTTTTAATGGCTAACAAAAATAAAATAAATGATGTTATAAAGCGAGCTTTCGAGACGACTCAGGTCTCTTCATCAGGCATGGTATGACAAGATATTGAATGAAACTCAAAATATATGCATGCACAACTAAAATGATTGGACATTTGACTAAATAAACATTACAAAGACTGGACATTTGGCAAAATAAACAAAGCAGCCTTGGAGAGGATCTTCAATCAGGCAGGCCCAGTGGTAATAAAGTCTTTAGGACACTAAATTATATGAAAACTTGGTGTCTAAGATTTCCATGTCTTTGAACAACATTGTTTAGACGTGGTAATGAGCCATAAAACCATCAGCGATGTTCAGCCCATTCTGTATACAATTAAAACTTTTAATTAGCTTGGATTCACAGACTCTTCGATGTTTTTGGGATTTGAAATTACCTCTCAAAATTAAAACCTTCATATTATCAATGTTATGTCCCTGGCCAGAAAAATGCTCCGCTACTGGAAAATTGATTTTTTTCGTGTGTAATTGTGTGACGATGAGACCTCATCCTTGCTCTTAGAAACTGCCCAGTCTCACCAACATAGAAAGACCCTACTGGGCAAATGGTGCACATAATTAAATATACCACATTAGAAGAGGAGCATGTGAAAGTCCCAGGAATCTTATAATGCTCCTGTGTGTTGGGGATCTGTATCCTGTCTCTGGTCTCTATGTGAGCACAGGTCTTGCAGTTCTTCACATTGCATGGACAAGTTCCTTTTGGTGTATCTGAGGGCATCAAACTTCGGACCATGATGTTTCTTAAATTGGGAGGCTGCCTGTAGCACAGCAAGGGAGGGTCTTTGAATATTATTTCAAGTCATCCTTGTGTAGGATGTAATGAAGTTTCCTGGCAGTTTTCCTTAGTACCTCAAGCTGTGGGTTGTAGGTCACCACCAGGGGAACACGTTGGTTCTCTTATTTTTCTCTGTTTTGGAGTTCTTGACTTCTAGGGATCCTTGTCGCTTTAATGATCTGATCCTCAATGGAGTTGGGATGGTAGCCCTTTTTTAAAAATGTCTTTTTTTAGCTGGTTTAAGTGTTCATCCCTTTCCACTGGGTTGGAGCAAATACGGTTATATCTGAGGGCCTGGCTGTAGACAATGGATTTTTTTGATGTGTTTCGGGTGGAAACTGTCCCATCTGAGGTATGTGGGACGGTCAATCGGTTTCCGATATTCTGATGTCTGGAATGAACCATTTAGAATTTTTAAGGTGGTATCCAGAAAGTTCAAAAAATCCTAAATATTATTTGAAAACATTTTTTTTGAAAAAATTTAATTACATTTTTTCCTCAAATACATACCGCTTGTTAGCATGTTTGCACATTGGTAGTAGCTGAGTGCTGCAGAGAAATTTTTTCTAGTTGTTTGACCCAGTGTCCCTGCTGGCACCAGTTCACATTATGTCTGTGAGTGCTGTGCAGTTTTTTTCTGTTTTGTGTATATGGAGAATCTGGCTCCATGACTGCAACCTACACCCTCATCACGCACAGGTGGTCTTAGGTTGAGTTGGTGTCCACCCACTTAAGAGTGGGATAGGGAGGAAAAGGAGGGCAGGGATTTCAGCGTTAGAACTCATTAGACCAGGGGTCGCCTTGTCGCGGCTGATGAGCGCACTGGGAATCTGGAAGACGCCGGGAATGAACTGCACGAGGCTTGTGGCAGGGGTGAGCAACAGGGAAACCACATATGATAATTTTACAACTCACAGCTGATTTGAAAGTGTCAATAATTGACTATTAAGCACTTTGTACTGTAACTGACTGTAACTAGGTGGTTGAACAGTCAGAGTAGCACTATGTAAGCACTTTGGAATGATGACACTATATAGCACTTGATGAGAATCACTTTTTATATATGCAATATTATCTTTTTCATGAAACTTTTATAATTAATATGTCACGTCCTACTGACGGAGCCCATACGTGGACCCACTGGACCGCGTAGTGTGGATGCTGATACCGGGATGATAGAGAGGCGGACCAGTACAGTAGATACAACAGGTTTATTGAACAAAACAAGAACCCACTCCCCAGGGGAGGGCCACACGGCCACAGCACCGGAACACCACCGAAGGAGGCCCCGGAGCGCTTAACCCCTATACAGGGATACCGCCGGTACCAACCTCGGAAGGACCAATGAAGCGGACACGGGTGTTAAACCGACCAAAGGCAACGTGGAAACAACACCGCAACCGGGTATAAGATAGGACACGGGGAACCGGGAACACGGGGAAACTGGAGCAGGACTTGAGACAGCGATCTCAGCATGGAGGAGACCCGGGTATCAGGCCAGGAACACGGAAGTCAACGAGGAGCCGGCAGGGAGGAGATCTGCAGGAAGGAACACACAGAAATCAGATATCAAGCAAAATAAGGAACAACCTGACCAGACCAGGAATAGCAACTTCACTAAATAGAAATTGCCCTGGCACAGACTGACAGGAAACAGGAAGCTTATATTACAGCAGGGCAGTCCTGATTGGCAGGACACAGAGGCATGGTGATTGGCTGAGGGGAGGAGCATGCTCCCTGCAGTTCTCCAGCAGATACTGATTTGGAGATGGAGTTTCATGTGCTCAAGCAGTAGCCCCGTAAGTGAGGAGACGAGCAGCGCTACTCAAGCAGAGGGTGCTGGAACCCTGCGGCTGGGGACGGGTGCGCGCACCCGAGGAGCATACGGCAAGGAAGACGAAGCCCTGGAAGCCGCAACCCGACCGACCAGTGGGCGGCGGCTGCCAGTGCCCCGGAGCCGTCGGCGGACAGACGACACCCGGGATCCTGGACACCGGACAGGAGCAGTAGGAGCCGGAGGAGTGGAGGTAGCAGGCCGAGGAGCACGGGCAGCAGACCCCCGGGTGGTTACATAATAATTTAGCTTTGAATATATATAAAGCTCATTAGGAAGTGTATGCACCATGCTTGAGAAAGAAGTCACTTGCTCCGAAACGTCGCATCACATGAGGTGAAATAAAGCGTCCACTTCACTGACTGAAGGAGTGCTGCCTGTTTTTTTAAATTTCTGGATTGGACGGCTGAGCACCGTTATACAGGACTTTGCACCGGTTAAGTATTATAAGATTGTGCTGATTCTATTTTTTTTTTATTTAGATCGATAGATAGATAGACAGATAGACATATTTATACACAAAAATTCATATTACCAAACAGTAGTGTGCTGTAGCCATTGAGCATCAATGGAACATCGTTAACTGCATTTACTTTGATATTCCTTAGTACTTACATAATGTGCATGTCGATTTGTCCTTTGAAATAAATTGTATGTTGTATATTATTTTAAAAGCACTTCTATAAATAAAAAGCATATGCTTATATGACTTTATGTCACATTGCCATGGTGACAAAGGAATTTAAGCTGCTAAGCAGGCATAACTAGAATAAAATATGTGCAATATAAAAGCTAAAAGCAATTGTATAAGATGACTTGAGAAACATAATAAAACACTGGATGGTTAAAATTCCACCATGGTTTAAACATCCCCTCATACACTTTAACATCATACTGTATGCAATCTTCCCCCCATATAAATACAGTACTCTCAAGACTTATTTTATGATAACCATTATTTACTTGGTGAAATAGTATTTTATTATTTTCTCATATTTTCACCTCTTCTATGTATACTATATGTTATCATTCCTAATTCAAGTCATATCAGTCTATCACCTCTCATATCTAACCATGTTTTTGAGCCATGCTATTGAGGAAATAGTGAGACATAAGAGCAGACAACTGCTATTTGTCCAATTAGGATTGGCAGAATCACTTTTTCATAACTAGATATATAAGCTTGTCTTCTGAACAAAATTAAGACAATTTTCACAGAAGACCATAGTATGAGAAAAATATATGATTTCTACATAAAATGAAAAGCCCATGCTAAAGCCATCAGTAAGAGCAAGGCATGTCTTCACCCAAGGTAAAAATTCAGTGTGGTACACATTCTCCAAGCTTATACACACACAGCTAGATCTTTAAAGGGTTTGTCCGGGTTCTTTGTAGAATTTCTATGTATATCTAGGCTGCAAAATGTTGACAGTTTGTAATATACATTCTGTCAACATTTTGCATAGTTACCCAGATATCATCTATTTGCATCTGCCACAGAACAACCAGGGGGCATGTTTGTGTTGGAGCCTGCATGTAAATGAAGAACTAGTTGTTTAAGCCCAGACTTCTCCAAACACATCCTCTTCCCCAGTCTCAGCATGACCAGCCACCCCCAGACTCCTACAGGCCCGTCCCAACCCCTAATATGACCACCCACCCTCAATGCACACAGCTGTTCCCTCTTCCACTAACACAGTGTACCGAATTTGCAGCTTTGTGAAGTAGATTGTGTCAGTGCAGGAGGGGACCGCTGAATGCAAAGCAAGATAGTGTGAGCGCTCAACTAGTCCTCTTTGGCCGCGCTGTCAGTGGAGCCAAGGACCACAGTCCCAGCTCTCTGTGCAAATACAGGACTGGTTCCATTGCACAGAGAGCCGCTAGTCCTGTCTATATTGCAGCTGCTGGCTCTCTATGCCTCATTCTCTGCTGCAGGAGATACACAGAGAATGAGCATTGGCACCGCTGCACAGAGTGGGGCACACAGAGCTGGCAGCTGTAGTATAGTAGTATAGACAAGACCGGCTCTCTGTGCAGTGGAGCCAGTCCTGTCTTTGCACAGAGAGCTGGGACTGCGGTTCTCGGCTCCACTGACAGCTCGGACAAAGTGGACTAGGTGAGCGCATATGTGGCGCCCCGCAACGAGTGCGTCACAGGAAGGTATTGCATCCCTGACAGAAGATGTAATATCTTCCATCTCACTGATGACATGGTTAAACCCAGAGCTCCGTACACCACATGCACCACTTAGAGACAGAGGGCCAATCAGGTCCTGGTGGGAGGAGTGTAGGTGTAGTGTGTAGGAGAAGTTAGTAAGTAGTTGGAGAGCAAGGAAGAAGGAGCAGGATCTTCACAGTTCCGTGCAGCCCTGAAACCCAGCTTACCGGCAGGGCATCATCAAGCAGAGACCCATACCGGAACACGGGCAGCTACCGAGCGGGTTCAAACATACCCATGCCCAAACCACCGGATCACCGGTTCCGAGGCGAGCAGACGTACACCGCTGCTCTGCAAGCCGGAGTGAAGGGACCGCTTCTTAGGAGCACCTCACTGCAGCCGCAACCAAGCCGTCTTGCCAGCGAAGTACCCACCATAGGGAAACAGGGCCCCTCCAACCGGAGCAGTAATTACACTGGCAGGGAATTTTAAAGTAGCCTCCCCTGTACCTTGAACTGGCGCACTAAGGCGACATCGGCATCTAGAACAGGAAAGTTAGTAAAGGAGATACACCGGGGAGCTCTGGACTAAGACCAGTCATCGCTGGGACCACCCGGTCCGTTACCTAAGACTGTGTACCGTGTATCACACCAGCCGTTACAGTAAAGACCCGTTACAGTAAAGACCCGTTACAGAGGAATCTGGTGTCCATACTTTCCTTTAGAACTGTTATTTACCTTACTCATCGAACTGCAGAGCTGCCGTATTCCACCAAGTGCAGCTCCTGGCCCCGGGGTCTCCTGCTCATCCTGTGGGGAGCATCCCATCAAGCTGTCGCACATTCCCCGGAGGCCCAAGCAGCGCCGGTGCATTCACCGGACTCCCACAGGTGGCGTCACGACAAACAAGAATCATCCCCATCCTTTAATCCCCTTTGATCTGACCACCGGGCCCCACAGCCTCAGGCGTGGAACCGTGACAAGTGCTGCATCACCTGAGACGTGAGCATCCGGCAACGGTGAGTCACATACACTATATTGCTTGGCATTCAGAGGTCCCCTCCTGCACTGACACTGTGCAGAATGTAGTTCACACAGCTGCGGATTCAGTACACTGTGTCAGTGGATGAGGGGACCGTTGACTGCAATAGAGGTGGGTAGTCATATTAGGGGTTGAGGCAGGCCTGTAGGAATCTGGAGGTGGCATACTGAGACTCGGGGAGAGGGGAGGGGTTTGGAGGAGTCTGGGCTTAAAGTACCACTTCTCTATTTAGAATCAGGTTCCAACACAAACACACCCCCTGGTCGTTCTCTGGCAGACACAAATAGGAGATATCTAGGTAACTATGCAAAATGTTGACAGGATGTATATTACAAACTGTCAACATTTTGCATCCTAAGTTTAAACAGGAATGGTTTCCACGATCCGAGCTGCTACTTCAATAAATGTACTCCAAAAGGGTTGTTTCCTCCATCATATTCTTTATTCCACCATAAATCAATGCGTTTCGGTGCTATCCTCGCACCTTCCTCAGGGTACATGTACATGTGAATGTACTCTGAGGAAGGTGTGAGGATAGTACCGAAACGCGTTGGTTTATGGTGGAATAAAGAATATGATGGAGGAAACAACCCCTTTGGAGTACATTTTTTGAAGCAGCAGCGCGGACCGTGGAAACCATTCCTGTTTAAACTTCTGCTTTTCCCGCGATTTTGGCAAGACGGTGGAGGTTCTGCAGCAGCTGCTAAAGTGCTCAAACTGGTTGTGGGTGACACAACCTGAAAAGGTGAGTAGACCCCTTTGTGACCTACACACAAGCAAAGTGTCCTTTGGTAAGGCACCATCTGCGCCTCTTGTGTCTCCTTTTATTTGTAGTTAACATTTTGCATCCTAGACACACATAGAAATTCTACAAAAAGGATGGACAACCCCTTTAAATGTGGTTCCAAAACCCCACCCAATAATATAACATGGCACACATAAATCTCTACTGCATACAAAAATAGAAATGTTATATCCGTAACATACACTACATGGACAATAGTATTGGAGCACCTACACATTAGATGTACAGGAGCTTTCATGATATCCCTTTCTAAATCAATAGGATTAACCCCTTCACAACCTTAGAGGTACCGTTATGTTTACAGTTGGTGGTACTTACCTACCTTGGAACGTCAAAGCAAAAAAAGCGGCACTGTGGCCTCTGCAGCAGAGATAGCGTGAAGGTGCTTGCTGATGCTGTCAGCAGGGCACTGGAGCTTGTCATCATGGGGGTGGATTTGCCACCCCACAACTATGATTCTGAATAGCCTGAATTATTGCAATCCACTTATGACAGGTGCAGAAACAGCACATACCAAAGACTGGAGCTCAAAAGAGGTGGCATCACCTCTCTCCAGCCCTGATTGGGGAGGATGATGGAGTGACTCTCGACCCATCCAACCAGTGTGCACAAGGGACGGTGTACCTAGCAGTGATCACTCCCCTCAGCCTCATCCTCTAATGGAGGATGAAGGGAGTGATCCCTGCACCGACCCCCACTATTTTAACCCCCAAAATGCCGCCATCGACAGGTGATTGGGAGAGAGATTGCTCACTCTCTCCCCTCCAATTGGTTCATCTGACTGGGAAGCTTCATGGATCATGCCTAGAGCATGCCTATGCTTCTGACAGCAGCTCTGACAGCTGCCGCTTCTAGCTCGTGGCTCCATTTCTGGTTTTGATTTAATTGGTACTACATATGACCTGCACTACGGCGTAGCTGCCTATGTGAAAGGCAACATTGAAAATGCAATGCTTGTATCTACATCTGTTGAAAATGACATCCATGAAGCTGTGATTAAGTTGGTGATATCACAATTGTTAATATTTAGGAGCCTCCTGTAGTACAATGGGCCACTGATGTTATTCATGTCCATCCACATCCTACCTTGTACATAGGAGATTTCAAGTCTCCACGAGCTCTGGCAATATGCTAGCAATGACGACAACAGTGAGCACCTGGTCTGACATGCACAACACATTCGTGGTATTTGAGGCAAAGGACTTTCCAACCTTCCAATCAGCAGCCTGGAAGAGGGGATACAACCCTGATCTATACTTTGTATCATGCAATAGAAACAACCAACCCCTACCTACATCTCGGTGTGTTGTCAAACATTTCCCTTGTAGTCAGCATCGCCCTGTCATCATAACCATTGGAGCATCTATCCCTCTTGTAACTTCTTACCCACGTCCTCGATGGAACTTTGGCAAAGCCAACTGGAAAAAGTTTGCAGATCATCTTGACAAGTGCATTGGCTGTATATCCCCATCCAGTAAAAACTATGAGCTGTTCTGTAAAGCTGTTATTAAAGCTGCGAAGAAATCAATACCACCTGGTTTTTGCAAAGAATACATCACAGGATGGACTGTTAAATGTGAACATCTGTACAGACAATTCCTTGAGAGTGAAGATGGTGAAATCGGTGATGAATTGCTGAACAAACTGAATGCAGCTAGTTGTGTCAAATGGATGGAAACAGTCCAGAACTTGGACTTTAAAAAGTCTAGTAGAAAAGTGTGGTCTCTTTTAAGAGAACTAGAAGGAAACCGTATAGTAAAACAGAAAATGAATGCTGTAACTATAAACCAAATAGTAGCACACATTGTCAACACCTCAAAAGACACAGCGCATACCATAGACGTTAAAAATAAGTTTAAGGCTACTTTCACACTACGATTTTGCTAAATCCGATGCTGTCCGATGAAAATCTGATCTGATTTTTTATCGGATCTGATTTAAATGGCTGGGGGAGGGCTGTGGGAGGTTTTGGGAGTGGTCTAGGATATTGAGCATGCTCAATACAGAAAATCGGATCCGATATCGGATCCGATTTTTCATCCGATCCGATCCCCCATAGACTCCCATATTATTTTAATCGGATCTCATTGGATGGCATCGGATCCGATGCGATCCGATTTTTGAATCGGATACCAAAATCGGAGCAGTCTCCGATTTTGGCTCCTGAAAAAAATCGGACAGAATCAGATCGGATGCAAATCGGATGCCATAAAGTGCAGATCCGATCCGATCCGATCCCCATTGGAGAACATGGGGGCTAAATCGGATCCGATGCTGTCCGATTTTCATCGGACAGCATCGGATTTAGCAAAATCGTAGTGTGAAAGTAGCCTAAGCTTCTAAAATCATATGTGGCACCAACTGAAGCATACCCTTTACAATCTGCAACATTGAAACCACCCTTGCAGATACAAAAACTAACAAAGCTTCTGGATTTGATGGGATCCACCCTGAATTTCTCAAAAACTGTGGACCTTATGCGAAAAAATGGCTGGCAAAGTTCTTCTCAGATGTCATGGAGACTGCACAAATCCCTAGTAAATTAAAACATGCCAAGATCATTGCATTGCTAAAACCTGAAAAGCCTGAAGATAGACCATCAAGCTATAGACCCATTGCTCTATTGAGTTGCCTATACAAACTTCTAAAATGCTTAATCTATAACAAGAACAATTCAAAGATTCTCGACTCAATACCCATAGAGCAAGCCGGCTTTAGACCTGCTCGAAACTGCAGTGACCAAGTCTTAGCCCTGACAACTCCAATTGAAGCTGAATTTCAAAAGAACGAAAAAGTCTCAGTGGAGTTCATTGATCTTTCTGCCGCATACAATACTGTGTGGGGAGAAAGACTTCTATACAAGTTTCTGAAGGTGATCCCATGTAAGAAAATGATGTACCTCTTGAATAATGTGATTGCAAATAGAACCTTTCAATTTATCATGGGTGATTCAACCAGTTGTAAGGCTGGGGTCACAGTACCATTTTTCACATGCATTTTTGGAGACCTGCGTTTTCAAAAACGCATGTAAAAAACGCACCCATAGGCCCCCATGTTAAAAAACGCATGCCCTAATAGCCAAAAAGCATGTGTGACTGTCCCATGCGTTTTTAGAGCATATCCAAAAACGCATGCGTTTCTGTAGAAAACGCATGCGTTTTTGTAGAAAACGCATGCGTTTTTATAACATGGGTTCCTATGGAAAACGCATGCAAAAACGCATGTACAGTTAGTACCTTTTAGTGCCATTCAAAAACGCATGCGTTTCCCATAGGAGCCCATGTTAACAAAAACGCATGCGTTTCCGGAAACGCATGCGTTTTTGTTAACATGGGCTCCTATGGGAAACGCATGCGTTTTTGAATGGCACTAAAAGGTACTAACTGTACATGCGTTTTTGCATGCGTTTTCCATAGGAACCCATGTTATAAAAACGCATGCGTTTTCTACAAAAACGCATGCGTTTTTCAAAACGCTCAAAAAAATACTACAAGCACTATTTTTAGGTGCAGATTCAAAAACGCACCCAAAAACGCAGGGAGCCATCACACACCTTACAAAACTCATGCTGACATGAAAAAAAGCATGAGTTTTGTAAAATCACTTAAAAAAACGCATGGCAACTGTGACCCCAGCCTAAGAAAACCTTAAACAACGGTCTGGCCCAGGGATCAGCACCTCTCCTATTTGCCTTATACCTAGCTGACCTTCCTGACACGCATCACGGAAATTTGGATATACCGATGACTGAATACTTGCCACAGTGAGGAAAAAAATGGAAGAAGCAGAGGAGGTTCTAACAGAAGACCTAATGGAAATGGGAAAGTATTTTCAACAATGGAGGCTAAAGCCCAATCCATCAAAAACGGAAGTATGCTGCTTTCATCTGCACAACGCAAGTGCTAAGACGGAACTCAAAGTAAACTTTGAAGGTCAACCTATGAGACACAATTTTAAGCCTAAGTACTTAGGTGTAACCCTTGATAGAAGCCTAACCTTCAAATATCACTTGAATAAGACAGCACAGAAACTGAAAGCACGCAATAACATTATTCAGAAACTCTGTAGATCCTCCTGGGGTTCCTCAACACCTGTCTTGAGAACGTCTACCCTTGATTTCGTATACTCTGCTGCATAATACTGGGCTCCAATATGGCTAAATAACTGCCACGTGAATGAAATCGACACCCAGCTGAACAACTCTATGTGTACGCCTGTCCACTGGTTACCTGCCCTGAGCCACATTGCACTTGCAAACCTGAGAAGATGTCCAAATACAGCGACTGATATCTAGACATCCACCCATCTGAACTACAATAAGGCTAGGGTGAAACCTGCAGATTTTACATGCTTTTTTGGAGACCTGCGTTTTTAAAAACGCATATAAAAACGCACCCATAGGCCCCCATGCAAAAAACGCATGCCCTAATAGCAAACACACATGCCCCAATAGCAAAAACGCATGCCTAAAGTGCCATGTGTTTTTGGCATGCGTTTTTGCACTTATGTGAGGAGCTGCCATCAAAAATGCATGCAAAAACGCATGGTACCTTAGTACCATTTAGTACCATCCAAAAACGCCTGTGTTTTCCATAGGGGCCCATGTTAAAAAAAAGCATGCGTTTTTAAATCAGCACCAACAAATGGTGCATGCACTTTTTTTGCTGCTGATTCAAAAATGCATGGAAAAATGCATGGGTGCCTAAAGGCACCTAAAAAAACACATGCAGAAATGAAAAAAGCATGCAGACACGCATGCTTATTTTTAAGGCACTTAAAAAACACACGTCAAGTGTGACCCTTACTTTGTATGAACATGATTTCAATTTAAAAGTGAAATGGCGAGAACTCTGGGTCAGTGCAGTAGACAATGAGCTTCAAACGTTTCCTCACCCACAAAACACGCCACCAGGCTTCAATCTACCAAGAAAAACCTGGTCACTCTGAATGGTATCAGAACAAATTGTGGTGTCTGTGTAGATCTTATGTATAAGTGGGGGAAATCTGACTCTCCTGCCTGTGACTGTGGAGCTGAGCGTCAAAAAATTCAGCACATTGTTTGAGGAGTGTCCCCTCAGATCCTACACTGGTGACAAGAACGACTTCTACACTTGAAATGACAATGTAATTGCATATATAGATAACCTCAACATTCAACTCTGATTTCTATATCTCTGTTCCTTTAAATCACTGTATACTATCTGTTGTTTATTCTTATATGATGCAAAATACTTGTTCATATGATTAATAATAATAGCTGCAGCTTAATGCCATAATTAAGCTTTGCATTGCACTGCAGCTGTGTATTGGGACTAAGTAAATAAGTAAAAATGTAAGAATATTGAAAAAAATAACAATAAAGAGCAAAAAAACCCTATTTCAATAAATAGGTAAATTAATGTACATAAACCTCCAAAAACTCACTCAAGGTAGCAGAATTGCCAGGCACCACTCAACCAAAAAGTACATATTTGTGTGTATATATGTGCATATGTGTGTGATGTGAGCCACAGCATATGTGTTTGTGCATATACATGTATGTGCATGTGTATATACACACATACATACACACATACTTACACACAGGCTGTCATACATATAAAAGTATACACAGGTCACTTCCTATATAATGTATATACATACACATATATACTCACATACTCACACATATATATTATATATATATATATATATACATATTCACACACACATATATACACACACATACACGCACATATCCACACATAGATTTATACACATTTGTCTCCCCGCTGCTGCTTGGTGTTACTGCTTCCTGCTGAAGGACCTGTATTACACTGCAGGTTAAAGGACCTGAGTAATGGGGTGTGGTCATATAATGGGAGGAGTCATGTGACTCCGCCGCATCACACAGGTCCTTCAGCATCCCTGAAGAGCCCAATTTCTAATTTTTTCACAAATAAACGCAAAATTCATCGTCCTAAATTTACTACTAACATTATGTCACAAAAATTGCTGGGATCCGTTGGAGCATTCAAGAGTTATACCCGCTTAAAATAAAAGTTGTTTAGTAAGGTAATGAATTGTATGGTTTAAAAGGGAAATTCTAAAAACTACCTTCTTAATTCAGCACAGTTAGCTCTATAATGATGAAAGCCAATCAAATGTATCCTTATAGCAGGGTTCTCTGTAGCTGAATTTCCCTTTTAAACCAAACAGTTTATTACAGCAATAACCAACTTTTATTTCTTCTCCCTTCTTCTTTATTTCCCTCCCTTCTACTCACCTGGATCATTCTCTGCAGACCCTTAGATGTATAAATTAGTGTGAGCAAGCCTGTGTGCCTTGGCCTGTGTGTGTTCATAAAGTGTGATTCATTAAGTGGTCTGCAGAGATAGCCCAGAGATAAACCAGAGGAAACCAGGAAGGTACAATCTATACCTGTCTGTAGAATTTTTCTCTAACACTTTACTTTCCCACTAACACTTGCACAATGCTTACTTATGCCCTAACAGTAACTGCTCCACTAATCCTTGCCCTATTTCACTACCCCCAAGCTCCAACACTCCCAGCACAAATATTTATCTCCCCATCTCTCTTATCTCCCCACCTGATCGCCTCTGCTGACCTGCTCCTCAATCTCACACCCCTCCTGCGGAAACACAAAACAAGCCGGCCACTCTCCTTCTCCCACTTGCTTGCCCTCTCCCTGCTTCTATTATCCGCTGGCGACATATCTCCCAACCCAGGACCCCCACAGCTAACTTTCCCCACTATTCCTCCCTCCTATCAGCCCACACCTGCAGTAAACAGCCGCAATCTCCTACATATAAAACCCATTCCCCTGACCCCCTCTCCACTGCTTCCTCTCTCTGGAGCGCTCTGGAATGCCCGTTCCATTTGTAATAAACTCCACTCCATTCATGACCTCTTTACCTCTCGCAGACTCTCCTTCCTGGGCCTCACAGAAACATGGCTGACACCCTCTGACACAGCCTCCCCTGCTGCGCTTTGTTACGGTGGACTTCAGTTCTCCCACACACCTCGCACTGGCAAACACGGCGGAGGAGTGGGTCTGCTCCTGTCTAACAACTGCATCTTCAACCCAATTCCTCCTCCTCCCTCCCTTATCCTCTCATCTTTTGAAGTGCACTCTGTTCGTATATATTCTCCTTCCAACCTACAAGTGGCCGTCATTTATCGACCACCAGGTTCCACCACTACCTTCTTTGACCACTTCTCCATCTGGCTCCTATACTTTCTATCTGCTGACATCCCCACCATCATCATGGGTGACTTCAACATCCCCATTGACACCCACCAGTCAACAGCCTCCAAACTCCTGTCACTTGCCTCATCCTTTGGTCTCTCTCAATGGTCCTCCACAGCCACCCACACAGATGGACACACACTAGACCTCATCTTCACCCGCCTCTGCTCCCTAACTAAACCCACAACCTCCCCTCTCCCCCTCTCTGACCACCATCTACTTACTTTCTCATCCTTGGCCTTCTCATCTGCCACCCATGTTCACCAACTCACACACCCTCGCAGAAACCTCACACATCTTGACACTCACACACTCTCAAACACAATTTTACCACTATCACCCATATCCTCACTCCATGACATAGATAATGCCACCGCTTTCTATAACTCAACACTCACATCAGCTATTGATGCAGTTGCCCCTCTCATTCATGGCAGAACACGACGAATCAACAGACAACCCTGGCACACAGACTCCACTAAAAACCTGCGGCGAGAGGCTAGGGTTGCAGAGCGGCGCTGGAAGAAAACACACTCACAAGAAGACTTCACAGCATTCAAACAAGCAATTATCACATTCAAGCCAGCACTCACCACCACTAAACAGAATTACTTTATCACCATCATATCCTCTTTGTCCCACAACTCCAGGCAGTTATTCAACACACTTAACTCCCTCCTCCGCCCCCCACTGCCCCCTATTTCTTGCATCTCTGCAGAAGACTTTGCTACATACTTCACCACATGATCGACCGGATCAGACAAGCCATTGCTAGCCAACCACCGCAACCCCCATGTATACCGGATCACTCCTCTCCCCCACTAACCCTCCTCCCAACCATCACTGAAGGAGAACTTGCACACCTCCTCTCCAGATCACACCTCACCACTTGTGCACTGGACCCTATCCCATCCCACCTCCTTCCCAACCTCACCACCACACTTATCCCAGCCCTAACCCACCACTTCAACATATCACTAACTTCTGGTACCTTTCCTTCTGCTTTCAAACATGCAACAATTACACCTATCTTAAAGAAGCCATCCCTCGACCCCACTTCTACATCCAGCTACCGGCCCATATCTCTGCTCCCGTTCGCTTCCAAACTTCTCGAAAAGCATGTCCACACTGTACTCTCATCCCACCTCTCATCCAACTCTCTCTTTGACGTCCTTCAATCTGGCTTCCGCCCTCACCACTCTACTGCCCTGACCAAAATGACTAATGACTTGCTCACGGCCAAAGCTAACAAACAGTTCTCTGTCCTCCTCCTAGACCTGTCCTCTGCATTCGACACAGTCGACCACTGCCTCTTATTACAGATCTTCTCTTCCATTGGTATCACTGACCTTGCCGTCTCCTGGATCTCCTCCTATCTTTCCAACCGCACATTTAGTGTCTCCCACTCCCACACAACCTCCTCGCCCCATCCCCTCTCTGTTGGGGTCCCTCAAGGCTCTGTTATGGGGCCCCTCCTTTTCTCCATCTATACTCTTGGTCTCGGACAACTCATAAAGTCCCATGGCTTCCAGTATCACCTGTATGCTGATGACACTCAGATCTACCTCTCTGGCCCAGACGCCACCTCTCTGCTGTCCAGAATCCCGGAGTGTCTATCAGCCATATCCTCCTTCTTCTCCTCCCGCTTCCTAAAACTCAATGTAGACAAAACTGAACTCATCATCATTCCTCCATCTCACACACCTCCCTTTCCAGACTTATCTATCACAATAAATGACATCACACTTTGCCCTGTTCCCGAAGTCCGCTGCCTTGGAGTAACACTGACTCTGCATTGTCCTTCAAACCACACATCCAAGCCCTTGCCACCTCCTGCCGCCTCCAACTCAAAAACATTGCCAGAATCCGTCCCTTCCTCAACTCCCACTCTGCTAAACTACTCATGCATGCCCTCATCATCTCCCGCCTTGACTACTGCAACCTCCTACTCTGTGGCCTTCCTGCTAACACTCTTGAACCACTTCAATCTGTCCTTAACTCTGCTGCCCGACTAATCCACCTCTCTCCTCGCTATTCCTCCACGTCTCCCCTCTGCAAATCCCTCCACTGGCTCCCAATTCACCAGCGTATCAAATTCAAACTACTAACATTGGCTTACAAAGCCATCCACAATCTGTCCCCCCCGTATATCTCTGAACTAATCTCCCAATATCATCCAACTCGTAATCTTCGATCCTCCCAAGACCTCCTCCTCTCCTCCACACTTGTACGTTCCTCATCTACCCGCCTGCAAGACTTAGCCCGAGCATCCCCCATCCTCTGGAACTCTGCACCCCATCACGTCCGACTGTCCCCTACACTCAGAACCTTCAAGCGGAACCTGAAAACCCATCTCTTCAGAACAGCCTACAACCTGTATTGAGCACAGTGCCGCCTCAATCACAACTAGACCCGGCGCTCCACAACCACTGGACCTGGCAATCCAGCACCACCCGAGCAGACCCAACCTACTGTCTCCCTTCCCATTGCCCTGTAGAATGTAAGCCCGCAAGGGTAGGGTCTTCTCCCCTCTGTATCAGTCTGTCACTTTGTTCATTATATTTGTAACTTGTCTGTATGCAACCCTTTCTCATGGAATGAATGGTGCTCTATAAATAAATAATAATAATAATAATAATAATAATTTCTTATCTGTCACTCATGTACTATTATCTCAGTATTAGAGCATATTTGCACATCCCCCACTTGGGACTTATACTAGATACATGAGACCTGATTTTGTAGAAATCACAGGTAATAAATTCTACTACACATATTTCCCGATTCCTGCCATATATGTATCGTAATAGATTTAACGTGCAAAAGCCATTTGAGTAAAAAAAAAAACAACAACACTGCACTGGTTGTTAGTGATGGGTCACATAGCAGCTAAGATAATGCCTTTTGTGTACCATATGACTTATTTTCTCACATTTTTCTGTGGTCTTTTAAAAACAGAATTTTAAGGCTCTGTTGGCGTGACCAGCAGCTGATAGGGAATAGTGCACAGTGTGTCTATTTTCACAACTTTTGAGAGCAGGCTGACTGAGTTGTGTGGGGAGCCAGCAAACAAGGGGTTAACAGAGATGGTTACTGAGCTGTTTCTGAGGAGTTTGCACTTATCCTGACCTTTTGACGCTACTTAGCAACTGTACTGTAGCCTGTGCTAGTCAGATACATTGCTTGCTCATGAGTTGCAATCAGCCATGTAGGCCCTGCCTCCTTTCCCTCTTATCAGTAGCGTAGCTAGCGGGGGGGCAGGGGGGGTGATCGCCCCGGGCCCCCCCCCCGGCATGAGGGGCCCATTGCCCGCCCCCTGGGGGGGCCCGCACCCCCTGGGGGGAACCGTGCTGGCAGGCGGCAGCCGCGCGGCTGGAGAGGAGGGAGGACTTCCTGGCTCCTGCAGCTCTGCCCGCCCCTCCTCTCCTCCTAGAGCAGACGCACGGCGGCCGCGGTGAGTTTTCCTCCCTCCCCCGATCCTCACATCTCCCTCCCAGCACCCCCCCCCCCGGTCCAGCACCCCCCCGTCCTCACATCTCTCTGCCACTGCCAGCACCTCCCCCCCGGTCCTCACATCTCTCTAACAGCACCCCCCCGTTTCTCACATGGGGGCCTGGGTGGTGATCTCGCCCGGGGCCCGGAGCTGGCTAGCTACACCACTGCCTCTTATGGTACCTTTACACGCTGCTACAGGATGGTGGAAACAACCAGGTCGATGAGAGAAATGTATCTTGCACCGGCAAATCAACCCGAGGTAGCGGCGTGTGAAGACGGTTGTTGCCACCTGTCACTTGAGGCACCTGTTTCAGAGCAGTGCTCTAAAACAGGTTGATTTCAAGGCGATGGTTACGGCCTGTATCGGCGTGTAAATAAGGAACAGGAGGGTTGTTTCGACACCATACTATCTACCTGGGGCGTGACACAGGCTCCGGGTTACCGCACCCCATCAGCAATCATTGGTGGAAGATGCTGCGTTCCGATTGGCTCTTCCTTCACAGGCCGCCATCTTGGATGAGCTGTCACTTCAGCACTACAGATACGCGCCATATGCACGATCAGATACATTAGTACAATTACGCCGCCCCACACTTGCGGAAGGCAAAAGTATCAATGCGGCATGGTCCTTATATAGTGTGCACATTCTCTTAACACATAATAAGGAATAATGCTGTACACAGTGCACAAGTTTTGTTTTGCGCACCGCCCTGGCTTATTGTACTACAGGTGCCGTAGAAGTGCTTTTTCCGTGCCACAGTCCGAACACTACTACGTCACGTCTCCGCCATCCGCCCTTCGCGTCGTGCCCGAATAGAACACTCTTGTGTTGGCCAATGGTTGTCGTTTGGGCGCAGCGTGATGGACTGTGGCACGCCTATGTGTTTTCCCTGCTGCCTTTGTTCCGCCCATATTACCTTGTTATAGCGTCGTGTAAATGAGGTAAGGTGAGCTACAGAAGGTAACTTGTGGCACCCGGCGGTGTATCCAGAGATAGATGTAACCTACCGTAGCGCACCTTGTTGCGGCGTGTAAAGGTGGTGCGATTACCGTTTTCAACCGTTTGTGCGTGCTCGTGCACGTGAAGCACCCGGTTGTTTCCACCATCCTGTAGTGTAAAGGTACCATTATGGTTACATGCCCCATATTCACTGTGAAGATGGATCTTACTTAGAATGAAAATATGTCTGCTTAACATACAGTGTAGTGGGGACATGTTGTGGAAGGTTTATGAATGTTTTGAAACCAGAATTTTCTAGTGAAGTATAATTAAATCTTATGGTCTTCTGTTCTCATTTTATTTTTTTTATTTGTCTTTTTCATTTATTTTGTATGAATATTACATGCAAATGTATGTACACCAGTCTTATATGCAAAGGTGTAACTGTATTTTATTTTGTCTACCAATTGATGTTCTGAAGAAGCCTTAATACAAGTCAAAACATGTATATTGATACATCACTGAATTTTATTTTGTCTGTGTCTACAAATAAATAAAATACTTTTTATGAGAATACTTGAATATTTGCTTTTTTTTTGTGTGTGAGGACTATTTAAGTTCATAAGGATTAATTTCTACTACGCACCAGAAATTAGTTCCGTATGCCAGCTCTCTCTAATGCTATTAAAGTAATAACAGGCTGGGTGCTAAAGGGGTTAAAGGGGCACAGTCTGAAGATTTTGCAATGTAATCTGAGGACAGTGTGAAATAGGTGCTTGGGCAGATTTCTGTAGTGTATCACATACTATGTTGTGTGCTTTTGTTTTCACCCATGCACTTCCTTTACATTTTGTATAAGTTTATATCCAATTGGAGACTTTCCTTGTCATGATCAAGAGCTTAAACACCTTGCAACCCATAGACTGGGTTTACATGCACTTTCTTAAGTGTTTTAATAAACATGATGTATTCAATTTTGGTTTCTTCTCATTGCAGATGCTGAACAAATCTACCTTTTTCATTCACAGTGATTGTTTTATCACCAGGAGATAATGACTGCCAGGATAACAGCACATGTGAGCCCTGGTCTGACCTTGTCCTCTCCTCTGATAAGCAGCTCACTTTCAATAGACAATATACACAGAAAGCTGTCGAGTGGACAGGGTTAGCTTTCTGACCTCTAGCTACATGCTACATCTAAAACTCTGTGTCACAACTGCTGCACCCAGTAAATTAAAGGAAAACTGTCAGGTCAAAAATCCATATGTAACTGCTATCATTTTCTAATTCCTTTCTCTAAACTCTCTCTACAGAAGATAGGAGGAGAATATAAATAAAAGAAAAATATCAATAAACTTCAAATAAAGAGATTCATTCCATCTGTCACTCACAGTGAATTATCCGCTTAGTTCTCTGCTGTCCACTCCCCATACATGAAAATGCATGTCACATCACAGCACGGGACATCAGTGTTTGCAGCCAGGAAAGAAGTGAAATACAACACAGAAACTGTCACAGCAGGATGCCTGCTTACAGCAACAGATGGAGTGTAGATAAGATAACGCAGACCTGGAATTCCTCTCTCCCTGTGTTCTCAACAGAATAGATCTCCTAAAAGTGAAACCACAGTACCCAGAGAGCAGAGGGAGGAAGGAGGAGAGTGCTGCTGAGAGGGAGTGCATAATTACATGACAGTTTATACAGCACAGGACTAATCATCTTTGCTTATAATGGGACAGGACTAATGCAGCAGCTCTCTGCAGGGTTTGACAATGCTGATAACATGGAAACTACAAAGGGTACAATAATTATTTTACATGTACAAGGTCTGCCAAGGCACTATTCAAGGGTAATATTAGTATCATACTGAAAAATGACCTGACAGTGTCCCTTTAAGTAATATATTGTTGGAATCAGAGTCTCTTTTCCTACATTATTCTGCTCTCGAATCAGTTATCAAAAGACTGGTGACTTGGTGACACATTCCTTTTAATATAGAGTTGGTTTTCCTATAAAGCTTTCCATAATGCAGTCAGTTGGATAATGCTCTCCTGACATTAGACAAATCCAAACTTGTCTATCAAACAGCTACATATACAACATTATTTTTCACCTCGCAGAACACATTCCCATGGCTCCAGAGTTCAGTGGTAGCATGCTTTACATCACTTTAAGGCTGGAGGCACACTGTCATGCATCAAACACAGAGTGTGTTTGATGCATGACAGTGATACGAGTGTATTACATGTTTTGTGTCAGTGTGGTGCGTGTGGGTGAGTGTGCATGACTGTATGCATGTGAATGTGCTGCGAGTGTGCTGTGTGAGTGCGTGTGTGGTGCTTGTCAGTGTGATGCTGTCCGTGGTCCTGAAGCAAACTTCAGGACCACGGAGAGCATTTACCGGTGAATTTAAACTCCGCGGCTGTCAAAGATGTGGAGTTTGAATTTGCCGGTTTCCCAGTACAGTAACAAATCATCTTTCACCACTGTGACAGCAGCGGTGAAAGATGATTATTAAAAACCCAGCTTCTGGGCACATTTTGTAAATCGTGGGGTTTAGCTGCTTATTAACCCCATCTGCAGCATCTGTGCGGCATGTCAGCACAGAGGCTGCCGATGCGGCTAATAAGACGGATTATGCAGGGTTCACCTGATGTTAATGTGGTGGCAGCTTGTGTCCAGGGAGTGTCCACACTCCCTGGACACATGCTGACATCACACAGTGGCTCAACAGGGGTTAATTTATGCTGTAAGTAAAAGTAGGCAATTATCTGTAATATGTAATTTACTGAAAATGCTGGGCGGCTTCTGAAGTCTGGAGCTATACAAGGTACTGTATGCAACTAGTGTCAGGAGCTGTCCAAGATACTGTACACTCTTAGCGAACAGCACATGCCAGGCGGCTCCTGAAGTCAGTAGCTGTCCGAGGTACTGTACGCTAATAGCGTACAGTACCTCGGACAGCTTCTGACTTCAGGAGCCAGGCGGCTGGTACTGTACGCTAATTGCATACAGTACCTCGGACAGCCCCTGAACTCAGAAGCCACCAGACATTTTCAGTAAATTACATATTTCCGATAATTGCTGGCTTTTACTTACAGCATAAATTAATCCCTGCTGAGCCACTGTGTGATGTCAGCATGTTTCCAGGGAGTGTGGACACTCCCTGGAAACAAGCTGCTAACACACTAACATAAGGTGAACCCTGCATAATTTGGCTAATAACCACATCTACAGCCTCAGCCTCTGTGCTGATATGTCCAACAGAAGCTGCAGATGGGGTTAATAAGCAGCTAAACCCCGTGATTTACAAAATGTGCCCAGCAGATGGGGTTTTAATAATCATATTTCACCGCTGCTGTCTCAGCGGTAAAAGATGACTTGTTACTGTACTGGGAAACCGGCAAATTCAAACTCCCCAGCTTTGACAGCCACGGAGTTTGAAGCAATTTTTTCAGCACATGCGTGAGATTATCGCACAGTGTGCTGTATGGGTGCGCGTTTGACTCGCACCCATATACTTTGCATGGCCACTAGCGCGAGGAAATCGCGTTCAATCGCAGCATGCTGCGATTGAACTCGCATTTCTCTGACAATGCGAGTGTAATGCGAGGAACTCGCGCTAATGTAACCAGTATCATTTAATGATACTGGTCCGAGTGCAATGCGAGTTTCCCTTGCATTGCATTCGCACGAGGCAAACGGATAGCGTGCCTTCAGCCTAACTGACATTTGCTTATGTGTTTGGTGATATAAGGCTTGCATGCAGCCACTCAGCCATGAAAACACAAGCACTGAATCTTCCAAAACACAGTTTATGTGCTGATGTTAAAGAAGCATTCCTATAACAGTTTTTATCCTCTTAATATATTGCAATCACCGGATTATAGCAAAGTGGCTTATTCAGATGCAACTTTTAATTAGATTTTTCTGTCTTAATCATGTTAGTCTAACCATGTAAAGTTATTTTGTAAGGGCCCTTTCACATCAGCGTTTTTTTCAAATCGCGGCAGATGCGGTGAAAAAACCGCATCTGCCGCGATTACCGCATACCGGCTGCACTTGCGGCGCGGTTGCGTTTTTTTCCATGCAAAGTATAGGCGGACTTGCGGCAGGTGCGGCAAGTGCGGTTTTGCACTTGCGGCAGGTGCGGCCGCGAAAAAAACCGCGGTCAGCCGCGGTTTTTTTCGCGGCCGCACCTGCGGCAAGTGCAAAACCGCACTTGCCGCACCTGCCGCAAGTCCGCCTATACTTTGCATGGAAAAAACCGCAACCGCGCCGCAAGTGCAGCCGGTATGCGGTAATCGCGGCAGATGCGGTTTTTTCACCGCATCTGCCGCGATTTGAAAAAAAATGCTGATGTGAAAGGGCCCTTACACATTTTTTATTTGAGTATTTGGGATTGTTTTTATTTAGCACTGTAAAGTGATGAGTTAGCGTATATTGTTGTGCTTGTTCTGTATTTGTTGCCTTTATTGCGTTGGTAATGTCTGTATTGTGTATCAGATATCTGTACAATATATTTTTTGTCTGTCAATATAGTGTATTTTCTTTGTGTATTTGTTAAGTGTATTTGATGTGTTATTGCATATTTAATGTATGTATTGTGAATTTGTAGTCTGTATGGTATATGATATGTCGATATTGTGTATTTGATGTCTGTATTGTGTATTTATTTGTGTGGATCAGAGATTTTGAAAGCCATGCCATTAGCAATGTATTTTGTGATCTTGAACACCCGTGGCAGACAGGTTTCAACTGAGATACCAAACTAAGCATACTGCTAAGTGCGAGCATCGACAGCAGGATAATGTACAAAGAGGCGGTTTTATATTGACAACATACAACATTAATTCAGTGTGGCTTCTTCACAGGAGCCACATTTCTGCGCGGATGAAAGGACTGGCAATCTACTTCTGTATCATGCCAAGAAAACTGGATGGAGTGTACAACTAAAGGAATTCGATGATGTGGTAGAAGATGCACCCCTAGGTCGGAATGCACTCAGCAAGCTACTGGGTAGGAGCTGATGGTCGATCTGAGTACGATCAAGTCTCATGACACACCATGATCATAGCTACAAGGACGCCTAGGTGCTGATATCGCTTAGTTGGAATAGAAGATCAAAAGCTGCAGTGATATCATAAAGTTTTAACTTGGAACATTTAAACCATGAATGAAGGCAAACTTGACATCATCAAAGCCAAAAAGAACAGAATCGGGCTCAACTAACTGTAAATTAGCGAGCTAAGGCTGGGGTCACACATAGAAGTCCGTTTTTTGGAAGTGATTTTCATCACCAATCCGTTTTTTATAGGGTGCATTTTGAGCCTCCTGCACCCCTGAACGTTTTTGGACTTAGTCATTTTTTCATTAAAAACGCATATGCGTTAACGCAGGTGCCTATATGTGCCATGCGTTAACACATGCGTTTCCCATAGGGCCCCATGTTAAAAAAACGCATGTGTTTTTTAACCGATGCCAAAAACATTGCTAGCAACGTTTTTGGCTCAAAAACGGACAGAGCGATGTTTTGAGGTCCAGAAATAAACGGACAGGGTGTTTATTACATCTAATCTGTTTTTCTGTCAGTTTTTAGAAAAAAAAATGACAAAAATGAAGCCAAAAATGGACCAATGGCTTATGTGTGACCCCAGCCTAAGATGGACTCAATCTGAACATTTCCAGTCAAACAAACATTGAGCCTACCATTCTGGCAATGATAATTGAGAAGGACATTATGGTAGGAACAATACAAGGTACAAGGTGAAGCAGAAGGGCAGCAACCAAACGGCTTGATACTGTCAAGATAATAGCAGAAAAGACCCTGGTGGTCCTATCAAAGCTCACGCAAGATTGACCTTACTATAGAGTATTTATCCATTCAATTGCCATGGCCCGAGATCAAGTTGAAGATCAATAACAATAACCAGTTAATTCTTCTATTTTCCATTAGGTCAATGACCTCACATAATTAAAAAGAGACTTCTTGCATTCTTCCAAGCTCTATGTAGAATAGGAAGTCTCTTTTCCCTTACTACAGAAACACATGACAAACAAACCAAAATGTGTTCCACCAAAAATTCTTCAAAATACTTCTCTTTTACTGTAATAAAAGCTGAAGACTCTCTTGTCACGTAATACAGCAGCTTCATCAGATAGTTACCTGGAATGACTTCCAACAGTTTTGAAGGAGTTCAAAGAGGTGCTGAGCACTTGTTGGGTGTTTTGCTTTTACTCTGCATCCAACTAATCCTAAACATCTCAAGCAGTTTGTTCACTGACTGGATGCAGATCCATAAAATAATGAGTGTCTCCAGGCAAGGAGAAGCATCATGGAGTTTCCTTGCAAGTTTTATGTTTTCATTTCAGCCAACAACGCTGGGGATTTGGTCTGGCTTAATGGTATTATCAATGTTAAGAAATACAAGATGATTCAAAAAGGATTGGGTATAACTATAGCCTCACTATTCATAACCATGAGAATATAACACATATTATATTTAACATGAAAATACACTACAAATGTTCAAAATAAGATGTAAGCTGCATGACTTTCAATGCGCAGATATGCATAGATATGCTATACAATGGTTTGGAGTACCAGTAGTATCATGCTCATTGGATTATAATGAGGGCATAGACAAATTTCAAAGAAAGTTCAGCACACCGGGTCCCCCGCAAGATGTTGCTTTTAGATTTTATATATGAGCACTAAATAAAGGAATATCCATTTGAAGAAATATGGTCCCGGTGTGCTGAACTTTCTTTGAAATTTGTCTATGGACCTGGTGGATACCAGCCACTCTGCACACCTGGGATTGGATTATTGGAGGCGAGGGCGAGCTCCTGTTTGCATTCATTTACTCAACTATAATGAGGGCAATCTGTGCTACCATCCGGGGCCCAAGGCAGCGGGGGGTCCATCGCCCATTAGATAATTGCCCCCATTACAATGTGCATATGACCAGCATCATTTAAATGATGCTGAGCCCAACCTGCCACATGTCTGGTAGGATGAACCCAACATACAGAGTGCGCACATGTGCCAAAGGGGTTACTACCATCTGCCGAAGAGGATCATCTTCTAATGGCATCACTGCCTGAAGCCTGTGAGAGAAGGTGCCTACAGCTCATTCTGAAGACAATGACTAGCTGCCTGTGTGGCGCCTTGCTCACGCAGGTAGCCACAGACTTCCCTAATGCACAGCTGGGTTTCCACAGCAGGTACCAACTACATGCAACATCTTCCACCCCGACACAGTAGGGGGAGCTACACTCGCTGACTTTAGGCGAGATCCCCTATAAATACTGCTGCTGGGGGAGGAGTTAGTTAGAGTGTGCAGACGCTAGGAGAGATGCGAAGACGTCCTGGTGGTCGGTGCTGCGGTTAGGCCCGAGCCAGTGACCCGGAGTGGCCCTTCTGACATCCCGCAAGCCTGAGTGCTACTTTCGAGTAGTGCAATGAAGCTGATAAACGCATTTGCTTCCATCACTGCTACCAGAGGCCGGGAGATGATATAAGAGCTTATGCCTGGCGCCTGGAAGAAGCATTGCGCGCCCTTAAACATGTCAGCCCCGCCAATGTACCCGACGAAAACAAGCTCTTATTTGAAAAATTCCCCGGAGACTGCTATCCCCCGAGGACAATAAGACTGTACTTTGGTGGTCATTGAGCAATCCTGAAGCTGATTTCAACACCTGAAGGACATAGCCATTAAAGGGTTATGGCCAGTAGAGACTCATGAAGCTGCTATCAAACGGTGGTGCAGTGGTGAGGCGCTGGCTACCCCGAAATCATCACCTGTGTCTGCAGCCACGCACAATGTACAATCTGCTCTGATTAAGAGGTCCTCGCTGCTGGCACAGTCCTCCCTGCCTCCTTCTTGTGTGTTCCACCCCCTCTATGTGTCTGCCACTGCCTCCTCTTCTTCTGGGTCTACCCTCCTCTTCTGATCCTTGTGACACAGCACTTGGGTGAGTGGGGCCTGGCGGCTGTATGCAACATAAGCGGCCTCTGGTGAGAAGTCACACGCATGCGCTGCCGGATCCTGCTTTCCCAAGCGCTGCTGTCACAAGGAGCAGAACAGGAGGGCAGACCCAGAAGAAGAGGAGGCGGCATCAGACACATAGAGGGGGCGGAACACACAAAGTTGAGGCAGGGAGGACCCTGCCAGCGGTGAGGACCTCTTAATCAGACCTGAACCACGGGATCTTTTAACTGTAAAGTTTGCAAAGTGTTTTTTTTTGGGTACAGGGGGGCTAGAGCCTTGGTACACAGCTTCCCTGAATGCAGCATACACGCTGCATTCAGTGGTGCTGTCAATTTTGAAAGCACCAGGTGGGTGACAGGTCCTCTTTAATAATGTGAAGATATGGGTTATTTTGCAGGTTAATAGTGTAAAAGCAAAGTTTGACATCCGTATAATGCTCGGACTGGCTGGCAGGTGTCCAGACCCGAGCATAACAGCTGCATAGAAATACATGAAGCTGTCACGCTCTAGTCAGGAGAGCCACCAGCTGTTCATGCATTGTTATGCTATCCTTGTCCAAGTTATACGGCTGCCTGACTGCATCTTTAGGAATTTGCAGAAGCGCTAAACGTACAGTTCATGGGAAAAAAGAAGCCAACTTTTAGTTATATATGAGCGTATGAAACATCTACAGTTGCCGCTCACAGCACTATGGGTGGCCACTGTAAGTATGCTCCAGAACTTTGACTGATAGTTCCCAGTGCAGTACATCAGCCATCTGTTAGTCAAAGTGCCAGAGCTTGCTTTCAGCTGTCAGTCATAATGCTGTGAGCAGCATCTGAAGATGCTTCATTCATAACTATGTGAAAGCAGGCAGCTCCCAGGAATAAAGATCTTTTTTTTTTATCCATGAGCTGCGCTTTCAGTACAGCAGTTGGGCACCTTTCTAACACTATTAACCTGTGGATTAACCTTACATCTGCAGGATAATAGCATTTTTGTGGACATGGCAGTTACTCCTCAACCTTTTTTTGATATCCATCATACTTGTACGGCATATGTCGGAAGCAGGCATGCTCAATACTCAGCAGAAAACTGCTTTGTGTTAGGCCTGTTTCATATCTAAGGTTGGTGTGCGTTTTGCTAAATTTGTGTTTCTAGGCGTTTTTACTTCTAAAAACGCATGAAAACGCTAGCGTTTTTGCCCCCATTGATTTTAATTGAAACGCATGTAAAAATGCATGCAAAAACGCATGTGCGTTTTCAAAAACGCATGCGCGTTTTTGAAAACGCCGCACAAAACGTTGGGAAATGCATCTAGCACAGCGTTTGCAAAAATGCATGCGTTTTCCGTTTTTGAAAACACACATGCGTTTTTGCATGCATTTTTACATGTGTTTCCATTAAAATCAATGGTGGTAAAAATGCATAGAAACGCAAATTAAGCGAAATGCACACCGACCTTAGATGTGAAAACACCCATACAACCAGGGCCTGCATTTAAAAAATTGTTAACCTGTTATAATGCCACTGTTAGGCTAGGGTCACACTTGGCATGCGTTTTTTAAGGTGCTTTTTGGCAGCCTGCGTTTTTGCATGCGTTTTTGCTGATAGGTGTGGGGGACCCTTAAAAAACGCATGCAAAAACTCATGTACCATTTAGTGCCATATAAAAACTCATGTGTTTCCCATAGGGCCCCATGTTAAAAAACGCATACGTTTTGTAAAAAATGCATGCATTTTGTAAAAATCGCAAGCGTTTTTGAAAAATCACCAACAAATGCTGCTTTATGATGACACTCAACAGCCTTCCATCCATAGATTCTGTCAGTTGCTTGATCTGTTTACGATCAACATTGCATGCAGCAGCCACCACAGCCTCCCAGACACTGTTCCGAGAGGTGTACTCTTTTCCCTCCCTGTAGATCTCACATTTTATGAGGAACAACAGGTTCTCTATGGGGTTCAGATCAGGTGAACAAGGGGGACGTCATTATTTGTTCTTCTTTTAGACCTTTACTGGCCAGCCACCCTGTGGAACAGTTGGATGCATGTGATGGAGTATTGTCCTGCATGAAAATCATGTTTTTCTTGAATGATGCCGACTTCTTCCTGAACCGCTGCTTGAAGAAGTTGTCTTCCAGAAACTGGCAGTAGGTCTGGGAGTTGAGCTTCACTCCATCCTCAACCCGAAAAGGTCCCACAAGTTCATCTTTGATGATACCACTACCCCACCTCCACCTTGCTGGCGTCTGAGTAGGAGTGGAGCTCTCTGCCCTTTACTGATCCAGCCTCTGGCACATCCATCTGGTCCATCAAGAGTCACTCTCATTTCATCAGTCCATAAAACCTTTGAAAAATCAGTCTTAAGATATTTCTTGTGTGACGGGGTGTAAGGCAGAGCAAGAAGGGACAACAGGCCTAGGGACGATCCAACAGATTAACAAGAACGCTGGAACAACACACGCAGGTAGATCTACAGAGTCCACAAGTAGTCCAACGGAAACAGATTCGGGGGCACCTCCCGATAATCCTTGTGCCAGATAAAGCAATAGTCCACACGAGTCCAATGGATTCCACACAATCCCATGGACGACGAGATCTGGCCTCAGCTCAGGTCTCGCTCCTGTCCCGTCCACAGTCAACTCTCATCTGATCTTAAAAATAAGAATGGATTGTCTGAGCTCCTGGGAGCAGCCCAGGAAGGGGGTAGGGGTCCACCTGAAGATTCTAGACTGGTCGGCTCCGAGATGTCTACGAGGATGTGTATTGCAGGTTATCTTCTGCTTAGGAACAATAGGGGAAATTCCACTAGCTGTTGACACAAGCCTAAATTACATTATGGCTCAGGGCTCAGGGCTGCAAGTATTGGGGAAAGACAGGTTAAGATGCATCTAATAGAAACCAGAGAATAGTTACATACATCATATGGCATTATTATACAAATGCAGGACAGGGCAAAACTACATATCACGACAATCCCTTCCCCCCGCAATTTGTGTACGTACTAGGGACCTCTACAGGTCGCTTGTTAAGTACACACAGTCCGGGCCGACAGGACTCAGGGCTCCTCCTGCCTGGACAGTCCATCTGCATTTTGGTGTTGGCTGCCTCTTCTATACTGTATGGTGAAGTTATAGGGCTGCAGAGCCAGGCTCCATCGCAGTAAGCATCCATTGTCCCCAGAGACTCTGTTCAGCCAGGTGAGGGGATTGTGGTCAGTGATCACAGTGAACTCTCGTCCATACAGATACGGCCGTAGTTTCCTGAGGGCCCACATTACAGCCAGCACATTCTTTTTCAACAGTTGCATAGGCCACTTCTCGGTCCAGCAGTTTCCTGCTGAGGTAGGCAATGGGGTGCTCGTCCCCAGCTGCATTCACCTGGCTGAGTACAGCTCCCAGTCCATAAGAAGAGGCATCCGTCTGCACAATGAACCTCCTCTTGTAGTCTGGAGCAGCCAGAACAAGGTCGCAGACCAGGGCGCCCTTCAGCGGGCTAAAAGCCTCATCACAGGATGGAGTCCAGGTCACCAGCCGGGGCATTGTTTTCTTGGTCAGGTCGGTAAGAGGTTTGGCCACCGTGCTGAAATGAGAAACAAATTTTCGGTAATAACTGGCAGTGCCCAAAAAAGCCATAACTTGTTTCTTAGTTTGGGGTACAGGCCAGTCTCTAATAGCCTGGATTTTGGCAGGTTCAGGACGGAGCTTCCCTCCTCCTACTCTATGCCCTAGGTACTGGACTTCACCCATTCCCAATTGGCATTTATCGGGTCGAATGGTTAGGCCTGCTGCAAGAAGCAGGTCAAGAATAACAGATACTTGATTCAGATGTTCCTCCCACGTCTGGCTGAAGATGACGATATCATCCAAGTAGGCACAAGCAAAGTCACCACATCCCCGGAGGATCTGGTCCACCATTCTCTGAAAGGTTGCAGGGGCATTCTTCATTCCAAAGGGCATGTTTAGAAATTCATACAGACCAAAGGGGGTTATAAAAGCGGACCGTTCTCTCCCTTCCTCAGAGGGATTTGCCAGTATCCCTTACTGAGATCCAAGGTAGTGACATATCGGGACCCAGCCAGTCGGTCTAGAAGTTCGTCAATACGGGGCATTGGGTAAGGATCACTGACGGTATAGTCGTTTAGTCGTCTGTAGTCCACACAAAACCGAGTACTCCCATCCTTCTTGGGTACTAACACCACAGGAGAGGCCCAAGGGCTATGGGAGGCCTGGATTACCCCAAGCTGTAACATCTCCTCCAGTTCGTGCTGCATGGTGTTTCGAACTGATTCAGGTACCCGGTAAGGAGCCTGTTGTATGGGACGGATACCCTGAGTATCCACATGATGTTGGGTGACGGTGGTTCGACCTGGTTGGGATGAGAAAGCAGCCCGTCTCTGTTGAAGCACTCCCAGCATCTGGATTTCTGTAAGGAATCCAGGTGATCTCCCAGAGGAACCTGTTCCACAGTGGATGGGGCTCTCGCTGCTTTCACGAGATCAGGTAGGGAGTCCTCATCCTCTTGACCGTCTTCTGAAGCTAGTCGACAGCTTGCTATCACAGGTAGTGTTCGGTCATGGTACTCCTTAATCATATTCACATGGACAGTCTTTTGTCTTAGCCCCTGATCATCTAAAGCAAGAAGGTAATTGGTGTCATTTAGTTTTCTGAGAACCCGGAAGGGACCCTCCCATGTGGTCTGCAGTTTATTCTGCCGATGGGGAACAATCATTAAGACCTGTTGTCCTTCTACAAACTCCCGATAGCGTGCTTTATGGTCATACCATGTCTTCTGTCTGGTTTGAGCCATACGCACATGACTCTGGGCTAAACTAGCGAGTTGAGCCAGGGTTTCTCGCAGCTTTAGGACATAAGGGACAACAGGGGCTCCTGTATCTTCAACTTGCCCCTCCCAGTATTCCTTGAGCAGGGTTAAGGGTCCTCGGACCTTTCTTCCATAGAGTAGTTCAAAGGGGGAAAACCCAGTGGACTCCTGGGGAACTTCCCGATAGGCAAACAAGAGATGGGGTAGGTACTTCTCCCAGTCTGAATCTCGGTCAGTGAAGGCCCTCAGCATATTCTTCAGAGTGCCATTGAATCTTTCACAAAGTCCATTTGTTTGGGGATGATAAGGTGTCGTTCGGATCGCTCGTACCCCACAGGTGCGCCAAAGACACTGGACCAGCTCTGACATAAACTGGGAGCCTTGGTCTGACAAGATCTCACTGGGAAATCCTACTCTGGTAAAAATGGTAACCAGGGCCTCGGCCACCTTGGCTGCAGAAATAGTTGACAAGGCCACAGCTTCTGGATATCGTGTGGCGTAGTCCACAACAGTGAGAATGTACTGCTTTCCAGATTTACTTGGTTTAGCCAGAGGTCCAATGATATCGACAGCTACTCTTTGGAAGGGTTCTTCTATTATAGGGAGCGGTTGCAGGGGTGCCTTTGGGTGATCTCCGGGTCGCCCTCTACGCTGACATATGTCACAAGTTCGGCAGAAATGTGCTACAGCTTGAGAAATCCCCGGCCAATAGAAAGTTTGAGTCAATCGTCTCTCCGTGTGAGTTTTGCCTTGATGGCCAGCAGTAGGAATGTCATGAGCAAGGTGTAATAGGGTAATTCTGTACTTCTGAGGAACAATCAGGTGTTTTCTATAAGTCCAGGGCTTATCTAGGGAGTCAGCATTGGTAACCCGATACAGAAGTCCATCTTCTCTGATAATTCTTTCCCCGTTCTCCCCTAACTGCCCTATCTCAGCTCGAGCTCTAAAACTAGCAAGGGTGGGGTCAGTCTCTACCTCTTGTCTAAACTGAACTTTATCCCAAGTGACATTCATATGATCTCCACAAGAAGAATCACTCACCGGCTGTGACTGCGGTTCTGGTGGCCTCATTTCCACGGATGGGTTGTACACGTCCACATATGCGGCTCTCTTGGCTTGACTTCTGGTAACCGCACCGACAAAGTGGCAATGAAGATTTCCCACATCATTTCCTAGAAGAACGTCTGCAGGGAGGCCGCTCATCACACCGATCATGCATTGTTTTGCCCCAAAGCCATAATCCAGGGTCACACTCGCTCTGGGAATATATCTCTGGGTGCCTCCAGCCAATTCAATGGCAATTCCTGGTCCCTTTTGAATTGCTTCTGGTTGAATTACTCGGGGATCGGCTATGGTGAGGAAAGCCCCAGTGTCACGGAAGTCAACAACTTTTTGGCCATCCAGCACGACCTCCTGTAAATGTTTGTGCTGAAGATCAGAACAGGTGGCTGGGGCTCGCACCCCATAGACTCCTGGTAGGGGAGCCAGGGTATCAGAGTCACTTGGCAAGTCATCAGGAACTGAATCCAGCTCTTCTCCTGGTGAGGGTGCCTGTAGATAATGGACAGGCAAAGGCGGTCTGTAGCTGTTCTGCCTCCGAACACCTGGACATTGGGCTTGCAGATGCCCGGACTGCCCACATCCATAACATATGCGCTCTGGGATTCTTCCTCCACGTCGTAGTCCCAAAGGTGGAGCAGGAGTAGTGCGAGACCCAGTCACACGAAGGTCACCATGAGTTGATTGTCTAGTGGGATGGTGAATATTGGAGGCCGCAGGACCAGGGGCCGCCAGCGTTGAGGGGCTAGTAGTTTTTTCCTCACTGAGTAGTAGTTTTTTCCACTGAGGCTTGATGGTGAGAGCCTCATCAGCTAGAGCTGCAGCTTCTTCCACTGTGGCTGGCCTCCTCTCATGCACCCATTCCCGGATCTCAGCAGGGCACTTGAAGTAAAACTGTTCTTTTAGAATAACCTGGAGGAAGGTCTCCCAGGTTAAGGCCTCCTCTCCCTCCAGCCAGCGATGACATATTTGTTTGAGTCTATGGGCGAACATCTTGAAAGACACTCCTCCATCACATGCTAAGGTACGAAACTGAGTCCTGTAAGTATCTGGGGTTACAGCATAATGTTCTAGAATAGTCTGTTTAATCTCCACATATTCACAGTTCCACCGAGGGTCCATAGTTCTATAGGCTTCCGCAGCTCCACCCTCTAAGAGCCCCACAAGATGTCGGACTCGCTCCCTTTCCGGGACTTCCATTAAACGACACTGATGCTCAAAGTCCTGGGAAAAACCCTCAATGTCACCTGCAGCCTCATTAAACTGCTTGAAGTCTTTGCGGGACACTCTGGGGAGTTCCTTCATGGTGGGTGCGGGGGTTACAGTCTGTCTGGAGCTTCTAGCTGCTTCCAAAGCGATCTACCTCTCCAGCAATGCCATCTCCTGAGCTCTGTTAATGGCCTCCCTCTCCCTCTCCTTAGCTCCGCGAATGACCTCCATCTTATATTCTATGGAGACCTCATCTCCCAGCAATGCCATCTCCTCCTCGTACCACACAACCCACTGACTTTTCCGGGTATTTACCTCCGGCTGCAGTCTTTCCTCCATTTGCTGTGGGGATGCTTCCTCAGCGTCATCTTGCAGGCGCACTCCTTCCAAGGCCTCAATCAGCTGCTCCTTGGAGAGTCCTTTGTAGCAAACTCCCAGTTCACGGGCCTTTGTTTGTAGGTTCACCACAGTCCAGTTCTTGTACTCTGCCGTGCTGGTTCCTGATGTTGATGGGCCTTTATCCTCCATTCCTTCGGCTCTGATCCCAGCGCTGCCAACCAGTTTGTGACGGGGTGTAAGGCAGAGCAAGAAGGGACAACAGGCCTAGGGACGATCCAACAGATTTATTAACAAGAACGCTGGAAAAACACACGCAGGTAGATCTACAGAGTCCACAAGTAGTCCAACGGAAACAGATTCGGGGGCACCTCCCGATAATCCTTGTGCCAGATAAAGCAATAGTCCACACGAGTCCAATGGATTCCACACAATCCCATGGACGACGAGATCTGGCCTCAGCTCAGGTCTCGCTCCTGTCCCGTCCACAGTCAACTCTCATCTGATCTTAAAAATAAGAATGGATTGTCTGAGCTCCTGGGAGCAGCCCAGGAAGGGGGTAGGGGTCCACTTGAAGATTCTAGACTGGTCGGCTCCGAGATGTCTACGAGGATGTGTATTGCAGGTTATCTTCTGCTTAGGAACAATAGGGGAAATTCCACTAGCTGTTGACACAAGCCTAAATTACATTATGGCTCAGGGCTCAGGGCTGCAAGTATTGGGGAAAGACAGGTTAAGGCTGGCTTCACACTTGCAGATGCATCTGCAGCGTTTTGCAGATGCATCTGCAAGTATCAGCATGCAGACCGCGGCCGCTATGTTTATAATAGGGCGCACCGCGGTCTGAAAGCACTCATTCATTCCTATATGTGAACCGTCCGCAGGCGGATGCCTGCTTACAGATCACACACCCCCCGCCGCACCATGGACGCGAGATGTCGCGTCCATGGTGCGGGCGGGAGTGTGTGATCTGTAAGCAGGCATCCGCCTGCGGACGGTTCACATATAGGAATGAATGAGTGCTTTCAGACCGCGGTGCGCCCTATTATAAACATAGGGGCCGCGGTCTGCATACTGATACTTGCAGATGCATCTGCAAAACGCTGCAGATGCATCTGCAAGTGTGAAGGCAGCCTAAGATGCATCTAATAGAAACCAGAGAATAGTTACATACATCACATGGCATTATTATACAAATGCAGGACAGGGCAAAACTACATATCACGACATCTTGGCCCAGTCTTGACATTTTATCTTATGTTTCTTGTTCAAAGGTGGTCGTTTTTCAGCCTTCCTTACCTTGGCCATGTCCCTGAGTATAGCACACCTTGTGCTTTTTGATACTCCAGTAACATTGCAGCTCTGAAATATTGCAAAACTGGTGGCAAATGGCATCTTGGCAGCTTCACGCTTGATTTTCCTAAATTCATGGGCAGTTATTTTGCTCCTTTTTTGTCCAACACACTTCTTGCGACCCTGTTGGCTATTTCCCATGAAGCGCTTGATTGTTCGGTGATCACGCTTCAAAAGTTTGACAATTTCAAGACTGCTGCATCCCTCTGCAAGACGTCTCACAATTTTGGACTTTTCAGAGCCTGTCAAATCTCTCGTCTGACCCATTTTGCCAAAGGAAAGGAAGTTGCCTAATAATTAAGCACACCTTATATAGGGTGGTGATGTCATTAGACCACACCCCTCCTCATTACAGAGATACACATCACCTGATTTACTTAATTGGTTGATGGCTCTTAAGCCTATACAGCTTGGAGTAGGACAACATGTATAAAAAGTATCATGTGATCAAAATACTCATTTGCCTTATAATTCTGCACACAGCGTATATTTAGGAACTATATTAAATTCATTTTTCATCCCTGCTCTATTATGTATAAAGCTATGTTATTCATGTAAGGGAAAAAATATTGTTCAGCACGCTATGCATGGCACTGTGTTTGTCATTTTGCACCTACAAATCTGCACCTGTGTGCTAATCACATGACCTATCATATAATCTTTCAAAAGATGATCATGTGATATGTCACATTATACTTCAGGTTGGGGAATCCTTGCTTTCTAAACAGCCGAGGGCCCTTGCTACTTTAATATCCCCTGATCATACTAGTCATGACTTTCTTGTAACTGGCTCAAATCCTGTACACTTTCTCTTCTGAAGTCTTTGAATGACCTGGAGTGTTCCCATGACATAAAAATCAAGTGGTCTCAAATTATTCACCCAACACAAAATGTACATTTACTATATTTATTCTGAAAATTTTGCAGTACATTCACAAAAGATGCTATTCTTGCAAATTCCAAGAGACAAAAAGATTTTTCTTGCTTTAATATGCCATTTTATGCCATGCTATGTAAACACATTTTAAATTTGTACTCCAAAAAGGAAAGCTTTACTGTAATTGGCTGCTAAGATTATCTAAGTTAGCTTTACTTGGATTTTTAGTCATAGCAGATGTTAGGTTTGCATCATCCATTTTGAATCATTCTGCACAGGCAGATACTTATCTTTCATGGAATACTATCCAGAAGGTTTCTGATTGGCTCCAAAGTTATTGTGCAGTAGTACAACAGCCCAAAAAATACTGCCAATGTCGATAAGAACTGTCTTCAGCATAAAGAAGAACAAGGGACTCCTACAATTGATGTAATTGCCCCCACCATGCCCTGATTGCAACATCATCAAGTCTGCCTCAGATGACATAAAGACAGAAGGGCTTATGCAATTTTACACCCACAGAAGATATATGGATATTTCTACTAGTCATTTAGAATGACTAATCCATTGAAAAACTAAGTGTAAGTGTACCTAGATGAATTGAAAAATATTGGAATCTGAGAGTCCTCAGTGGTTAATACCTTTTAACGGCTAACTGAAAAGATGTAAACATAGCAAGCTTTTGGGACACTATGGTTCCTTCTTCAGGCTATAATGACACAAATTCTGAAGACACATGAATATATATATATATATACATAATAAAAAAAAAAAGCAGCATTAGATGCTGTAGTAAATATGACAGGTGACGTAAAGCAGAGTCAGGCTAGGGAGGGGTAGAGGAGCTTGGAAGATAAAGTCAAAATTATAAGATAAGAGGAACAGATTTTATTATTGTTCTATGATTAGTGCCCTGTGAAGACCTGAACATTCTTCACTGAGTTGTAGAAAGCTATAAATCGAAGCGAGAGCGTTCACATAAGAAGTGTCAAAAGTTTATTGTCCTCTAAATGGAGTCTGTTGGAGATGTGTTATCCCCAAATGTCCTTTCATTTTATATAAAAACGCATGAATTCATGTGAGGCATTTAGTCCTGTTTTAAATGTGTCAAAGGTCATTATCGATTTGTATTCCCAAATTCTTTTCTCTCTCTGTGATTTGAGGTTGCTTTTTAAAATGAGCAGAGTGATATCGGTGTCATTGTGGTCAGGGCTGCTACTGGTAGATCCATACACTTTTCTTTTATTGAGTGGCGATGAGAATTCATTCTTGTTCTGAATTTTTGTCCGGTCTCCCCTACGTACATGCCACCTGTTGAGCCTTTGGTACATATAATTAAATACTCCACATTGCTTGTGGTGCAGCTGAAGTTACCTGGGATCTTGTAGTCCCGATCTGTCCCAGGAATCTTTATCTTGTCCGTTGTCATTATAGATGGACAGGTTTTGCACCTGTTCTGGTTGCAGGGAAAGGTTCCTGTTGCTGTTGGAGAGGATAGGGCGCTTCTGACAATAATGTTTTTTAGATTCGGAGATTGTTTAAAACACAAGAGTGGGGGATCCAGAAATATTGATTTTAGTCGGGCATCTTTTTGTAGGAGTGAATGCAGTTTGCGAGCAGCTCCTCTTAGCACCTCCAGACTTGGATTGTAGGTGACTATGAGGCAAACAGTACGCCTCCGATCTGAAGACTGGGGCATACAGCTGCGACTCCTCCATCCCGCCCCCACCTACAGCCCGCCCCCCACTTGTGTCCCGTGCCCGTCACTGTGAGCGGTGCCGTAGATGCGTGTAGACCAGGACCACTCTATTTTTCAAGCCCCCTGCCACTGTACCGGCCAATCACAGGCCAGGAACTGACCTGTGGCCAATCACAGGCCAGTCGCTGCATGACATCAGCTTCTGGCCTGTGATTGGCTGCCCGGGCGGCTCCTGGCCTGTGATTGTTTGGGACAGCGGCACCGTACACCTACAGCACCAAGGAAATGAGAGCGGTGCCATCTTTCTTGCAGCGGTGAGCACCAGGACAGCAGCTTAGAGCGTAGCTCGAATGCAGCAGGGACCGGTGAGAAGAGTCCCTGTCTGTGTGTATGCGCCCCTGTGTGTGTCCCTGTGTGTTTGTGTGCCCCTGTCTGTTTGTGTGTGCCCCTGTGTGTGTGTGACTCTGTGTGTGTGTGCCCCTGTGTGTGTGTGTGCCCTGCGTGTGTTTGTGCCCCTGTGTGTGTGTGCCCCTGTGTTTATGTGCCCCTGTGTGTGTCCCTGATACCATATTTGGGGATGATGCGGTTTCTTTATTGGGGGCTGCAAGGGGATGATAAAGTAAGACACCCCTGAAAATAAGACATGGCGCATCTTTCGGACCAAAAATTAATATAAGATGCTGTCTTATTTTTGGGGAAACACGGTATATGGCAGTACATTACAGTACATGTATAGCAGTGCTATGGTATATGGTGGTACATTACATCACATGTATAGCAGCACTATAGTATATGGCGGTATATTACAGTACATATACAGGTGCACTATGGTATATAGTGGTACTTTATAGCACATGTATAGCAGCGCTATAGTATATGGCGGTACTTTACAGTACATGTATAGCAGCACTATAGTATATGGTAGTACTTTATAGCACATGTATAACAGCACTATAGTATATGGCGGTACATTATAGTACATGCATAGCAGCGCTATGGTATATGGCGGTACATTATAGTACATGCATAGCTGCGCTATGGTATATGGCGGTACATTACAGCACATGCATAGCAGCACTATAGTATATGGCGGTACTTTATAGCACATGTATTGCAGCACTATAGTATATGGCGGTACAATATAGCAGCACTATAGTATATGGCGATACATTACAGTACATGTATAGCAGCACTATGGTATATGGGGGTACATTACAGTACATGTATAGCAGCGCTATAGTACATGGCGGTACATTACAGTACATGTATAGCAGCGATATGGTATATGGTGTTACATTACAGCACATGTATAGCAGCACTATAGTATATGGTGCTATATTACAGTACATATACAATTGCTCTATCGTATATGATGGTACTTTATAGCACATGTATAGCAGCGCTATAGTATATGGCGGTACTTTATAGCACATGGATAGCAGCATTAAAGTATACTAGATGGCAGCCCGATTCTAAAGAATCGGGTAGTCTAGAATCCATACATAGTTTATTTACTAATAGATACGGGAGTGCGGTGAAATGAATTGTGTGTATACAGGTGGCTCTCAGGGTAGCACAGTATACGGTGGCTCAGTGGTTGGAACTGCGCGGTGGCTCAGTGGTTGGCACTGCGCGGTGGCTCAGTGGTTGGCACTGCGCGATGGCTCAGTGGTTGGCACTGCGCGGTGGCTCAGTGGTTGGCACTGCATGCGGTGGCTCAGTGGTTGGCACTGCGTGCGGTGGCTCAGTGGTTAGCAGTGAATGCGGTGGCTCAGTGGTTAGCAGTGAGTGCGGTGGCTCAGTGGTTAGCACTGAGTGCGGTGGCTCAGTGGTTAGCAGTGAGCGCGGTGGCTCAGTGGTTAGCAGTGAGTGCGGTGGCTCAGTAGTTAGCAGTGAGTGCGGTGGCTCAGTGGTTAGCAGTGAGTGCGGTGGCTTAGTGGTTAGCAGTGAGTGCGGTGGCTCAGTGGTTAGCAGTGAGTGCGGTGCCTCAGTGGTTAGCAGTGAGTGCGGTGAGATTGGTCAGCGCAGCGCCGTGGGCAGAGTGGTCAGCGCAGCGCCGTGGGCAGAGTGGTCAGCGCAGTGCCGTGGGCAGAGTGGTCAGCGCAGCGCCGCGGGCAGAGTGGTCAGCACAGCGCCGTGGGCAGAGTGGTCAGCACAAATATACACACACACACATACACACACTCCGCTATACTTACCACCGACCCTGCGTCTTCCCCGCCACCTGGATCCTGAGTCAACATGTCGCCGCCCCCGGACGACTGGATCCAATATGTCGTCCGGGTAGTTTGGCGAGACTTATTGGACGCTATATTGGATCTAGTAGTTCGGGGGTGGCGAAATGTCGACTGAGGATCCAGGCAGCGGACGCAGGGCCGGTGGTAAGTATAGCGGAGTGTGGTGTGTGTGTGTGTGTACAAAGTTGAGGGAAGTGCGGACAAAGTGACGGAAGTGCCTACATACACACATATATACACATACTGTACATTACATATGGAGGGGTGAGGAGAGCGGAGGCTGGAGGGCAAAGGACAGGGAGTGGAGATCGGAGGCTGGAGGGCAGAGGACAGGGAGAGGAGAGTAGAGGCTGGAGGGCAGAGGACAGGGAGAGGAGAGCGGAGGCTGGAGGGCAGAGGACAGGGAGAGGAGAGCAGAGGCTGGAGGGCAGAGGACAGGGAGAGGAGAGCAGAGGCTGGAGGGCAGAGGACAGGGAGAGGAGAGCGGAGGCTGGAGGGCAGAGGACAGGGAGAGGAGAGTGGAGGCTGGAGGGCAGAGGACAGGGAGAGGAGAGCGGAGGCTGGAGGGCAGAGGACAGGGAGAGGAGAGCGGAGGCTGGAGGGCAGAGGAGAGCGGAGGGTGGAGAGCAGAGGACAGGGAGAGGAGAGCGGAGGCTGGAGGGCAGAGGCTGGAGGGCAGAGGAGAGGGAGAGGAGAGCGGAGGCTGAAGGGCAGAGGACAGGGAGAGGAGAGCGGAGGCTGGAGGGCATCGGACAGGGAGAGGAGAGCGGAGGCTGGAGGGGTTAGGGCACAGGGGAGGCTGGAGGGGTTAGGGCACAGGGGAGGCTGGAGGGGTTAGGGCACAGGGGAGGCTGGAGGGGTTAGGGCACAGGGGAGGCTGGAGGGGTTAGGGCACAGGGGAGGCTGGAGGGGTTAGGGCACAGGGGAGGCTTGAGCCTGGAGGGGTTAGGGCAGAGGGGAGGCTGGAGGGGTTAGGGCACAGGGGAGGCTGGAGGCTGGAGGGATTAGAGCACAGGGGAGGCTGGAGGCTGGAGGGGTTAGGGCACAGGGGAGGCTGGAGGGGTTAGGGCACAGGGGAGGCTGGAGCCTGGAGGGTTAGGGCACAGGGGAGGCTGGGGGCTGGAGGGGTAAGGGCACAGGGGAGGCTGGAGGCTGGAGGGGTTAGGGCACAGGGGAGGCTGGAGGGGTTAGGGCACAGGGGAGGCTGGAGGGTTTAGGGCACAGGGGAGGCTGGAGGGTTTAGGGCACAGGGGAGGCTGGAGGGGTTAGGGCACAGGGGAGGCTGGAGGGGTTAGTGCACAGGGGAGGCTGGAGGCTGGAGGGGTTAGGGCACAGGGGAGGCTGGAGGGGTTAGGGCACAGTGGAGGCTGGAGGCTGGAGGGGTTAGGGCACAGGGGAGGCTGGAGGGGTTAGGACACAGGGGAGCTGGAGGGGTGAGGGCACAGGGGAGGCTGGAGGCTAGAGGGGTCAGGGCACAGGGGAGGCTGGTGGCTGGAGCGGGCAGGGCACAGGGGAAGCTGGAGCAGGCAGGGCACAGGGGGGAGGAGGGCGGCTGGAGGCGGGAGGGGCACAGGGGAGGCTGGAGCCTGGAGGGGTTAGGGCACAGGTGAGGCTGGAGGGGTTAGGGCACAGGGGAGGCTGGAGCTGGAGGGGTTAGGGCACATGGGGAGGCTGGAGGCTGGAGGGGTTAGGGCACAGGGGAGGTGGAGGCTGGAGGGGTTAGGGCACAGAGGAGGCTGGAGGGGTTAGGGCACAGGGGAGGCTGGAGGGTTTAGGGCACAGGGGAGGCTGGAGGCGTTAGTCACAGGGGAGGCTGGAGGGGTTAGTGCACAGGGGAGGCTGGAGGGGTTAGGGCACAGGGGAGGCTGGAGGCTGGAGGGGTTAGGGCACAGGGGAGGCTGGATGGGTTAGGGCACGGTGGAGACTGTAGGCTGGAGGGGTTGGGGCACAGGGAAGGCTGGAGGGGTTAGGGCACAGGGGAGACTGGAGGGGTGAGGGCACAGGGGAGGCTGGTGGCTGAAGCGGGCAGGGCACAGGGGAGGCTGGAGCGGGCAGGGCACAGGGGATCCTGGAGCGGGCAGGGCACAGGGGAGAGGCGGCTGTAGCGGGCAGGGCACAAGGGAGAGTCGGCTGTAGCGGGCAGGGCACAGGGGAGAGGCGGCTGTAGCGGGCAGGCGGCAGAGGCGGCTGTAGCGGGCAGGCGGCAGAGGCGGCTGGAGCGGGCAGACGGCAGAGGTGGCTGGAGCGGAAGAGAGGAGGTGGCTGGGACAGACGGGAACGTTCCTGGCCGGAACTTCCGAAAGCGGAACGTTCCTGGCCGGAACGCTCCTCCACCGGTCCCTGTAGCCGGGCGCCGCCAGGCTACAGTGGACTGGTGACATCACCAGCATGGGTCCGGAGGCCATCACGGAACTACCGTTCGGGTTTTCCTGAAGTGGTCTTCGGTTTTTATATTATAGATGGCGGTACATTACAGTACATGTATAGCAGGACTATAGTATATGATGGTACAGTATAGCACATTTATAGCAGCACTATAGTATATGGCGATAGATTACAGTACATGTATAGCAGCGCTTTGGTATATGGCGGTACATTACAGTTCATGTATAGTAGCGCTATGGTATATGGCAGTTCATTACAGTACATGTATAGCAGCACTATAGTACATGGTGGTACATTATAGTACATGTATAGTGTGGCACCCCTGCGGGGGATTGCCACAGGTTACACTGGTACAAGGAAGGATTGACACCTTGGTTTGTTCAGCACACAACACCTTCCACTCCAGACCTGAAGGGGGAGCTCTACTGGCTGCATTAAGTCAGTTCCCCTGGGAGATCCAGGCTGAGAGGAGGAGACAGTTGGTCCTAGGAGACGGTTGCTAGGAAGGAGTTCGTGTGAGGAGAGGAAGGAGAAGGAGGCTGAGCTGCTGGTCTCTGAAAAAGAGAAATACCAGGACCAAAAGGGACAATTGTCGGCTGTTCACACCCCAGGGAAGGGGCCGGAGGCAAGGAGAAGAGGTAGGGAATAAGAAGAGGGACCCAAAATATATTCCCCTTAGGAACAAACGGACACTGGAGTCCGATGCTGTGGGCTTACAGAGCCACAGTAAAAACCCAGCAGTTTCAGGTGAAGTTTAGCCCTGAAGGAAGATAGAGGAAATATTAAAAACTAACCAAACAGAGGACCAGGGGCCACAGGATAAACCGGGTTCCCGCAGAAGGGCCTGATTGTTAGTTTTAGACATCAGAGGATTGGAGAGTCCAAACTCAGGAGAGACTCATCCCTCAAGGCAGAGAATAAGAAATAAAGGAGGCCTCATATCCTTCCAAGGAGTTGATCCTAAATTGTACCAGGGACCCGGTTAATACTCAAGACTGTACCTGTTATGTTACCTCAGTAAAAAAAAGGTACCGGAACAACTAACCCTGTGTGTATGTGTGACTGTTTATCAGCTATAACCCACCATCTTCCTCCTTCGCTGCTCTCCCTCACCATCTTCCTTTATTGCTGCCCTGAGGTAAAGCTCCACCTGTGGGGAGCTGTACCACACTTTGCTGCCCCCTCCATCACCTCAGCGGCCGGCTGGCAGCGCTGGTACCAAATTACCGGACACTACAGGTGGCGTCACGTCCCCCCCCCTGTAAATAATTCCCTCACAACCCCCTTCAAATGATCCCCAGGGCACGGCACCGGGATACCGTCCACCTGTGACTCCCTACTCAGCAGACCCGGTGACCGAGTACCCCCCCACAGCTCTGGCCTCATCATTTTCTGGCGTCACGAACAGGATCCAAACCAGCCTGGTATTTACTAGGTGAAGTGCGCCTTAAGACTTTATTTAATTGACTGTTTGTGTGGCCGCCATTACATCGCCTCAGAAATTACAACTGCGTCACAGCAGGAGAAAGAGCGGGAAGATAAGCCCCGCCCCCTTCCACTCTGCCGGAGAGACTGAGGAAAGCGCAGCTCCCTGTTAGAGAGAGACCTGAGGTGCCCGCTCTATCTACAGAGCCGCCGACAGCTGGAGAAACCAGTTTTCATCTTACAGGTTGGCATCCATTAACTAGGGGGGCCTCACCATGAGTGACACGGATGATGTGCGGGTCCCTGACAGGGGAAATGGCGAGAACGCAGTACCTGAAGCAGCAGCCCAAATAATGCCTATAACTATGCCGTATGTACCGGGTGCCAAGTGGTTACCAACATATGAAGGTAAACCTGGTACGTTAGCAACATTTAAGCATAAGATGTGTGCAATGCTGGACATGTATGCTATGACACAGAAGCAACAGGCTACCGTTGTGCTGGGACAATTAATAGGCGCAGCGGAGCTGGAGGCTGAGTCCTGGAGAGATGCTGACAGGGACTCTGCTGCCAAAGTGTTTGATAAGCTAAAATCGGTGTTTGAGAAGCGCACACAGTCTGAATTGAGGATGCTGTTTTATCAGTGTAAGCAGAGATCGCAGGATACCATCAGAGACTATGCCCTCCGTTTACAAAGAGCACTCCGGTCCTTGAAACAGATAGACCCGGCCAGTGTACTGGAAGAGGATAAAATGCTTGCTGAACAGTTTACAGAAGGATTAAGATCAGACTATCACCGCCAACAAGTGCATATGTGGGTATTGGATCACCCAACAGTGAGTTTTAGTGACTTAAAAGATCGTGCTATAACTGTGCTAAGAGATCCAGCACCTGCAGAACCTGCCAACCAATCATGGCAGACTAATGCTTCTTCCATAGACTTTAAACCCATTCCTGCAGAACCTGCAAAAGCAGAGAGTCAAGCTGTAGCAAATGATAACATGCAAAACCAGGTGCTGCAGTTAACTAAAAACATGGACTACGTACTAAAGCTCTTGCAAAATATGCCTGGGGTACCACCACCAAGTAAAATTCAACTAGCTGATAGCCCTGAGGATGTCCCATGGATGCAAAGGAAAGCCCAGTCGCCCGCGGAGGGGACCAACGTACCATTCCAACGCAGAACCAGGTCGCCCGGGCAGGGGACCAACGTACCATTCCAACGCAGAACCAGGTCGCCCGCGCAGGGGACCAACGCACCATTCCAACGCAGACCCTGGGATTACACAGATTCTTCAGGACAACCCATCTGCCTGCGATGCAACAAACCAGGACACTTTGCAAGAAGATGCCCTTTAAACACGAGATTCCTGGGTCCGAGGGCCAAACCCCAGGAGTAGAGCAACTGGGCCCAAAAGACTGGTGTAAGCGGTACGTGGGAGGCCGTCCGTACCTCAACATTACACTAGAAGGAATTCCCATGTCGGCCCTATTGGACACCGGGTCGCAGGTTACTACGATCCCGCATATCCTTTATAAGCAGTATTGGTCTGATGATGATCTTGAACCCCAAACCCCAATTTTTATATTATTGCAGCTAATGGCCAACCACAGAAACAGGTGGGGTATAGAGCAGCTACAATAAAGTTGGGAAGGGAGGAGTTGAAAGGTCAAGGGTTATTTGTAGTTGAAGATAATCCTAATGAAAAATGCCCTTACATGGTTATTGGTACAAATGTTATTGAAAACTGCTTTGGAGAAGTGTTGTTTTTACTCCGACAGATTACTCAAACTGCTGGTTATGGGCGGACAAGAGTCATCCAACAAGAGATCCGAGCCCTCATCCACAAGCAACAGGTAAATCTGTCTGGGGGAGAAATTGGCAGTGTGCGGGTAATAGACTCGGTTCCCATTGTAATACCACCAAATAGTGAGATGATGATATGGTGTCGAGCAGCGATAGGTTGTAGAGGACAGGAATACCAGGCAGTTGTAGAGCCGGTATTTTCAGAGCACAGACCTACACTACTGACAGCCAGAGGGGTGGTGGATGTACGCAAGGGACGAGTACCAATCCGTGTGTTAAATTGTGGGGCAGAAGAAGCAAAGTTACCCCGGTATGCTACTGTAGCAAAGCTGTATACTGTTTGTAACAACAACATACAGGCAGTAGAACCTGTTTCCTCGCCTAGTCCGGTGGAGGATAGTAACTCTAAAGGACAGCAGGAGGAGTGGTGTCAGCAGTTGCATGTAGGAACTGATGCCACCCCTTCTCACCTGAAGCATGGAGTGTACCGGGTAGTGCAAGAGTTTGAGCAGATATTCAGCAAACATCCATTAGATTTTGGGAGGATTAAAGGGGTACAGCATCACATACCCACAGGAAATCATCCACCAATCAAGTTGAGACACAGACCCATTCCACCAGGTCACTATCAACATGCCAAAGAAATGCTGAGGGACATGAAGGAGGCCGGGGTTATAAGAGATAGTAGTAGTCCCTGGGCAGCCCCTTTAGTCCTAGTCAGGAAGAAGGATGGCACAATGAGGATGTGTGTGGATTACCGGGAAGTCAATAAAATCACTCACAAAGATGCTTACCCGTTACCCCGAATAGAGGAGTCTCTTGCTGCATTAAAGACTGCTAATTATTTCTCCACATTAGATCTCACTAGTGGGTATTGGCAGGTCTCCGTTGCAGAAGAAGACCGAGAGAAGACTGCATTCACAACGCCAATGGGATTATGTGAATTCAATAGTATGCCATTCGGGTTATGCAATGCACCAGGAACGTTTCAGAGAATCATGGAAAGTTGCCTGGGACATCGAAACTTCGAAACGGTGCTCTTATACCTGGACGATGTCATCGTGTTCTCTAGAACCTACGAAGAACACCTGAAACACCTGGCGGAGGTATTTGAGGCTTTAGCAAAGTACGGAATGAAACTCAAACCATCTAAATGTCACCTGCTGAAACCTAAAGTCCAATACCTGGGACACGTGGTCAGCGCAGATGGAGTAGCACCAGATCCGGAAAAGGTAACAGCAATCCAGGATTGGCAAAGACCAACGACCATCACCGAGGTACGTCAGTTCTTAGGTCTGGTTGGATACTATAGAAGATTCATTAAGGGCTACACAAAGATGGCTGCGCCCATACAAGATCTTCTGATAGGCCAATCTAAGAAGAGAAGATTTCCAGAGTCACCATTAGAATGGGGAGAGGAACAAGAAAATTCCTTCCAACAGATGAAGCAGGCTCTAACCGGTGAGGAAATTCTGGCTTACCCTGATTATAACCTACCATTTGTCCTTTACACTGACGCAAGCAATGTAGGCCTGGGAGCAGTCCTTTCTCAGGTGCAAGATGGTAAAGAACGAGTAATTGCCTACGCTAGCAGAAAACTTCGATCCACTGAGAGGAACCCAGAAAATTACAGTTCCTTTAAGTTGGAGTTCCTGGCCTTGGTCTGGGCGGTAACAGAAAGGTTCAAGCATTACCTCGCAGCTTCAAAGTTCACTGTCTTCACAGATAATAACCCGTTAACACATCTGGATACCGCAAGACTTGGAGCATTGGAGCAACGTTGGATGGCTCGACTGTCGAACTATGACTTTACTATCAAATATCGAGCAGGCCGCAATAACGCCAATGCAGATGCCCTTTCTAGAAATCCTCAAGTACATCCACAAGGAAGTGAAGAAGAAGATGACTTAGAGGAAATAGAACTCCCAGCTTTCCATAAAAGTAGAAAATGGCAAATCGCTGAAGATCGAGTCTACCAAAATCGTCAGACTGTTGAACTAAACCCGTTGCCTCACTATGGATGGAAAGAGACTCAAGACAGTGATCCAGCAGTAAGTCTTGTAAAGAAGTTAATAACTCAACCAGGTTCCAAACTTGAAAAGAATGTTCCACTAGAAGCTCAACATTTGTGGAAAGAAAGAAGTCGATTATTCATCTATCAAGGTCAATTGTGCAGGCGGTACATCAACCCAAGAACACATGAAATGGTATGGCAAGTTGTGGTTCCAAAAAGAGATGTTCAAATGGTATTGCAAGCGTATCACAATGAATCGGGACACTTTGGATGGAGAAAATTAGAAATACTGTTACGTGAAAGATTCTATTGGATCAGCATGAGAGCCTCCATAGAGAGATGGTGTAAAAATTGTGGACCATGTTCATTAAGAAGAAAAGACCGTAACAGCCAGAAAGCACCCCTCAAACCTATCATCACCAAAGAACCATTAGAACTGGTAGCCATAGATCATGTCAAACTTACACCCAGTAAATCAGGCTACACCTATGCTCTTACCATGGTAGACCATTATTCTAGATTTCTTGTGGTAGCTCCAGTAAAAGACTTAACAGCTGAGACAGCAGCAAGAACATTTCAAGCTTATTTCTGCAGACCTCATGGTTATCCAGACCAGGTATTGACAGACCAAGGACCTGCCTTTGAAGCTGAAATATTTCAAGAGTTCTGTCGCCTTTACGGATGCAAGAAAATACGCACTACGTCTTACCATCCTCAAACAAATGGAATGTGCGAAAAGATGAATCACGTGGTAATTGAAATGTTAAAAACTCTGCCCTTAGAAGAGCGCAACCAGTGGCCAGAAAAGTTACCAGATCTAGTTGACATTTACAACAACATCCCAGTAAGTTCAACAAATTGCACCCCTGCATACCTCATGAGAGCAAGACCAGGAAAGTTGCCAGCAGACTTTGAGTTAGGCATAGTAGTTCCTGAAGCAGATACTACAGATACAGATTGGGATATTAGAAGGAAAGAACAATACCAGAAAATCCAAGAATGCGTTGAAAGAAGTCTGGAAAGATCAAGAGGAAGACAAGAAACCAACTTCAACAAGAGTGCACAAGGAACACCCTTAACACCAGGTGAATTGGTTTTGAGAAGAAAAAGGAGAATGCACAAACTAGATGATCAGTGGGAAAGAGAACCATACACTGTATTACCATCCAATTTTGATAACCAGAAAACCTGTTTAATCAGTAAGGATCATGGTGAAACTACAGCAACAGTGTCCAGAGATCATTTGAAAAAGTGCCCTCAACAGCTTCAACCAGAGGAAGATGTACCTTGTCCAAAGCTAGAAGAGCAAGAGAAGCCAAAGACAGTCCAGACAATCATTGGAGAGTTACCAGCAGATTGGCCTCAAATAGAAGGTACATATCTAATCCCAACTTTAACATTTCCATCAGCAGTAGAAGTACCGAGAATACAAGAACCACCCGTTGTACCGGAACCAGAGATCCCTGCAATCGGTGAATCTGCCAGTCCACTAGAGAGACTACGCCAATACTACGGTATTACAACAACACGTAGATCTGATAGACTGAGAGAGAGAGCATACACTGCATTAGGTACAGACATTAGTAACACACCAGTGCTACGCAGGTCAACCCGTAGTAACTTTGGTCAGCCACCACTTAGATACAGAGAGTAGGTGATAAAATGTGGGAAAAATGTGAAAATGTTTAAAATGTAAATATGTTCAGAATGAAAATATGTTATTAGTGGTAGTGTACAGAAGGGTGGAGGAACTGGACTGGCCCCCATGCACATGAAGTTAGGAAAAGAAAGTGCCTGGGGGTGGTATAAGTGAAGCCAGGCCTCCTAAGCAGATACACCCGTATTGTATATAGTTATGCTTTTTCTTTTAATTCTAAGAAACTAAATTTGTTGGACTCTTGAACTTTCCCTTTTTCTTATTTTTAAAATGGACCATAGCCACAGGACTGGTAGTGGCAAATCCCTGTTTCAACATCCCCTAAACAGCCTGCAGCGGATGGACTAGCGCTGTATGGACTGGTAACCTGTTTTCTTATTTTTCCTTGGTTTTTGTAAATTTTTCATTTTTAAGACTCTGTTCAATAATCAAATGTAAATAGTTATAACCTGTTGTGTTTATGAAAAATGTTTCAGTCCCGGAGGACTGTGTTTAACTAGGGGGGAATGTGGCACCCCTGCGGGGGATTGCCACAGGTTACACTGGTACAAGGAAGGATTGACACCTTGGTTTGTTCAGCACACAACACCTTCCACTCCAGACCTGAAGGGGGAGCTCTACTGGCTGCATTAAGTCAGTTCCCCTGGGAGATCCAGGCTGAGAGGAGGAGACAGTTGGTCCTAGGAGACGGTTGCTAGGAAGGAGTTCGTGTGAGGAGAGGAAGGAGAAGGAGGCTGAGCTGCTGGTCTCTGAAAAAGAGAAATACCAGGACCAAAAGGGACAATTGTCGGCTGTTCACACCCCAGGGAAGGGGCCGGAGGCAAGGAGAAGAGGTAGGGAATAAGAAGAGGGACCCAAAATATATTCCCCTTAGGAACAAACGGACACTGGAGTCCGATGCTGTGGGCTTACAGAGCCACAGTAAAAACCCAGCAGTTTCAGGTGAAGTTTAGCCCTGAAGGAAGATAGAGGAAATATTAAAAACTAACCAAACAGAGGACCAGGGGCCACAGGATAAACCGGGTTCCCGCAGAAGGGCCTGATTGTTAGTTTTAGACATCAGAGGATTGGAGAGTCCAAACTCAGGAGAGACTCATCCCTCAAGGCAGAGAATAAGAAATAAAGGAGGCCTCATATCCTTCCAAGGAGTTGATCCTAAATTGTACCAGGGACCCGGTTAATACTCAAGACTGTACCTGTTATGTTACCTCAGTAAAAAAAAGGTACCGGAACAACTAACCCTGTGTGTATGTGTGACTGTTTATCAGCTATAACCCACCATCTTCCTCCTTCGCTGCTCTCCCTCACCATCTTCCTTTATTGCTGCCCTGAGGTAAAGCTCCACCTGTGGGGAGCTGTACCACACTTTGCTGCCCCCTCCATCACCTCAGCGGCCGGCTGGCAGCGCTGGTACCAAATTACCGGACACTACAGGTGGCGTCACGTCCCCCCCCCTGTAAATAATTCCCTCACAACCCCCTTCAAATGATCCCCAGGGCACGGCACCGGGATACCGTCCACCTGTGACTCCCTACTCAGCAGACCCGGTGACCGAGTACCCCCCCACAGCTCTGGCCTCATCATATAGCAACGCTATGGTATATGGCGGTAAATTACAGCACATGTATAGCAGCACTGTAGTATATGACGGTACATTACAGCACATGTATAGCAGCGCTATGGTATATGGCGGTATATGGTGGTACATTACAGTACATTTATAGCAGCACTATGGTGTATGGCAGTACATTACAGTACATGTATAGCAGTATTATGGTATATGGCGATGCTCCCCACAGCCCCCCTGCTCCTCCTGGTCCCCGCTCCTCCACAGTAAAAGTAATAACATCCTCAGTGAGGATACTCACCTGTCCGCCGGCTCGCTCCAACTCCGTCTTCTAGGTCCTACAGGCCTTTAGGACCTGTCATTGCCTGGGAAACATGACCGCTAACTGTGGGGGCAGAATGGAGTCGGGGGTGCACGATGGAGCCGGGGGGGGGGTAGGATGGATGCAGGGGGTAGCAGGATGGATGTGGGGGAGCAGGATGGATGTGGGGGAGCAGGATGGTGCCGGGGGAGCAGGATGGAGGCGGGGGGGCAGGATGGAGGCGGGGGGCAGGATGCAGTGATCGGGGCAGGATACAGCTAGCATGGCAGGATAGTGGCTAGGGGGGGCAGGATGGAGGTGGGGGGGCAGGATGGAGCAAGCGGGGCAGGATGGAGTGAGCGGGGCAGGATGGAGTGAGCAGGGCAGACTGGAGCGAATGGGGTAGGATGGAGCAGGCGGGGCAGGATGGAGCAAGCGGGGCAGTATGGAGCAAGCGAGGCAGGATGGAGCAAGCGGGGCTGGATGGAGCGAGTGGGGCAGGATGGAGCGAGCGGGGCAGGATGGCAGGATGGAGGTGCAGGGGCAGGATGGAGAAAGCAGGGCAGGATGGAGCGAGCAGGGCAGAATGGAGCTAGTGGGGCAGGATGGAGTGGGCGGGGCAGGATGAAGCAAGCGGGGCAGGATGGAGCAAGCGAGGCAGGATGGAACAATCGGGGCAGGATGGAGGTGAGGGGGCAGGATGGAGGTGGGGGCAGGAAGGAGCAAGAGGGGCAGGATGGAGCAAGTGGGGCAGGATGGAGCAGAGGGGGCAGGATAGAGCAGTGGGGGCAGGATGGAGCAAGCGGGCAAGATGGAGCTGGGGGACAGGATGGAGCTGGGGGGGCAGGTTGGAGCAGAGGGGGCAGGATGGAGCAGTGGGGGCAGGATGGAGCAAGCAGGCAGGATGGAGCGAGCGGGGTAGGATGGAGCAAGGGGGGACAGTATGGAGCTGGGAGGGCAGGATGGATGCGAGGGCAGGATGTAGCCGGGGGAGGGGGGGCAGGATCGAGCCGGGGGGGGCAGGATGGATGCAAGGGGGGGGGCAGGATAGAACCGGGGGAGGCAGGATGGATGCAGGGGAGCAGGATGGAGCTGGGGGCAGGATCCCCCTCGTGCCCCACTGTTCAAGCCTGGCGTCTTCTGCAGCTACATCAGTCATGTGACAGGGCGGGCTGTGTGATGTCACATTAGCCCGCCCTGTCACATGACCGCTGTTTAGAGAGAGAAGACGGGGGAGAACAGCAGGAGGCGGGGTATGGGTGTCGAGTACCGCGGCGACCAGGAGAGAACAGCGGGAATGCGAGGGGGAGGCGAGGTGGAGGCAAGGGGAAGGAAAGGTGGGAACGGCGGGTACCGGTGCTGGGGGGCGCCGTGGCCGTACATATAGCCTGGCGACATCGATGCTATGCGTCGCTGTCGCCAGGTTACAGCTATTATACAATTGTCTAATTTGAATGTGCGTGGCTTTTTGCATACGTGGCGCTCATTGGTTGCCGCGGCTGGTGGCAGCCAATGAGCGCTGGCGTGTGATTTCTGTGGCAGACAGAGAACATTAGACGATTATATAGTAGATTAAGGAACAATGAGGGGATGGGGGGAGAGAAAGAAAGAAGATATAAGGTTATACCACAGTTTAAGGGTGAGACCCCTCAAGGAGATATTCCAAAAAAAAGGGGGGATGGGAGGAAAAAGGGGGTCTTTATCTGTGGAGAAAACTATAAATTAGAGAACCTGAAAAAGGAGGATTAGTTTGTTAGTTTAGAAATAAAAATCTTCAAAGGTTAAAAATGAAAACCAAAATTATGTGCCAGGCAAGATGACATCAGCAAGTAGAGATCATACAATAAAGTTCTTTTGGAAGAGAGAAAGATTTGTGCAGGGATCCAAAATATATTTCCATGCCTGGGTGTTGGATGAAAAAATAATAATAACACCGAAGGTACGAAGAAGGCCCAAAATATGCATCATCTTTTAATGGCACCTTAATCCAGGGTTGCCAAATCTATAATATAATTGTCTTGTGGCCACTTCCGTCAGAGGTCGAAATCACGCGCCAGTGGTCATTGGTCGCCGCCAGCTACGGCAACCAATGAGCGCAGTGTATGCAAAACAGCCACGTGCCGCAGCCGCGATCCAATCAGTGACGCGTGACTTCGGCCTCGCTGGAGCGTGTGCGCCCACCTCCATCCCCTCTTGCCCGCCGCTGCAACCCCCCCTCGCTCCATCCCCCCCTTTGCTCCATTCCCACCACCTCGCTCCATTACCCTGCTCGCTGCATTCCCCCCGCCGGTCTCACCCGCACCCGGTGTTTACATAGCCTTCGGAAGCTACAGCAGGTAATGAGCGGTCATGTGACAGGCTCTGTGCACGTCACTTCAGCCCGCCAATCACATGACCGCTCATTACCTGCTGTAGCTTCCGGTGGCGATGTAAACACCGGGTGTGAGTGAGTCCAGAGCGGATAGGAGGGGGGATGGATGTGTGCTGACCACTGTCCCTCCATCCTGCGCTGACCACTTGCCCTCCATCCTGCACTGACCACTGAGCCTCCATCCTCTGCTGACCACTGAGCCTCCATCCTGCGCTGACCACTGAGCCTCTATCCTGCGCTGACCACTCTACCTCCATCCTCTGCTGACCACTGAGCCTCCATCCTCTGCTGCCAACTGAGCCTTCATTCTCTGCTGACCACTCTGCCTCCATCCTGCGCTGACCACTCTGCCTCCATCCTCTGCTGACCACTGAGCCCTCCATCCTCGGCTGACCACTGAGCCTCCATCCTCTGCTGACGAATGAGCCTCCATCCTGCGCTGACCAGTCTGCCTCCATCCTCTGCTGACCACTCTGCCTCCATCCTCTGCTGACCACTGAGCCTCCATCCTGTGCTGACTACCGAGTCTCCATTCTGCGCTGACCACTCTGTCTCCATCATGCGCTGAACACTCTGACTCCATCCTGCGCTGACCACTCTGACTCCATCCTGCGCTGACCACTCTGACTCCATCCTGCGCTGACCACTCTGACTCCCATTCTGCGCTGATCACTCTGACTCCATCCTGCGCTGACCACTGTGCCTCCATCCTGCGCTGACCACTCTGCCTCCATCCTGCACTAACCACTCTGCCTCCATCCTGCACTGACCACTCTGCCTCCATCCTGCGCTGACCACTATGCCTCCATCCTGCACTGACCACTGAGCTACCACGCAGTGCTAACCACTGAGCTACAGTACTGTGCTAACCACTGAGCCACCATACTGTGCTAAACACTGAGCCACCGTACTGTGCTAACCACTGAGCCACTGTACTGTGCAAACCACTGAGCCACCGTACAGTGCTAACTACTGAGCCACCGTTCTGTGCTAACCACTGAGCCACCGTACTGTGCAAACTACTGAGCCACCGTACTGTGCTAACCACTGAACCACCGTACAGTGCTAACCACTGAGCAACTGTACAGTGCTAACCACTGAGCCACCATGTACACTGCTAACCACTGAGCCACCATGCTGTGCTAACCAATGAGCCACCATATACAGTGTCAACCACTGAGCCACCATAAAGTGCTAACCACTGTGTCACTGTATACAGTGCTAACTACTGAGCCAGCATATACTGTGCTAATCACTGAGCCATCGTATACAGTGCTAACCACTCATCCCCGCTATACTGTGCTACCACTGAGCCTCCATACAGAGTTAACCACTCTGCCTTCATATAGTGCTAACCACTGAGCCACCATACTTTGCTAAACACTGAGCCACTATACAGTGCTAACCACTGAGCCACCATACTGTGCTAACCACTGAGCCACCATGCAGTGCTAACTATTGAGCCACCATATAGTGCTCACCACTGAGCCACCATACAGTGCTAACCACTGAGCCACCGTACAGTGCTAACCACTGAGCCACCATACTGTGCTAACCACAGAGCCACCGTACAGTGCTAGCCACTGCCACTAAGCCACCATACTGTGCTAACCACTGAGCCACCATATACAGTGCTAACCACTGAGCCACCATATACAGTGCTCACCACTGAGCCACCATACTCTGATAACCACTGAGCCACCTTACTGTGCTAACTACTGAGCCACCATATACAGTGCCAACCACTGATCCACCATAGTGTGCTAACCACAGAGCCACTGTACAGTGCTAGCCACTGAGCCACCATACTGTGCTAAACAATGAGCCACCATATACGGTGCCAACCACTAAGCCACCATAGAGTGCTAATCACTGAGTTACCGTATACAGTGCTTACCACTGAGTCACTGTATACAGTGCTAACCACTAAGCCACATTACTGTTCTAATTATTGAGCCACAATATACAGTGTCAACCACTGAGCCACCATAAACTGCTAACCACTGAGGCTCTGAATACAGTGCTAACTACTGAGCCAGCGTATACTGTGCTAACCACTGAGCCTCTGTATACTCTGCTAACCACTGAGCCGCCGTAAACTCTGCTAACCACTGAGCCGCCGTATATTCCCCAGCCCCAGCCCCCTCCTACCCGCACCTGCCCGCTGTTCCCCGGCCCCCTCCTGCCCACACCTGGCCGATCTTACCCGGCCCCCTCCTGACCGCTGTTCTCTGGCCCCAAATGGCTTGGAGATAATTAGCAATAAACATGCAGCACCACAATAGTGCCTAGTCAGCAGGCTCGCTGTCTGGGTGTTATGTTTGACTCTGATCTTTCCTTCACCCCATATATACAATCTCTCACCCGCTTTTGCCGCTTGCACCTGAAGAACATCTCCAGAATTCGCCCCTTTCTCACCTTTGAAACCACAAAAACCCTCACTGTAGCTCTGATTCACTCCCGCCTTGACTATTGTAATTCTCTCTTAGTTGGCCTCCTCTGCACTAGACTGTCCCCTCTCCAGTCCATCCTTAATGCAGCAGCCAGGATTACCTATCTAGCTAATCGTTACTCAGATGCTTCTGCTCTATGCCAGTCATTACACTGGCTGCCTATACACTATAGGATCCATTTCAAACTGCTTGTTCTCACCCACAAAGCTCTTCACAGTGCAGCACCCCCATACATCTCCTCCCTCATCTCTATCTATCACCCCACCCGTTCTCTTCGCTTTGGAAGTGACTTTAGACTCACTTCTGCATTAATCCGAACCTCCCACTCCCGGCTCCAAGACTTCTCCCGATCCGCACCAATTCTTTGGAATGCTCTACCCCAAGAAATTAGGTGTATCCACAATTTAGATAGTTTTAGGCGATCCCTAAAAACACATCTTTTTAGGGCGGCCTATCATGATCCCTAGTCAGTCATCTAGACATAGCCTATCCGCGCCATCTCAAGTGGATCACAAATAATGGGTTGTGACCACTTATTCTGCTCCTATCTGTTCCTCATCTTCTCAAGTTGACTATACCATCATTGTAAATAAGCGACTGTACCTTGTCACCCTCACCTCTTTGTTAGATTGTAAGCTCTTATGAGCAGGGCTGCCATTTTTTGCTCTAATTATTGTATTATATTATGCTTTGTATTGTATTGTTTTTGGCATTGTATTGTATTTTCTAATTTTGTTTAAATGTGAACTTTGTATTGTGAAGCGCTGAGGAATATGTTGGTTCTAAATAAATAAAAATTATTATTATTATTATTATTAGATAAGAATCATCAAAGGATAGAAGTCACAAATAATCCAGATGAGCCCAGATGCTTGTCTTAAGGTAAATGTCCTCCCGAACGTTACTGTTAGAACTCTACTTCTGTACTCCCGAGCACAAGTAGGCGTCTGAGTATGTTACTGGTGGAAACATCAGAGCAAATTTCTTTCAGAACAGCGGTGATGGAGTTCCTCTATATACAGTTTAGGATGTTCTGAGTACACTGACATCCTAGAGATGGATATAAAAGAATTGTTTTCAATAAAATTGTTGCTGATGGTTTAAAAAGTGAAAATTTTGGACATTAGAGATGAAGTTGTCCAAACCAAGAAAGGGGGCGGGGGGTTGAAAAAACAGTTCAAAATCCCCCAAACACAGTCCCAACATTACTTCTTATAGAATCAATTGAAGAGCAAATCTTCATTAATGCCTCCCGGCGCCATGCTCTGGAGTTCAAAGATCCAGCTGGCCTCCTTACGTAAGAGCTCATCGGTCACTCTTGCTTTCCTAATGGATGGATGGACTTTGTCCACCACCATAATTTTAAGGCCACACAGAGAACAATGGTGGAAAGTTAGGAAATGTTTGGCCACAGAACTTATTTGCTTACATTGTTTTTGGTGAGCTTTGGCGCATAGGATATTAGAGATATATTTCTGGATCCTTTTTCGCAATTCTTGAGTTGTTTCAATGACAGAAATTTTTGGACAACTGCAAAGTAAAATATACACCACGTTACGTGTGCAGCAATTGGTGAAATGCTTAGTTGTAATGCGGCCAGGAAAAAACGCTATGTCCATCTGTTTTGAGGCAAATTGTAGTCACTGTAGGGATAAGTCCCAATCAACCTTGTCCCCCTCTACCAAGAGGAGTGGTTGGCCTAGTAAAATGACTTGCTGAGAGAAAGTTTTTTATGTTTCTTGCTCTCCTGGCCACCAGTCTGGGTTTTGGCCCTACAAACTGCTCAATTTTAAGGTCACTTGATAGAATAGACCAATTACGGTTCAGAGTGCGATAAACGTCATCCCAGTGGTTGTTAAATGTCGTGATGACATTTAGAGTTTCTGGGGCCAGTCTTTGTTTAGTTGTTAAAAGATTCTTTCTTTCCGTGGATACCGTAGATTGAAATGCCTGCGATATGACTTTTTGTGGGTAACCCCATTTTTTAAACCTCAGGGTTAGATCTTTTGCCTCGCCAAGAAAAGTGGGGTTATCTGAACAATTCCTTTTTAGATGGAAGAATTGCTCTTTGGGAATTGCATTTTGTACATGCAGAGGATGGAAACTTTGGTAGTGAAGGAGACTGTTGGTAGCAGTGTCCTTCCTGTGAAGAGCAGTGCTGATCTTACCTTCTGATAGAAGTATCTTTAGGTCTAAGAAGACCACCTCCATCCGAGAGTGTTGTGAGGTCAGGGTAATATTCATTGTCTTGGAATTCAATGATTCGATGAATCTAAGACATCCCTCAATCACACGAGTCCAGAAAAATAAAATGTCATCGATATACCTATACCAATGTGTCATGAAGTTGTTAAAGTTTGGCTGGGTGTGAACGCAGGTCTAGGAAAAGATTTGCATAGGATGGTGTGCATTTCACATTCATAGCGGTACCAGATACCTGCCTATAGAACGTTCAGTCGAAGGTGAAGTAATTATTTTCCAGCACCATCCGCAGGAGATCTAACAGAAAGGAATCATGTAGGTGACTGCCAGTTGAATGCTGGTGTAGAAAATAAGAGACAGCATGAATGCCCAGGTCATTGCCTATACAAGTGTACAGGCTTTCAACAAGCATTGTAAGCATCAAGACATTCTTAGAGATGTCTAGGCACTCTAGTTGGCTGATCAGATGTAAAGAATCTCTCACATAGGATTTTGAAGATAGTACATGCGATTGCAAATAAAAATCTATGTAAGTGCAAGGTCTCTCAAATAATCCATCGATCCCTGCCACAATCGGTCTACCTGGTGGCTTGGTCAAAGACTTGGGAACCTTAGGAGGCATAAATAGAGTAGAACCACTGGGTGTTTTGGTTATTAGAAAATCATTCTCCCTTTTGGTGGTGATACCCAGATCCAACACTCTGTAAATCAAACTATGCAGTTTACCTTTAATGATGTCCATTGGATCTGGGGGTAATTTTAGATAGCATGATCTGTTGTCTAGTTGCCTCCTTGCCTCCTCAAGGTACAAGGTAGTGGGCCAAAGAACCACATTACCACCTTTATCTGGTTAGTCTCAGGTGTTAGTGCTAATAAGCACATTTTAAGTGGTTTTAAACTTGTCAATCTGTGTGTGTTTCCCATTTTTTGTACAATAAAGATTTTTGCACTCATAAATGAGTCATTTGTTATTTCCCTGATCCTGCTCAATCATACATGCTTCTGGCATCTTTTCTTACTTCATGACTCTATTCCAACCCTGTGACTGGTGGATCACGTAATAGTGCTACTCATAAAACCCCTTTTATTCCAAAGTTCTTTTGAGTGACTTCTTTGGTCATTTTTCTAAGTGTGCACATTACATTTGTGGATTAAAACGTAATAGCTTCTTTTCTTTGCGTGATATGGATCTAGAATCCAGGGAAGCAGCATGGCAGAACTATACAGGAGGCATCTTTGGTGTCAGTAAGCCAGTGGTAGAAGATAACTCCTTTAAGTGTGTATCTTCTAGACTTATTAAGTTACACAAACATATGTGTAAAACGTATTGGAATATTAAAGCTTTGGAGGAATACATTAAGTTGGGAGTGGCACCTAGAGGATTAAAAGTACAGATATTTCCAGCCTGAGATGTGGACAAAGGCTTCAAACAGGTGTGGGAAACAGGTCTTTCTAAATGCTCTGAGATAATCATTCAGATGCTAATCGTACATGATAAGGTCTTGCTAACAAACTCAAAACTGAAATTAAAACTTTGGAAATTCAGTTGAAAGAATTTGACTTAAGCCGGCATCACACACTTCAATGTCGTCAGAAATCTGATCGCTGGCGACATTGACGGCTGATCGCTTGTGAGCTGTCACACAGGCAGACTCACCAGCGATCAGTGGCCCAGCGACATTGTGGAAATGATTTAAATATCGTTTCCACGATGTCTTGCTCCCGCTGACAGGCATTAGTTAGCGGGAGCAGGCTGGTATCCAGGATAAACTGTGTGTATCTAGGCAGCGCACGCTGCCTAGATACCCGATGTATACCTTGGTTACCAGCCTTCTCCGCTCACCGGCTGGTATCCAAGGTACACAGTGGGTAAGTAGGGTCCCTAATTACCCGCTGTGTACCTTGGATACCAGCCGGTGAGTGGAGAAGGCTGGTAACCAAGGTATACATCGTGTATCTAGGCCGCACGCACAGCCTAGATACCCGCAGTTTACCCTGGATACCAGCTCCCAGCGCTTGCTGAGAGGCGCTGGGAGCTGACTTATCACGTGTCCCGGTGTCACACGGAGCGATGCTGCGTGAACAGCGGGCGACCATCACCAGGATTTCGGTCCTGTCCTAAAACCTGGCGACCATCAACCAGTGCTTTATCGCTGGTTGATGCCCCTTGTCACACGCGTCAATATTGCTGCAACGTCACGTGCAGCAGCGATATTGCACGCGATATGGACCCGTGTGACGGCCCCTTTAGAGAAACAAGTTGTTCCCTTTAGAACCAAACTTAAGGGGCCGTCACTTGTGTCAATATTGCTAGCGACATCGCCGAAAATGACGTGTTCAGCGATGTTGCTAGCGATATCGCAAGTGCGTCGTGTGTGTGACAGCACAACGTAACTGCGATATATCGCTGGTCGCAGGTTGACAGGTTTACGTGGATGAACGTAAACCTGGCGATCTGCAACCAGCGATTAGGCTGGATTGTGCCGTCTGACACCGAAATAGCGATGTTGGCGGTGATCCAGCCTATTCCGCAGCATTGGGTTGATCCCAGCCCAGCGAACGATGGGTCCGCCCGCATCGCAGAGGCGTCACCGGCAACATCTTGCCGTGTGACACCAAGGTTGCGATGTCAGAAGCGAGCGTGCACCCGCGCATCGCTTCCGACATCGCAGCCTTGGTTGCTGCGTGTGACGCCGCCTTTAGGGATATCATTGACCGTTTCGAGGACGACATTATCAGGGCAAACAACAAAAAATCACACGTGGCAAAAGGGATTTGGAGGAGAATAGGGTTTATAAGTGGACCCATCGGGCTAATCCACGACCTAATAGACCTAAGAAGCCTAAACAAAACCACGGGCCCCCAAGACCTAGCAAGTCAGATAGGCCAGCCAGACCCTCTGAGGACAGAAGGTACTCCACTTCCTCGACCAGTGAGGATTTTTCATCCGGGGAAGATACGGATCCAGAAAATCGACCCGGAGAGGGATAGTAAGCATGCCAAACCTATGCAACTGAAACCCATGCACGGGCAAATGGTCTACAATTCTATCACTGGGCGCCAGATTGGGGAGACGATGGTGAATTTGGACAATAAAAGCAGTGATGTGAGTAATGATCTTCAGATTATTAATCTGTCAGACTATCAGTTGACTGAGGTCGGACAAGTGTTATTTAAAAGAGGCCTCTCTTTTACACCCATGAAAAAATTCAACAAATTTGAATTACCTAAAGATATCTCTCTCTTTTGCAGACAGTTAACTTTCAAATTATTTTATCATCGTCCGTATGCTGTGGATTCTTTGCCACCTCAGGACAAAGCTATATTCCGTGACCTTCTGGAACTAGCGGATAAAACAAGAAAAGACTATTTGGCAACCCTGGATTAAGGTGCCATTCAAAGACGATACATATTTTGCGCCTTTTTCGTACCTTTCTCGGTGTTATTATTAATTTTTCATCCAACACCCAGGCATGGAAACATATTTTGGATCCCTGCACAAATCTTTCTCTTTTCCAAAAGAACTTTATTGTATGATCTCTACTTGCTGATGTCATATTGCCTGGCACATAATTTTGGTTTTCATTTTTAACCTTTGAAGATTTTCATTTCTAAACTAACAAACTAATCCTCCTTTTTTAGGTTCTTTAATTTATAGGTTTCCCACAGGTAAAGACCCCCTCTCCCCCTCCCTCCTTTCCTGGAATATTTCCTTGAGGGGTCTCGCCCTTAAACTGTCGTATAAACTTATACATCCATATTGGCCTATTTTATCACTGGCTGTTTATGATGTCTTTTCTCCTCTGTCGTTCATCCCCAGATGGACCCCACCCTTTCTTTCTTCTTTTCCCCTTTCTCCCTTTCTAATTACAATATTCCCCTCCTCCCTCCTGATTTCCCTCCCCTTTCTTCTTTCTTTCTCTCCGCCCATCCCCTCATTCTCCTTTATTTATTAATAATATTCTTTAATTCCATAGGAACCAGAATAAATCTTTTTACTGTTACAAGTTTAATCCCCCCCTTTTTTATATAGATCAATGTTCATCATAATACATTGCCTTTTCCTCTCTTATTATAACCTCTTGCACTTAACTAGGTGGATTTCTGTCGTGCACACCACCAACAGTGCACTATGACATATCGTAAATTATCAGATTCATTGGGGCATTATTATCTTTAATGTGTCTCTTTTCCTTATACAGCACTGATGGAGGTTCCTCTTGTTTTGATTACCTTGGCATATTCCATTGTATCTATTTACTACATGAACATAATCTGATATGTTTCTGACTTTTTATCCCTAGGTGCTCTCACAACCAGCCCTTCTTAAAGTAATCTACATCCTTCAAAAAAATATTTTGCACAATGACCCCAATAGCTTGTGGTCCACACTGTCACTGAGACTGCACAGTGAGCGCTCTGCCATCTTTGGATTGCAGTAGCAGCTCTTCACTATGTGCCTCTATGATCGGCCAGTCAGCGCATGCGCGATCATCGCATAGCGACGATCAGTAACATCTCTAAGCCCTCCTCCCCTGCGTCATTGTACTTACGGTTTCGTGGCAGCACGCCAGATATAATCTTCCACAGGTGAGCTGCAGCACATACTAACCATACTTGTATTTAAGAGACGCGGGCAGACTCTACCATGGCTCCTTCCCCTTGAGAAAGCCGTCATTTCAGGCAGCGACACGTGATGGGTGTCAGTGCACTCTGCTATGCACCTCCCCGTCTCTTTCACAGGACAATGGTGATTATTAACCTTTTACATATTGGTCTTTGATATGGTTCATTCCATTATTAACAGGTTTGGGTCGGCTCCTACCAAATCCCTACATTGACATGCAATGATTTCCACCTCTGCTAGTCTTAACCCAATTGTGCTATCCTATTGTCAGCTCCTTTATAGGATAAGGCAGTGACTAGGTGACTAGCTCATGTCTATTTAACAACATTAGGCGGCTCACAAATATTTTGTACAGCCTATGGTTTTTTGTGAGTCCAATATAAGCACATCTGTGTGCTTCATTTTTCTGCCTGTTAGGTCAGAGAATCACGGTATCAACATACAACATATGTGTAATCTGTGTTTCTAGAACAATCCTTTGTGGTTATATAGCTATTGGTGCACTGTTTGTTCATGCATATTCTCTGGAGTATTTAAAGTGGTCTATCTGAATACTGTTTTTCATCCATTGTGTCCTTGATTAACCTGTGATAACCCAATACAGGGTATTGTTTCATATTGACTATAAGTGGATTATAGGGGGACATAGTCTCAGGTGTTAGTGCTAATAAGCTCATTTTAAGTGGTTTTAAACTTGTCAATCTGTCTGTCTCCCATTTTTTGTACAATAAAGATTTTTACACTCATAAATGAGTAATTTGTCATTTCCCTGATTCCGGTCAATCATACATGCTTCTGGCTTCTTTTCTTACTTGAAGGCAAAAACATTAACATGATGAGAGTTCCAGAGTCTCACTGCTCTTTCAGCAAAGAATCTACATCTGTGATTATGATTCAATATTCTTTCCCCTATCACAGAACTAGGTGTAAAAAGTACATTAAGAAGGACTCTATACAGTCTCTTCATATATTTATACATTGTAATAAGATCACCTCTAAGCTTTCATTTTTCCACACTAAATATAACTAAGTTTAAAGCTACGTTCACACGTAGTATAAATATCACGTTTTTTTCCCCAAAAGCGCATGTGAGTCTGCGTGTCCCGGCAAAGTGAATGGATTTCAACTTTTGCCTTTCAGACGCTGCACTTTTTTCTGCCGCACCTTTGCAGGAAAAAGCGAGCGCGTAAATAGAATAAACATGTAAATTCTTTGCGCTTAATAGTGCGCGCTTTCTCTCATATGCACCATTATAAGTGCTGGAATACTCATTTACACGATGCTGTATTCCAGCACCTATAAGCGTGGGCACAGGAGGGGAATAGGAGGGGAATAGCAGGATGGTCACACGGGGGTGTTCCTCCCCGGCAATGTTCTATTATAGACACTCTGGCTGCTCTTCTCTAGTTCAGGTTTTATGCAGGTATGGAAATTAGTGTATTTTTATTGTTTTACTCATATTATGGTATTGCTATTGTTATTATTGCACAAAAGAAAAATGACATCATTGCAAGACAGCTGATTTCACTGTAAATGGGACAGTGGCTGATTACATTGCCATCAACATCACTTTCGATCTGAGCCATCAATTCTCTGATCCTGCTGCTGTTACTGATCCTGGCTCATCTTGCACTTTCTATAGAAGATCACTGACTGTGACTAAAAAGACTTATAGGTCTGACTATGACATCACAGAATGATGTTTTGCCTTATACTTGCTTCTCAGGGAAATATGTATTGGTGTACTGCCAATCAAGAAATTTCTTCATAACGGTACGATAGGTGCACTGAAGCACATCATTTTCCAAGAAGGGTCATGGTATTTAAATGAGCTGTCAGAGGTTTAGCTTTTAAAAATGTAATATATGTATAGCATATTACAGATATATTACTGCTAAAAATGGAAATGGGTTGTTCATAAATAATTATCTGTAAAACCAGACTCAGTAAAGTTTGGGCTCTTTTGCCCACTGGCAGTGGATTGTCAAATTTGGAAAAAAAAAAATTCTGTAAATCATTTCTGATTACATAGCTTCTCAGAGTCCAAAATGACCATAAACCTTTCTATCTCATCATCAGCAGAAAGTAGACTTTTTATTATAATGTAATCTAAACTTTTAGAAGAGATGTGGGTAGAAGCAAACAGCGCAGGAGACACACTTTTATAAACCTATAAACCATCATATTTAAGAGGAAAAGCAGCCTGAATATACAGTTGTGGCCAAAAGTATTGACACCCCTGCAATTCTGTCAGATAATACTCAGTTTCTTCGTGAAAATGATTGCAATCACAACTTCTTTGGTATTATTATCTTTATTTAATTTGTCTTCAATGAAAAAACACAAAAGAGAATGAAGCAAAAAGCAAAACATTGATCATTTCACACAAAACTCCAAAAATGGGCCAGACAAAAGTATTGGCACTGTCAGCCTAATACTTGGGTGCACAACCTTTAGCCAAAATAACTGCGATCAACCGCTTCCGGTAACCATCAATGAGTTTCTTCAATGCTCTGCTGGAATTTTAGACCATTCTTCTTTGGCAAACTGCTCCAGGTCCCTGATATTTGAAGGGTGCCTTCTCCAAACTGCCATTTTTAGATCTCTCCACAGGTGATCTATGGGATTCAGGTCTGGACTCATTGCTAGCCACCATAGAAGTATCCAGTGCTTTCTCTCAAACCATTTTCTAGTGCTTTTTGAAGTGTGTTTTGGGTCATTGTCCTTCTGGAAGACCCATGACCTCTGAGAGAGTCCCAGCTTTCTCACACTGGCCCTACATTTGCTGCAAAATTTGTTGGTAGTCTTCAGACTTCATAATGCCATGCACACGGTCCATTGCCAGAGGCAGCAAAGCAAGCCCAAAACATCAGGGAACCTCCGCCATGTTTGACTGTAGGGACCGTGTTCTTTTCTTTGAATGCCTCTTTTTTTCTCCTGTAAAGTCTATGTTGATGCCTTTGCCCAAAAAGCTCTACTTTTGTCTCATCTGACCAGAGAACATTCTTCCAAAACGTTTTAGGCTTTCTCAGCTAAGTTTTGGCAAACTCCAGCCTGGCTTTTTAATGTCTCGGGGTAAGAAGTGGGGTCTTCCTGGGTATCCTACCATACAGTCCCTTTTCATTCAGACGCCGACAGATAGTTCGGGTTGACACTGCTGTACCCTCGGACTGCAGGGCAGCTTGAACTTGTTTGGATGTTAGTCGAGGTTTTTCATCCACCATCCGCACAATCTTGCGTTTAAATCTTTCGTCAATTTTTCTTTTCCGTCCACATCTAGGGAGGTTAGCCACAGTGCCATGGGCTTTAAACTTCTTGATGACACTGCGCATGGTAGACACAGGAACATACAGGTCTTTGGAGATGGACTTGTAGCCTTGAGATTGCTCATGCTTCCTCACAATTTGGTTTCTCAAGTCTTCAGACAGTTCTTTGGTCTTCTTTCTTTTCTCCATGCTCAATGTGGTACACACAATGACACTGTACAGAGGTTGAATCAACTTTAATCCATGTCAACTGGCTGCAAGTGTGATTTAGTTATGCCAACACCTGTTAGGTGCCACAAGTAAGTTACAGGTGCTGTTAATTACACAAATTAGAGAAGCATCACATGATTTTTCTAACAGTGCCAATACTTTTGTCCACCCCCTTTTTTATGTTTGGTGTGGAATTATATCCAATTTGGCTTTAGGACAATTCTTTTTGTGTTTTTTCATTGAAGACAATTTAAATGAAGATAATAATACCAAAGAATTTGTGATTGCAATCATTTTCAGGAAGAAACTGAGTATTATCTGACAGAATTGCAGGGGTGTCAATACTTTTAGCCACAACTGTGCCTCCACTGCTCCCATCTAGAGAAGGGGAGGCCATCCGGGATGAATGATCTGAGACTCGTGTGAGTAACTCGCAAGTCACTCGGACAGTGTGTTTCCAGCCTTAATACACAAGTTCCCATCACATTCACATAATTATTTAATTGGTAACAGCAGTTGCTCTGTGAATTAAAAGAAAAGCATAGAATAATTTCAAAAATTATTATTAAAACAGAATATTACATGTATATAAAAAGTCTAAAACATAATAAGGAATACAATTTCCTACATAATAAAACCTCCCTTAGTTTAAATGGACTCTTGTCTTAAAAGGAACCTGTCACCTTCATCTACCCCTCTAATGGCCACTTAACACCCGGCTACATTTCTAGCTTGTCCACAGGTAACTTACTGGCTGCAGTGAAATCATGGAGACATTATTCTATTTGTACACAGCAACAAGATAGAACCATGTCTCCATGATTTCACTGCAGCCAGTAAGTTACCTGTGGATAAGCTAGAAATGTAGCCGCGTGTAAAGTGGCCATAAGCTATTACTAGCTGTCCCTGCACCCTCCTAGCTGATCCCTAACCATCTCTGTCTCACCTAAAAGGGCCCTATAAAGGGTAAGAAAAAGAGTTATATAGAATTATATACTTACATGTAGTCTGGGTCAATAGTCTGCGGTGTACGGACCCCGGGGCTCCATTCCTCCTCCTCGCTTGCTTGCAGAATGCCCCGCTGGGCGTCACCGATCCATCCCTTGATTTCCTCCTCATTTGAAAATTTCCACCTTTTCTGATGTACATTCCCCGGGCTGGAGCGTCACATCCGGCCCTATGCATTGTGGGGGCTGATCACATGGTACGGCCCAGCTCCAGCGCATGCGCGGTGTGCATATTGAATCTGAGGCGTACCAAGTGATCAGCCCCCACAATGCACGGGGCCGGATATGATGATGCCGGTGCATGTACATCAGAAGAGGCAGAAATTTTTAAATGAGGAGGAGATCAAGGGATGGATCAATTACGCCCAGTGGAGCGTGCTGCAAGCAAGTGAGGAGGAGGAATGGAGCCCCGGAGCCTGCCCACCGCAGACTATGGACCCAGACTACATGTAAGTATGTAACTCTTTTTCTTACTCTTTATAGGGCTCTTTTAGGTGAGACAGGGATGTTTAGGGATCATCTAGGAAGGTGCAGGGACAGCTAGTGATAGGTTAGAGGGGTAGATCGAGGTGACATATATATAACATGTATCAAGCTATGTATAGAAGAATATTATCTATATCTATTTAGAATGTAACTATCATTTATATCTACTATATAATTGCCGTAGGCATTTTCGTGTCGGACCCCGACAACGTGCCGTGGATATGTCACACTCTGTGACGTCATCACGGCGAAGCATTGGCCGCGTAGCGGCCATTGCGAGCCGCTGACGTCACCACGCACGAGCAATGGCCGCGAAGCGGCCATTGCGAGTCGGTGGCCGAAAATAGAACCAGAGGCTCGGCCACAAATTTAGCGATGTACCGCTGAGGTAGCGCGAGCAATGGCCGCGAGGCCATTGCGAGTCGCTACCTCAGCAGCCCTGTGCCCCTGTGCCCCTGTGCCTCAGTGCCTCAGTGTGCCCCTGTGCCTCCCGCTCCGAAGCAGCTGCTGTCAGCACATGCTGACACAGTGCTCCGGAGCCTGTGCCCCTGTGCCCCTGTGCCCAAGTGCCCCTGTGCCCCTGTCACCCGCTCCGGAGCAGCTGCAAAAGTATGTGACCCCCCAAAAAAAGTATGTGACCCCCCAAAAAAAGTATATGACCCCCCAAAAAAAGTATATGACCCCCCCAAAAAATTATGTGACCCCCGCCATCCCCTGTGCCCCTGTGTCTCAGTGCCCCTGTGCCTCCCGCTCTCACCACGCACGAGCAATGGCCGCGAAGCGGCCATTGACGAAAATAGAACCAGAGGCTCGGCTGGACCCCCAAAAAAAGTATATGACCCCCCCAAAAAATTATGTGACCCCCGCCATCCCCTGTGCCCCTGTGCCTCAGTGCCCCTGTGCCTCCCGCTCCGAAGCAGCTGCTGTCAGAACATGCTGACACAGTGCTTTGGAGACTGTGTGCCTGTGCCCCAGTGCCCCTGTGCCAAAGTGCCCCTGTGACTCTGTGCCCCAGTGCCCCTGTGGATTACCGCAATCGCGCCGCATATTGACTCGCTGGCTCAGTGCGAGCACTTGCGGCGCGCTTGCGGTAATTCCCATAAGGATTACCGCAATCGCGCCGCATATTGACTCGCTGGCTCAGTGCGAGCACTTGCGGCGCGCTTGCGGTAATCCCCATAGAAAGTATAGGACGACTTGCGGCAGGTGCGGCAAGTGCGGTTTTGCACTTGCGGTAAGGTTTGCCCGCGAAAAAACCTGTGGCAGACTGCGCTGTTGCTGGGTGGCAACACATTTTGCCTACCAATCACTATACTCCCA